>JAWWTY010000088.1:2040068-2070472 GCA_035222235.1 Margarornis squamiger
GGACTGGGCTTTTATAGTATGAAATGATTGACTGTCAGTCAATATCTCCAGACCAGCTGTGTCAGCTCAGCAGCTTTAGGTAAGTTGTTAGTAGTATCGCTTGTTTGTTTTATATTCAGGTACTTTACCAGTTCTACCACATCTTCACCTCACTCTCAGGATGTTAAACTTTGGGTTTGATGAGTTAGACAGGTTTCAACACTATGTAATACCAAAATCAGCAGGAGTCTCCCTTCTCCAAACAAATACAACATTGTTTGAGTTGGTTTACGCCATTCTAGGCAGAGCATCATGCTAAACCCAGGCTCAGAAGGAGGAAGAAGAAATTATGTTTTAGGGTAACAGAAGAGTCTCCTTTTGCAAGTAAGCCTATTTAACCTAGAATCTCGGTGGTACTATGTGTAGAGTTTGGAAAATGGACAAGGAAGAAGAAAAGGATATGTCATGCTTCAGAGATGAGTCTGATGCTACAAAATAATTCTCATGTGATGCTGAGCAAGTCACTTAAACCACTGCTTCCAAAGTGGCTGTTAATTGTGAATCCTCCAATGTAATAGAAGAAACATAAATTTGGAGTTTATCTTCACAGTCTAGAGATCTGCATTTCATCTCAGAAATTAAATCAAAGCTGAATCAAAGTCTGCTGGTATTAATTATAATTTCATAGAACTGAAGAATATTATGAGTTGGAAGGGACCCATCACTGAGTCTAACTCCACCCCAAAAGTCACACCATGCATCTCAGATGCTTCTTGAGCTCAGACAGTCTTGGTGCTGTGACCACTTCCCTGAGGAGCCTGTTCTGGTGCTCAACTACCCCCTGAGTGAAAAACTTTTTCCTGATATCCAACATAGATCTTCCCTGATTCAGCTTCATGACCTCTCTTTGAGTTCTGTCACTGATCATGAGAAGACGTATGTACCTGCCCCTCCTGTTCTCCTCATGAGAATGTTGAAGATCACAATGAGGTCTCCCCTCAGTCTCCTCTTCTGCAAGCTAAATAGTCTAAGTGACCTCAGACACTCCCCATACAGCTTCCCCTCAAGACCCTTTACCACCTCTGTTGCTCTCCTTTAGACTCTAATAACTTAGTCTCTTTCTTATATTGTGGTGCCCAAAAGTGCACACAATATTCAAACTGAGGCTGACCCAGTGCAGAGCAGAGCAGGACAATCCCCTCCCTTGGCCAGCTGGCAATGCTTTGCCTGATCCCCCCAGGACAGAGCTTTCTGTCCCAGCTGCCAGGGCACTACTGACTAACATTCAACTTGCTATCCACCAGGACCCCCAGGTCCCTTTCCACAGCACTTCTCTCCAGCATGTCCTTCCCCAGTCTATACACACACAACCAGAGTTTCCCTGTCCCAGATGTAGAATCCATCACTTTCACTTGTTAAGCTTCATATGGTTGATGATTTCCCATCTCTCTAATTTGTTGAGGTCCCTCTGCAGGGCATCCCTGCCTTTGAGGGAGTCAACAGCTCCTTCTAATTTAGTGTCATAGGAAAACTTCTTTTGAGTACTGCATCCAAGTGGTTAATGAAGATGTTGAAGAGAACTGAACTGAGGATGGAGATCCCCACTAGTGACAGGTCACCAGCCTGATGTCACCACATTCACTACAACTCTTTGTACCTAACCTGTGATCCAATTGCTTACCCACCGCATGATGTATTTATCCAGCTGTGTGCTAGGTGGTTTGTCCAACAGAATACTGTGAGAGACAGTATCAAAAGCTTTACTTGAAAAAGATTACATCTACTGGCTTTCCTTAGTCAAATAGGTGGGTTACAGAAGGATATTATCAGGTTCAACAAGCAGGACTTTCTTCTCATGAAGCCATGCTGGTTGTGACTGATGATTGCACTGTCCTCCAGATGTTTTTCAATACCTCTCAGACTAATGTTTTCCGTGATTTTAGCAGGTACTTAAGTGAGAATGACAGGCCTGTAGTTTCCAAGGCCCTCCTTCTTGCTCTTCTTAAAATAGGGCAAACATTCACCGTCTTCCAGTCAACTGGGAACTCTCCAAATTCCCAAGACTGCTCCAAAGTTTTGCAATTATGTTATCCAGCTCTTTGAGGATTCTCAGATGAATCCCACAGATTTGTAGGGCTTCAGCTGTAGCAGCAGATGCCACATATATTCAGGTTCAACAGGGAGTTGATCATTCTTGCAGCCTTGGTCCTCCAGCTCAGGACACTGAAAACCCCCTTGGTCTTTCAACCATGTTAAGAATGGAGGCAAAGAAAGCCTTAAACATCCCGGACTTGGCTCTGTCTCTGTAAGGTGACTATCCTCATCCTGTAACATGACCTTTTCCTTCTCTCTGAATGAACACAAAAGTCAAGTTTTGGGTGCATATATAAAAAACTATAAAAGGGGTGGATTAAGAAAATACATCTGCAGGTATTTTAAGTCTGGCACTTTGAGTTAGAGGGCAGCTTTTGTGACAGAAACCTGGACAGAGTCACTGGTATTTGTAAAACACTGAGATATTGTAACATGGCGGAAATTTTCACAGGGAAGTAAAATCTGTGTTCATTCTTGAGTAACTTGCAATAAACTACAGTCACAGTTCCCCTGGTTTAATAATTCATGATAGGTTCTTAAATTTTTGGTATTTAGCATATAAATGTTAACACGTTTACATAATTTCATATATTTTCTAGAATGTAGTTACATATGAAAAACATTTCCCTTGATTAGACAGATGCAATACTTCATATTAGCTTTAAGTAAATAAACTAATGGAAAGAAATTAGAGTTCACAGTTTTCATTTTCCTTGCCTCTGCCTTAGCACAATTTAAAATCATAAGTTTAATCATTCATTGTTTTGAGAATCCACATATATATAGATGCCTACCTCTTATTTATTTTGACAGATGTTAATACATTTTTGTGTACATCTATGTGGATATATCAGTCCATTATTATTACTTAATTGCACTGTTATGGAGCCCTATGGCATTAACATCTAACATTTCATGGGAAAATCAAAGTTGAAGGGTTCTCAAAGTACATGGGAGTGACTGACCAAAGCATTCAAGTTACAAGAAACTTATATCTTTTTTGTTCCATAATACCATGCCATAACACAGCTATCCCAACTATAAGGGTGGTGAATCATTTTCACTTCACTGTACTCTGTCAGCAGAGGAACATAAAAGGAGCCTAATAATACTTGTCCAGTTGGAGTGCAATTTCTCCACACTGAAGGTCTTCCTCTTGTCTTGCAACTGTATCACAACTTCCTGTATTACAACTTCTTACCACATTAAGATTCTAGTAACGGACAAGTTTTAACATTAATGGTCCTAAAAGGAACTTGTGCTTTTTGGATTCAGTAAACTACTCATCAAAGGGTAGTGTGTGAGCTAGGAGCAGCTGATGTCGAAGAAGCTATTGACGAGATTTGGGTGTGACATAAAAAGACATTGGTACTGGGAGATCGTCACTTACTATTTTTCAGGTTTGGATCATTTCATTCAATCTGCCAAGGTTCCCACAGTACTTTCCATCAGGGTGCTGATACTTCTTTTTCAAAGCTATACCTCCTTGCTGTGCATACAGCTGCCACAGATATTGATTTTAATGATTTCCACTGGGTTTCTGATATAGTGGCAAATACAGATTTAGATTACTGTACATATAGATACCTATTACTATGTGTACAGACAGTAGTGTGTTTTGTGTTCAAAAGCAAATCCAGCTATAAAAGAGACAATCAAATTGTTTTTCCCATTATTTTCAAATTATGCCTATGTGTGATTTTTCGTTTTATCAGGTAGAATTATTTAAATTTTGATTTATAATTTACTTCCAAATTTCATGTAAAAATTGAAATAGCCCAACATTTTACACTTTTTTTTCATGTATAAGACACTTTAATATATTTTTTTTTTTCCTCTGACTGAAAAATATGTTAGGTCACAATTTCACATTTAATGGTTTTGAAGTACATTTATAAGTACCACTGTCTAAATTAGTATTTTTATGAGGAACCAAGATGAAAACCAATACCAGTGTGTATTTGAACTGTATGAAAAGCCATCATTAACTCACAAATGTGCAAGTTAAATCTCAATAAGTTCTTGGTAATTTATTAATTAAATTTGACAT
Organism: Margarornis squamiger; assembly: GCA_035222235.1. Taxonomy (NCBI): domain Eukaryota; kingdom Metazoa; phylum Chordata; class Aves; order Passeriformes; family Furnariidae; genus Margarornis; species Margarornis squamiger. The sequence continues at coordinate 2,044,192 of JAWWTY010000088.1, forward strand.
ATTTTAATAGAAGGTATGTAAGTCTCATATCTACAGTAAATCTGTGAAAATATATTTAGATCTAAGTAGAAAATAACCACTTCTAAGTAAATTTGACGCTCAAATTACTTTTTCAACCTATCATTTTTCTCCATCAGGTACTTGTAACATTGCAACAATTCTTTTCAAAATAAAGGAAATAAGTACTGTAAAATATACTTTTACAGCAAATAGGTAACCTATGATGAAGGCTGAAAAAACACTGTATGGATAAAGTAGTTTACATCTATAGTTCCACTACATCAGAAGCAAAGAAAAAAGCAGCAAATCATATAGTCTTAAAGTATCTTACCATCTTGTCTCTGTGAAATGTGGATATCCAATAGGGAAGTCCATGTAGATGTGCAGTAATAACACTTTAAAAAAAAAAAAAAGGTAAGTGTCCTGGGTCTCTTTGATACTTTGAATCAATATCCATGGGACTTTTAAACAGATATATTTTTAATTGTTTCAGCTATTTTGGTTTTCAGGGTCATTCCACATGACATAAAATAATGATACCTCATCTAGTAGAAGTAGCACCAAGGTGGCATAGCTAATTAGTTCTGACAAATTGTTATAATACAGTTATTTTTCCACTACAGAAAAAACCCATCATGTGTCCATAAAAGATACTTTGCCTCTCCCATACAATATGTATTCAACTTTTTTCAGCAACCCAGAGGAGTACAGGTAATATTTTTAAGCTACTGCTGACTTTGAAGGCTCATCCTGATCAATAGGATGATTTAGGTCTGTAAGTCGTTTTTATATATTTGAAAGGTTTGACAAGAAAACATCACTGTTAAAATAAAAAGGCTGGTAGTCTGAACAATTATGCAATCCAAATAGCTGGCCATGGCAAACACTGCCCACAGCAAGATTTGTGGTGGAAAAGATGAATTTTGTTGGATTGGCAAGTAAATCTGCAGTGTTTGTTCCCAGTGGGCCTAAGAATTCAACTCAGTTTTTCTGTTCTGGATTCCAGAGTAGCCATAGCATATTATGATTGGAAAAAAGAAAACAACATGAGTATCTGCAGTAAAACTTTCAGAGTTGTTTGCCATATTTCCCATCCTCTGAAAGGTTGTACATTAAGTAACTCAAAAGAAATTTTAAAAAAGAGTGTATAAAAATGTTAAACTTGAGTTTGAACTTCACTATAGGAATTTCATTTACACTCACAGTAAACATTCTCACTTGAAAGAATAGGTATATTGCAAAACACTTAAATGCACACTCTCATTAGGGAAACCAGATTATACTATTCCACTCCTCTGTGACAGTTAAGAGTTCAAGATACCTCTTTTACACTATATTAACAACATAGAAAATGCAAAGATATGGAAGATCTACTTTTTGAAGAGTTTCCCATACTCTAGAACAATAATCACACATACAAAAAAAAAAAACCCAAAAAACCAACCAAACAAAACAAAAACAAAGACCAAACTGAAACAAAAAAACCCACAAAACATGAACATAGCCACCCACACTCAGATAACAACAGGTACAGAAACTGCTCCCTGAAAATCTGATTCCACAGCACCTGATGTTCTGAAGTCAGCATTCTTTTCTAGTATGCAAGGAATTGAATAAAACTGCAAGAGAAACTTGGGATTATAAACATAAAAAGAAGGTAGAACAGAAAATTCAGGATTATAACTTCTTGTATTTACTTGCAGTTGCCGTGAACTGTGTATTTGCCTATCATTCTCACGTATGAGATTAGCAGTTCCATAAAAACTGACAGCAAACAAACCTACCAGAAAATATTATTTTTAGTAGGCTCATAAGTCAGAATTTATGCAAACAATATTTATAAGCTTTTCCAACAATAATTTTTTGTAATAGTTTATAACTCAAGAAACACAATCTGAAGTTGCAAAAAGTAGAACATAATTAAAACCATAGGTATGTAGCTTTACTTGTAGGAACAAAAGCTCCCTAGTACTCCTGAGAGGACTTATTTTGTATTGGTTTTACATTCTATTTGATTCGTGTTCTCTCACTATACCTTCCTAAAACATACATGGAACAATATTGAACTCAATTTTTATAACACTGTGAAATTGTTCCTGCATTTTCTCATTATCTGAGTTGCTGGACTAATTAGAAGAAGTCTATCTACATCTAGGTGTTCCAATAAAAATGTTTCTAATTGCCCTGAGACTGAGGATAATTCAATTATAATTTTTTTCAGTTTGATTCATTCCTTTCTTCCTAAGGAAGGATTATGTTGATGGGTTTCAGGTAATGGAACCGGGTGGCTTAGGAGGGGCATTAAAACATCCTTACAGCTTTGACTAATGTGATTAAGTTTTACGAAGTTTGTTTTTCTTCTTAAAATCTTACAGAGGTCAAGCACTCATGTGATTTCCTTGGAGCAGCAGTTGAGAAGTTGGATATATTGAGGACACAGTAGTAATCTCTTGAAATGTGTTCATGAGTCCTAAAAAGATTTGAAAAAGTTATTTTCCACATCACACAACCTTAGTTAATAAATGAAAGAAAAAAAAAAGGCATAATGCTTTTCAAGTCCTCAATTAGTGATTTTTTAATACAAGATCTCTTAGATAACACCCTGTTATCCATTCACACTTCTGTGATCACTACAGAGTAGACAGTCAGGGTTGACAAATATTTTGAAGTTGAGTTGCTGAGTTCCAACCTTTGCCCTGTCAGTAATGTAAACTGAACCAGATACTTATGAAGCTTACAAGAAAAGATACCATCAGCTAGGACAGGAGAAAGGAATTTTTTAAATATTTTTAAATTCCTTTTACTTTCCTTTTAGAAAAGTGTGACTGTTATAGCTTATTTTTTTTATTTTTTTGTTATTCCTTTTTTTTTTTTTAAGAGTTTCATGTATCTGCATGTTCTACACAATCACAATAGCAATTCATATTAGAAATTCAGTAATTTAGGGCTTTCAGATACTGCTAAAATAAGTTTATTACTAGCAATCTTGTGCTTGACATATCAGGAAAAGCGCCCAGTGATGATTCAGTATAAAAATAAATTATACTGTGTTATGAAATATACTTTGGAATATGAATGGTATTAATAATTCCCTTGAGAACATCCACACATACAGTGGACAGATTCTTAACTCCGTTTTTATACCTGGATCTTCCATTGCCACCCCTGAAGGTGGCAACACACTGGAGGAGGAGGGATCCCTCCACAGACCTCAGTAATATTCACAAATGCAAGCATGTTGAATTTGTGATTCACTGATGGGTTTTGGTCCGCATTTGCTTGGTAAATTGTGTACATTATGAAATGTTTAATCTTTGTGTTGCCAAAATGTTTAAGGAGCAAATGTTTTACAAATGAATGAGCATATATTGAGCAAGTATTGCAAATACTTGCCTTGACATCAGATAAGTGCTAATTTTAAATGCTTACAGGCAGGGACAGTAGTTTTTTAAATCTGTTGGTATTCAGCATGAATAAAAAGGATATTGAAGTTCATACAAGCAGATGTCAAAACATCAGGAGCTCACTTTTTAGACAAACCTCAGTCACATTGCCATAACAGTGTGAAAAGGGGTGGCAAAGATTTGTTAATGCATGAGTTGTCAGGATGCAAACCTGCTCTGACACATATGGCTTGTGGAAGAACCTCAAGCAGTAATACAGCTAACCTTCAGTGCTGCAGCCATGTTATTTCCCTGTGCTGATTTTTCAAGTCTGCTCCCACAGAATCAAGGTTATCAGAAGAAAATAAAATCAAACAAAACCACACAGATGGAGTGAGAACTCAGCAGCCCTTAAATTCTCAAATTTCAAATATGCCTGACAAGGAAAAAAACTACAAAAATTAAATTACACCAAATTTTCTTCTCATAAACTATTCCAAGTTCAGTACTGGAGCCCATTTGCATGTGGACCATTTGAAAATATTAAAAAATTAGTTAGATTTTATTAACATTTTTAAAACATTGAACTGGTGAAGCAGACACATACAAGCTCATTCAAACTCTAAATTTTTGTATGTCCTGCCTGTAAAGTTATAACAACAAATTTTTGTTGGTGACAATATTAAGAGTGATGGTAATATTTGTAAGTAGGTACAAATTGTTTATTAGATATTATTTGTTTGCTTCTGAACAAGAAGTACTAACAGATATAGCATGTATTTTTAAAGTTGTGCAGTGTGAGAGTGGTTATAACAACTTTGTGTATAGTTAAATGGATATTTATGTCTGCTCACTGTCAGTGAAGGCCCTCCAGAAATCTGTGTAAGCAGACATTTTTCCTGCTTTTTGTAGAAGTCATAGCAATAACATTTTTCAGATAGAAATTAAAAATGTCTTTAATTTTTTTCCATTCAAGGTCCATTGTGAAACTAGATATTTCACTACAGCCAGGTTTTCTCTTGATGCAGGATACCAGATATCCAAAAAGTTTTAAGACAGTATTGTGTGTTTGGAAGTATCTAAACTGTGGTGTAATAACCCGATCAAGTTCAGAAATAAAAATATGAATTGCATTCTAATTTTTCTCTGTTTTGGGCAAATGTCACAGGCTAAAATAATCAGTCCACATGGTTAAACAAAATTCAGATCAAGGTGGTTCTTTAACTTATTAGCAACACTTAATTCACCTATAATCAGTAAATCATATATTTAATATCAATGTCAATATGAGAATAGATAAGCTTCTGTGGGAGGATCATAATAGTAATGGGGGCAAAATTGTTTTCCCCCAAGTAAATAGCTTGACACAAGACCTTGATGCAATCTTCCAAACTGGTTCCTGGTTTTGGTTTGCTTGATTATTTTTGTGGTGATTTTTCTCTTAAAACATTTTTATTCCCACAACCATTACAAATACAAAAAAGCTAGGACGTCACCAGGGAAAGAGTATGTGTGATCACCATAAAACCATAAATGCTCATTGATGTGCGTGTTTTGTTTTTTTTTCTCTTGTGGGGCATCAAAATTTTTCAGTTCAAGAAAGAAATGAAAGAGCTAATACGAAAAATATTTTAATTAAGTTATTTGCTTTCCTCTTTGGTCTGAACAAAAATGCCATTATGTTCAAGAAGCATGGTTTATTAAACAAATATTGTTTTGATAAAGAAAAAATGTAATTTTTATATTCTATGTAAAAGCAAAAGTAATATATTTGCTTGTGAGGCAATTACTTTTTTGTAGTACTTATTAGCTATAAGGGCATTTTTAAAGGTAGTGAAATCTTCTACTTGCAAAGTCATTTCTGTTGCTTGAGAATAATCTTGACATAAATCCTCAAAATACCCATTTAGGCCTTGATTTTCTTGTGTTCAACTCTTTTTTTCCAGATCTGATTTTGAAATGAAGGTCTAAGAGACAAATAAAATAACCTTCAGAGCTTACTATCCTTTAAAACTCACTCAAAATTCTCATCACAATAAAGAATTACAGAAGTCTTTTCAAGTCCTGTTTCTGATCATGGTCCTAAGCTCAGGAGGAAGACAAGAGCATGGAAAGGATAAAACTTCTAGTGATAACTCTGGACCTTAGCCAAAAATGCATCTTGTAACACTGTGAACAGGTTTCTCTCATCTTTTCATGGGCTTTTTATTTTTATCTAAAAATTAGCCATCTCATTGTAATGGCCAAACCAGCCAAATATTTGCTTTATTATTCCTATCTAAGGAATTCATGCTTATGAACAATTTTGGCTTTATATAGAGTTTTTGCACTAATTAAATTCACTTCAAACCAAAGTTATTGTACTTGACTGTACAAATGTGCCTTAATTACATGAATAGAACTACATCCAGAACCCTGAATCAGTGCAAATTAAAACATCATTTCACAGCCAAACAGAAACATGTTCCCAATCACTGCACTTGAATTATTGTTATGTAGCTTGGGGCTTGTATTAAAATCACTGAATAATTGCAATCAGATTATTATAATCAAGTACAGGAGCAGTAATTACAGGCTACAGTAATTTTAAGCTGCCCTGAAAGTCCCATATATTGATCATATGCATATTAAAAGTTTATGTTAGTGATAAAATTGATGAACAGGATTGTAAGCTCCTGTCTGTGAGATAGGTGTCACATATCTTACCATATAGAGAGTTGTCTCTTCATAGCAAGGACATCCACCCTCTTTACATTCTTTTTTTGGTGTGTGTGTTCTCATTAAAAAGTTATCAGCAAAGGAGAAGGGGAAAAATCCCTCATCTCTTTGAAGAATAATCTTCTGTTTTCCTCCATCCACATTTTAATACTGCTTAAAGAAGTTACCATTTCTCATTGTAAGATTTCACCAGAAGTATCTTTTACATCTCTTTATTATACTCACTACTAACACAATATAACTCAAGAGAATTGTGCAAAAGACAGGTATTAAACTTTTTCAACATGTGGACATTAGAGACATAAACATAAAATTTTATTTCTGAAGGCTATTGGAAGACAGCATAGAGGGGAAATTAATTTGGGACAAGAAGAATAAGTATTGAAACTTTTCTAACCTGCTTTATATGGTCTTGTTTTGGAGAGGCCATAAAGTAAATAGGTAGTTCTGATTTCCTGAGAACTATATTAAAAGCAGAAATTCATGCTGTCTTACTATTCTGATTAAAAGTCAAAAATAAGAAAATGGACAAAAATCTTCCTGGATTGACTATAAGAATCTTGGTTTTTGAATCAAATTATGAATATGGAATATGAACTGTATTGTGACGGTCTGAGTCTAAAAATAGACCTGAAAACTGAAATAATGAGGACGCCTCTTATTGCAGAGAAATATCTTATAAATACACATGCTAATCACAAAACAATTTAATTATGGTTTTGAAAGGAAAAGAAACATAAGTTCAAGAGGAAGGCTAGCAAGAGCAAACACAGAGAACATGCAGGTGGACCGTATGAAGAAACATGATGGTGAGGGGCTCATATCACAAAGAGGTCTCAGGGGGAATTTTCTCAGGGCCTTTATTCAAAACACAATAGGGAATGAATGTATGACAATTCAATGTGAATTAATAAGAAAAATTTTCAAGAACAGACCACTACACTACTTGTTTTCTAGCTTCAGACTTCCTATAATCAGCACAACAGCCAGCATAAGCCAGAAAAGAAAACAACAACCAAACACTCAGATATTCCTGCCGGAAAATTGCATGCTATGGTTCAATGTCTGGGCTGCAAAGATGCCAAGCTCACCCTCTGGGTGCCCAGAGTGGTCAGCTCAAGATGCTGGACAAGGCAGAAGGGGAGTGAGCAACATGAATGGAGTTGCAACACAGGCTCTAGGAGAAGGAGGTGTGGTCCAATGAGAGAGCAAAATCTCAGGACCTGGCAGTGAGGTTTAAGGTCTGTAAAATATACACTGAAGTTTATGAACAAAACTTTATAGATTAACTATGCAAGAGATTTTATATATTTTTATAGATTCACCATCTATTTAATTACTGAGGTTTAACATCTGCAATGAGATCCAACAGTGTCATCTTCTGAGAGGCCAGAGAATGTTCAGAAGTCTGGGGAACCTGGGTCTTACCCACTCAGAAGAGGATAGTATTCAGCTTCTTTGAATGAACAGGCTGACTTGTGCATTAGGAATGCTGATGCTTCTACTTGGTGTGTTAAGAGCAGATTAAAATGTATAAATAGACACACTTCACAGAAATCTTCTTTAAAAAATTGTGCCTAGCAAATACCTTATGATACAATGGTTTACAGTATCACCATTATTGAAACACAGCTCAGTAAAAAGGACAGATGTATGGATTTTCACTTGCAAAGCATAATAAGATCAATTATTTACAGAAAATTGCTGACATATACTTCATCTCATCCCCATAATACACATAAAAGTATTATGTTTTTCTCCAAGAAGCTCACTTAGGAAAAATTATGACTGTAAGATCTCTGTATGGAAGAAAAGAAAGGCTAAACCTAAAAGTTAAACAGTCTGTAGAGGTCAGGAACACTCTCGTAGTGTCAATAATCGTGGTTTTAGTGGTATTGAACTGCACCTATAGCTGCAGAGAAAAAGTATTGTTTACTTCTGAAGCAGCAGTAACAGCCTCTCCTGCTCCTCTGGATGCACAAGTGTTTGCATTTTGAATTGTTTTCAGCAAATCCATGGCGCTTAATTTGGGAATTAAATCTGACACGTCACAATTATAGTTAAGAGTGAAGTCCAAAGGAACGCATGTATGATGAACTATTGTATTCATTAAGATACTTTATTTGTGCAAAATACTTCAACACCTTTCTGTTAGGACACTTGCTGGATTTGGAGATCTCTGTGGAGAACCATGTTGGAATGGTGGGTGTTTAATGAACAGCAGTTGTGGTTGGAATGCAGGATCTTTATCATGGAAACACCTTAGCCTGCTGTATGGCTGATCCTATGAATCTGGGGCTAGTAGAGACCTGAAAGTTTCTAGCAACATGAAGGGTTTGTTTTTTCCTCTTTTACAAGTTTGCTCTAAAAATGCTGTGGATTGCAGCATTTGGTGAAATACGTAAAACGTGACATTTACATAAGCAAAGTCTTGAACATGAAAACCTTACTGATTGATATTGAGCTCATTGTTACTCCAGTGTTACCCACAGAATTTTAGTCTTTTTAAAATCATTTCTGCTTCCCTAAAACACACCGTGCAGGTATTTGTCATCCTCTGAAACTTCCCTTAATATCACACTCAAGACTTCAGATCAGCAATATTTTTCATTTTGCTTTGTTATTTTCAGTGTTCTACAGTTTTCCAGAGGTCCCAGGATGAAGATCAGTTTTATCCCAAGTGGAATTTCATATGTGGAAAACTTAGGTAAATAATTTATTTTCATGATATTTATGATTCTGTGTATAACACAGAATGCTCCTGAAAATTGAAACATCTGAGCTTAACTTTTGTCATGTGAAAGAAAAACAGATGGAAAAGAGCAAAACTAATATGAAACTTCAATCTGAAATGTTTTTGCATTTCTGTCAGGCAGAAGTGGAGTCAGTGGCCCACTGAAAAGAAATTTCTGTAGCATCATTTAAGGTGTCTGCACAACAATGTCCCTTTTCTTTATCCTTTTTCTTGAGTCTTGATGGGTCCTGCTTGTACTTCAAGGCAGAAAAGGGTGAATAAAAACATACAAGGGACAATTGTCTTCAGATGCAATAATCACTGTAGTTAACCCATTCAAAACATGTTAATTAGAGAAAAGTCTCTTAGATGCTTGTTTTGATTTTTTTGTAGAACAAATTAAAAGATAAATGGGCCAGAATTAATTCCCACTAAACTTCTAAATTTCAGTGTATATAAGGAATTGTTTTGTATACACTTTCCTGAATATGAATTTTAGGAATACCTGGAGTATTGCTGAGACAATATTACAAGTTTATGTTATAGGTATGTATTACTCTAAGTTGCTGTTTTGGCAAAAACATCCACAATAACCACGTTGCTGTTCATTTAGGACATGAATAAGAACAGTTACTCTGGAATTACAGAAGAATCTGAACTTTGACAGCTTCAATGCTATGTGCTTCATGAGAAGCCTTTGTAAGGTTCTTTGCAACCTGAATTTGATAAAAATTTCCACTAGCAGTCCTTCTTCAGGTTAGCTGGAGTTGAAGGGATAAGTTCAGTTTGATCAATTTATGACATTGTAGTGTGTTGGCAAAACAGAAGTTTTCACTAGTGCTTGTTGAATCTCTGTTTTAATAAATTTTATAGGACCAAGTTACATTGAAAGTAATATCTATAAAGAGGATAAAAGTATCAAATGGTCCAGGTCCTGCAGGTAGATTGTATCTATTCTAGTCAATAGGGGACTACGAATTTGCCTTAAAGTATGTCTGCTATTGAACAGAGATCGGACTTCTTTGGTTTTAGAAAGATAATTTAGGACCCAGTTACTTTTATAATGCCATTACTTACTTTGAGAAATGTGTTTTACTTCCAAGTGCTAGAAAAAAATGTGGATAATGAAATCACAGAATCACAGAATATACTGAGTTGGAAGGAACCTACAATGATCATCGAGTCCAACCCTTAGTCCTGCAGAGGACCATTCCCAAGAGTCATACTGTGGGCCTGAGAATATTGCCCAAATGCTTCATGAACTCTGCCAGGCTTGTTGCTGTGACCACTTTCCTGGGGAGCCTGTTCTAATGCCCAACCACCCTCTGGGTGAAGAACCTTTTCCTAATATCCAACCTAAACCTTCCCTGGCACAACTTCAGGCCATTCCTTCAAGTCCTGCCACTGGTCACCATAGAGAAGAGACCAATGTTTACCTCTCTTCTTCCTATCATGATCCAGTTGCAGTCTGCAATGAGGTCTCCCCTCAGTGTCCTCTTCTCCAGGCTGAAAACACCAACTGCCCTCATTTGCTCCTCATATGGCTTCCCCTCAAGACCCTTCATCACCTTTGTTGCCCTGCTTTAGACTCTCTCTAATAACTTAATATCTTATATTACAGTGCCCAAAACTGTACACAATATTCAAGCTGAGGCTGCCCCAGTGCAGAGCAGAGTGGGACAATCCCCTCCATTAACTGTCTGGTGATGCTTTGCCTGATGGCCCCTGGACAGGGCTGTCCCTCCTGGCTGCCAGGGCACTACTGACTTACTAACTTGCCATCCACCAGCACCTCCAGGTCCCTTTCCACAGCACTTCCCTCCAGCATCTCATTCCCCAGTCTATACACACAACCAGGGTTGCCCCATCCCAGGTACAGCATTCAGCATTTTCCCTTGTTGAACTTCATATGGTAGGAGATTGCCTATCTCTCTAATTTGTTGAGGTCTCTCTGCAGGGCCTCCCTGCCTTCGGGGGAATCAACAGCTCCTTTCAGTTTTGTGTCATCTGCAAACTTATCCTTTCCAGTCCTGTGTCCAAGTCACTTATGAAGACGCAGAAGAGCACAGGGCCTAAGATGTACTTTTGCTGAATGTTACATCAGTGATCCCAGAAGAATACTGAGGGACTGCCTTGTGATATACTTGAATCAGCAATATGATAGAGCTTAATATGATAATGCACAGCTTTCAATTTAACACTGGATAGTCAAAACAAATTCAATGAACATCATGTATTTTTTCTCAGGTGTCTTCATAAATACCACTTGTCCTTTTCTAATCTCCATAGCCTACTGCCTATGTAACAACATTTCTTTCATGAACCATTATGAAAGAGGATACAAGCGGAAATTAAAGATCTAAGACTGTAATACTAATGGGAATCTTGTGAATGACATTATTATGTCTGAGGTGAATCCCAGCATTTAGTAGAATGAAGAATATTGTTAGGTTCCCTTTTAGCCAGCATGTTGAGTTTTTTATTCAAGGTTACTCTTCTCTTCTCAAACTCTCTCCTGGCTCCAAAACAGTATGCTGTTGTGTTGCAGGCATGTAAGGTCACTTGTGGTCCCATGTAGTACTTGAACAGCTGTTCCACTCCTACATGAGTTGTAGCTCTCAGCCCATGAGAACCTCAGAAACCCAGTCCAAAAAACATTGAGATTTCCACAGGATGGACATGATCAAATATGGTACTTGACTTCCCATAGGTAAATAGTTGTCCCTATCAAATTCCGAGTTTCTACTATTCAGGTCTGTCTGTTATGTCTGCGTTGGTGTGCAACATCTGAAGTAGGAGGCTTACTCAATTTCTCTGGAGATTAAGGCTCTGCTTCCCCCATAGAACTGTGGAAGTTCCAGTACTTCACTGAATACATCCAATAGCTGAGGCTGGAGGAGCATGCTCCTATTAACGATGTGGCCACACTACCTCTAAATCTTGGTAAATCTGAATTTTACTTAATTTGATGGTTTCATTCTGCCTTCAAAACTATCTCAGTCTTATTGCTTTAGAACTTGTTTACATTCCTGGTAAACATCAGGATTCTATTCATTACCTAGTCTATAGAAACTGTTTTAAAGGAAATGATCAACAGTTTTCAAATTTCTACTGCAAATTACTGAAATATGAGAAAAGATAGGATTTTTCCTTACAGTAATTTTTTGTCCACAGCAGCACATATGTACTACTCTTTTCAGTCTGAAGTTAGTGAAAACAGACCATATAAGTCAGCTGTGTTGTCAACTCCTCTTTTGATGCTCATAATGCAAAGTAAATATCCACATGCACAGTTTTGAAGACTTCACCCTTCTTCACTCCTTTTTGTATTTTCTACTAATACATAACTGTCACCCTTTAGAATCTTGATCATGAGAACAGAGTATTGAATTAATAAATTGTCGATAGTTCTCCATTACAATCTATTTCAAAAGGAGCTAAAGTGCTTTAACATCTAGATCATACTAGAACTCATATTCAGCAGTAGGCCTAAGCAAGAGAGTTTCTGTAAATCAGAACATCTCTGCCAATTTCTATATGGTGAAATTATGATGATCATTCTGGTTTCAAAATGAGGAATGCAAAAGTAAGAAATTAGCTTTTTTAGTCTCTTCAACATTAACCTACCCACCCCCCAAAAAAAAAAAACCCAAACAAAAAAAAAAATTAAAAAACCCAACCAAAAAACGACAAATCCCCCAAATCAAAAACACACATAGGGACAGACCTTAAGGAGGGGTCTAATTTAGATTTCACCAGCATTCTCCTAATAGAACATGGTGATACGTTGTTATCTTAAATATGTGTCATTTAGTGCAACAATGAAAACGACTGAGAATCTGCTCTGCCACTTAACAAAATGATGGGGGAGGGAAGGAGGAGGAACAGCAGAATAAAGATCCAGATTTTAGTGGAGATATTAAAAAAACATACAAGTGATGTATTTCTAGCTACTTTAGTCTTTTAACATGTTCTCAATCTGGCAAACACATCTAAAACTAGCACAATAATTTGAAAGTTATGGTATAAAGGAACAGGTGAAAAAACTCGACAGAGCAGGGCTCCCAATGAAGCTGTTTCCTATTGATTAACGCTAGTTTTTAAAATGTTAATTAGTTTTACACTTAACAGCTTGTCATTGTCTAAAAGGGCATAGGAGCTAACCTTCCAGAGTGAAGACTGAGGAGTTTTTAACTGCTTGGTGACAGGAATTGGTGTGCATTCCTTTCAATAACACCATAAGCAGACAAGAATTAATTAGCTCTAGTGATCAGTAAGATAAAAGAATGTAAGTACCTGAATTAGTTATCAATGACAAGGGGGTGAAAGAAATATGAAGTAAATTAAGATGTACAGAGTAGTTACTGACCAAAAGCTAACTTGATCCTCATCAGAACAGAGAAATCTATCAAAATATGAAATTATCTCCTTAAAAAAGTGATGTCTAACAGAGTTTGCAATTGCTTTTCTCACTTAAGTATGAGTTGATGGCACATTGAAGACTGCATTGTATGGAAAATTGAAGGAAATAGAAGGAATGAAATGATGATGTAAGAATATGTATTCATGTCAATTGAAATCATTCGTTTGGAATCTTTGAAGGGATCAGGGGAACAGGAGTGCCCTTAAACATATTTTCCTTGTATTTTTTCTGTGCTTCCAACTAACTAAAATCTGGAACAAAATGAAAGGGTTTATAAGTTGATAACAATGCCTCCTCTACATCATACACAAACCACAATCTAGCTTATAATGCCTCAAAATTTAGCTAGGTATCTATAGGCCAGATGTGAAAAATCACAGATCAGGAAGGTAGAGACAGCCCAGCTGACTTATTACATAGTCTAGTGACTAGAAACACATGAAACACTGACCTAACTTCACTCCCAGTCACATGCCTAGAGCAGGAACAGGAGCAGGCTGTGTTGTTACCCGTTTAGCATTCATTTCAGCAGGCTCTGTTCTCCCAGCCTGTAAGTAGAGCAAATTTCGTGCACACAAAGCCATGTATACATTTTTAGTTACTTGAGAAGTGTAAAAATGTAATGTTAAATTTGAATTAGACAAACCTGTAAGCACTCCATTTAGGTTTCAGGTTGGACACAAAGCTCAGAGAACTTGGCAAAGCAAACAGAGCATCTTTCCACTGTCTGTGCTAAGTCAGTGATATCCTGTCAGGAGGAAGCGGTCTTGGCTTGTCCCTATAGTTTGCTGATCACCTTTCTAGATTATTGGAATTTGCAGCATTTGACAGATTTTAGCAAAAAGAAAAATTCTTTTACTGATTCAAGTTTCTGTGTGAAGACTTCAGCCAGATTCACTTTGCAAACAGGCCAAATTGTTTACAAATGCAGAATTTATGATGTAGAGGATTTTTTTCTCCCCCTCTGGGGGATGCTCTGGTAGTGGTTCCTCTAGTGAAAAACACTATGTATCTGGTGAAATAATTTACTTTTTGTCACAATGTCTTTTCCACCCTTCAATGAGGCTTTGAAATTAGTAAATTCCAAGTGAACTTTGGCTAAATTTAAAATGCTTAATTCAGAAACACAGTAAGACTGAAAATCGTCTTATATCAATTCCTCATTTCCCTAGAAAAATTCAGCTTACAGAAATCTGACATGTAACTTACGTGATATCATGAAATGAAACATATTGAAAAAAAAGCAACCTTAGTGTGTTCAAAAGCCTAAATATAACAAGTCTTTATTTTGTTGCATGAATATTTTCAAGAGAAATACAAAAAATTGGAAATGTTTTTAGGAACTGCATAAGCTTCACTATCTATTTATAATGTGAGTATAATACTATATTGATCAGCAACTATAATGTAAAAGGTAATGTATGAAAGTTTTACATGCTTCTCAGAACTATAAAGGTAGTGTGAGTCAATTTTAAACATTTGGATAAGCACCACAAAGATTTTAGTGCTTTATTTGAACAGTTTGCTATAGGGCAAACACATTTAGTAGACAAGTAAAATGAAAGCACTGGCATCAGTTTCCCTGTTTTCTATTAAGTAACGTTGTGAAGTAAGCAGAAGTTGGATTCAGATATCAGATAATTATCTCCACACTATGTGTCACAGTAAATAATTTTAATTGGTTTAACTTCAGGGACCATTACTGGCCTAATTAGAAACATAAAAAGACTACAAGTATTAGGAAATATCCTGGAGGAATGAGAACATTAGCAATTCTGTCAAGCCATTTTTAAAATAGTACACAGTAGCAGCCACATTTCACCAAAAGGCAGATTACTTGAAAGGTGCTTTAAGGAAAAGAGTACTTGTGGGTTTGCAATAAGAGAAGTTGATGGCCAAGCATAGAGAATTTGTAGTGCTTGGCATGCATTATTGCTGTGTTAAAGACACACTGATTTTATCCTGAATTCTGCTTTTAAAGACACAGGTTAACTTTGCACAGCACAGGAATTATAGGAGCTTGGAGGCAGTGAGGAGGTCATTTGGCTAAAAGAAAAAGAAAAAATCTACCAGGCTTTGTGGACTTTGGAGGGATGGGAAACTAGGAAAACTTGCAATAAAAATATGCATCAGACTCTTTGGTGCTTTGATGAAACTCTGTAAAAATGTCTTTTGAGCTTTTCACTCTCCAACTTGGCCCCAAATTTTTGGACCTTCTGTAAGTATTCACGCTCCGAATGAAACCACGAGTTGTGCTGAATGACATGTGGTGGTTTAAGCACTTCCACAGCTTCCCTGTGCTGTGTTTAAAACTTCCTAGCCTCTAAGAAAAGACCCTACGGCTTAGAGGTTTGCTCTTTGACTCATCTGTCACTGAAAGCCAGTGGACAATGAGAGCAAGCTCAGGAGGAATTATCTGACCGAGCTCAGACCTCAGTGTTAACTTGCTCACTCTTACAAAAACCCAGACACAGAGCTTTCCTTCATTTACACTAAGCTGATTCTTGTAAACATGATGAAAAGTTTGAATATGCTCTATTATTTTAATGAGCTTGTGGCTGGCTTCAGATGTGCTGTGCTGCTGTACTTTATTTGTCTTCTTTTGTTTTCTAAGGGTTTGTTAGTCACTGAACCCCTTTTCAGGGGTTGCTTGCTTTTAAATCTGACTGAGCACCACTAGATGAGTTGCAATTGTAAATTTTTGGAGGCTGGGGTTGAAAGAAGGGAAAATATGCTAATGAATAAAATACAAGAATTGCTACATAATCTGGATGAGTTTTCCTGTTGGATTCTCATCCTCTCTTCTCGAGTGTTTTATATAATGTGCCTGAGGTGACACAAGAAATACTACAGATGAAAATTTTTATGACAGTCTTAAGGGAATAAAGATTTTATTAGTGCTATGCTGTGCATTTGCCAATAGAGGCAGGGTAAACTCTTATGAGAGAGGAACAGTGATGGGGACAGCCAACTATCTACAGTGTTTCACTGCTGAAGAGCAACATCAAATATTTAAGCAGCTCATGGTGCTTGAAAAGTTGATCAACACCTGTCACCACTAAAACATATTTTTATTGATATTTATATGAATCCCTCAAAGCTATGCAGATGTCAAATATACATATAATCCTTTCATGATTAATCTCCATTTATTAACCAGTGGGAAATCGCTATATGCACGCTTAGCCAAAACCACAATCCCAGCATTGTTCACCTAAATCTTAATAACATTCAATGTAATTTCTTTCCATAGGCTGTGCACCACCTTAACAAGAAAACTCTTTTCATATTTTTAACTAGTTTCAGTGAGCATTATTTTGTTTTCATAAAGAATTGACTTAATTTACCTTTTTCATAACTCTTCTTGTCATGTCTTACTTGTCCCCTAGTAAACAAAACAGGTTCAATCATTACAGACTCTCTGCATGATATAGTCTTATTCTGCCTGAGCTTTCCTTTGTCTGCCTCTAAATAATGCCTTAGAGAGGCATCATCTCAAAGCCAAATAAACTATATAAAGGTACAGCATGTTTTGCCAAACATTATTTTCAATAATTTTCTCTTCCTCCTGTAACATCACCTGATTTACATTTTTGAAGACCACTAAGTATCAAAACTTCCTATTGATTTAGCAAATGTTTTTCTGATAGAAGAACACTTACTAGGCTTAAAATGTGAAAAATGCCAATATATCATTCATAACATACAAATGTAACCTCACCTAGTCCATTGGTGTGAATATAAGAAAGAAGTGAAACTGCTGAAACTGCTGAAACTTAGGAGTTGCTTTAGGTAATGAATGCATATGTAAAGCTCTGATTTTTTCAAACTAATGCATATACCAGAATAGTCACATAAGACTTAGAGCAAGGAATTTCAGCAAAATGTTTTTTTTGTGGCTGCTTAGTTTTCCAGCTATATATTGTAAGAGGTTTTAATGGTACCTGGTATCTTCTTATACTTAACCTGAAAAGATTGCAGCAGCAGAGGTTAGGAGTATATGAGAAAGTGGTTTGTGATTATAGAAGAGTTTTCTTTTGATGGCTTCAGTGAAAATTTTCAGTAGCAGAGGGCAGAAAACCCAGCTGTGTGCTCTACAAAAAAAATGACCTTGTGGTGAGGTTTGCATGAAGCCTCTGCACCACAGGCTAAGCTCCTCCTCTGTTCTCATCAAGCTGACAAAGAACATGGCTCTTGGCTTACACCTGTGTGTTTTCATATTGCTTGGTGATGGGCCAGGTTCCATGTTTTGAAAGCACCATATTCACATGATCTCAGAGCAGCCTCTGAATGTCTCTCCACTTTCTTCACATAAGGAGAATGAAGATATACTTAATATCTGTATGTTATATATAGATAAGTGCACATAACTAAAGATCTAAAAAACACATGTAATATGGACAATAAGAAAAAGGTCTGGAAGGTTTCCACAAATGACCACACAAACCAAAAGGATCAGCCCCTGGTTCATGAATCAGAAAACATAATTCCAGTTATGCTGTGGACATAGAGGGCAAGTGGCATGGAGGTCCCATTGCCAATAGTGTGCAAAGAGTACTCCTGTCTGTGAGATCATAGAATCACAGAATCATCAAGGCTGGAAGAGACCTTCAAGATCATCTAGTCCACCCATTAACCTAGCACCACCTTAATCACCCCTAAACCATATGTCCAAGGACCACACCAAGACACATACTGAACATCTTCACAGACAGTGGGTGATTCTACCATCCCCCTGGGCCACTTATCCCAATGCCTAACCACACTTTCAGTAAATTAATATCTAATGTAAATGTCCTCGGCACTACTCAAGGCCATTTGTTATCATTCTTTCACTTGAAACATGGCTGTAGCAATGGGTCTCTGAAGAAGATGGAGAACACTAACCATAATGTTTTGAAAACAGGCTTTTACTCTGTTGTAAAATGGATTCTACCCTGTCTGTGTGTTACCCTTCTTCTTCCCAGTACCCCCTAGGAACACCCTTATTAGTATGCAAGAATGTACCCGGACAGGTTTATGTGAAAAGCCCTCTCATTGGTCTTTTGTTAGCCCCTTCCTTATTTGCTGTTAACCCTCGGTTTTCATTGGTGTGAGTCACTTCCCCTAAAAATCCCTTAAAAACCTTGACCGTGGGAATAAACTCTCTCTCTGCCTCCTCTCCTTCGGGGTGTGTATGTCTCTGTCCTGGGACATCTTGGAGACCACATGGCAAGGAGGGAGAGGGGAAGGGGGAGTGATCCACTACGCTGTCGTACATGGCAGAGAAGACAGACCCCCATGTCACTACAGCCTCCTTTCATGTCCTTGTAGAGATCATGAGGCAGGGCAGCCTGGGGCTTTGTGTTCTTTCTTTTCCTGAGGTGAAAGGCTGTGTAGAAAACAGCAGCAGTCTCTGCCTGAGTGACAGCACGGGGACAGAACCAGACATCACGTTGTTCTAGATCTGTCCCTCTGTGGAGCTACAGCTTGAAAAGGCAGAAAAAGAAACTATTGGGAAACCTCTCTTGATCACCATGGACAAAACCCTGCCCTAGGCTCTTCCAGACCCAGGTCAAGGCTGTCAGTCTCACATCTCTGTCAGGCAGCAACCGTCTGTCCCAGGGTGGCATGGGCCATGACCAGCCTATGGCCCGCTGAGATATGATGGGCCACAACTGCACTTGGAGCCAAGAGCTGGTGTCAGTTTTGATTCTGTAACTTTGAGTTAGCATCCTTGCAGAAGGTATCAAATTGCAGAAGGCTGTGTGACAGGATAAGAGCTTGTCATTTTGTGGTCCTGTCCCTGCTTGGGTCTGCAGCTGTAAAAGGTAGGTTATGCTAACAAACATTAGGACAGGCACGGTCAACTACCACAGGAAATCTTGTATAATATCTCTGTCAGTCTTTTGAACACTTAACTCTGTGTCAGCACCATGTAGAATACAGTGAATCTCTGGCTGTGTGGCTGAGGATGGGAGTGAACCACCACTCTCCATCTCCGAGTCTGCAGCAGTAAAAGGCAGGATAATATCAACAAACAATGGGACAGACAACATCAATTTACCTATTGGGAACTGAACATTCACTGCACAGATAAGCTCGTCCTTGAAGTGAAGTCTGTGGTGCACTTCAGAGACTCTAGGCATTCTAAAGCTGAATCCCTAGGCCTATCCCAAAGGCCACTTCGAGACATACCATACACACTGTGTTCTACAGACCAGTTCTATGTGGATGGCTTGAGGAATCTGCAATATGGCTCTACATAAATGTTAAGACTTTTTTTTTTTTTTTTTACACAGAAGAGTTACTCCATGGCAGCGTTCATCCTCTAGGTATTTTAATGTCCAGGTCAGCATCTAGGAGCATTTTCAAATGAGACAGAATTTCCTTTTCTTGTGCTAATCTAGTGCCTCATCCTCAAGAAATTAGTGTTTTCATTCTATATATACTTAGAAGTTGTATCTTATAAATAGAAGGTCCAGTGAGAAATCTGACATAGGAGAACCGTTACATTTAATATTTAGCCTGTGCTCTGTCTTTATTTTGCTATGAAAAAAAATAAAAATGTTGTACCTCTTGAGACTAGATCTTTCTATTAAGTTCAAGTAAACCTTGGAGTCCACTGTATCATGCCTATGTGGTTATTGTGGGAAGTGTTAAGGTATGATGAAACCTGGGAAAACGAACATGACAGAATATGACATCAGTCTTTCTCCTTGTAGATAATTGCAAGGTATCCTGGGCTGTACACTGCAGGAACATGCTGGCCTGGCCTTGAACTTCACCATATCATTCAGAGATGGTGCTGCCTAAATAAAGATTCATCAAAAAAGATAATTCTTTCCTGTCCATATGAAAGTATGATTTCATCACCTCTATAAATTTATGGTTATACATAAGATTCTAGCTCAACTTCTTGGGTTTTTTCTTCTTTCCAAAAATGCAATAAGAATTTACAACCTTTGTTTTCTATTCTGCTTTCTATCTACACTATATTAATGTAGCATTCATTGTTTCACTTCCTTGTGGTTGGTTTGCATTGGAAAGTGATTCTACTTTTTGGGCTGCTTTTTTTACAAACACAGTAGAACTGAATCAGGGTTTATATCTGCAAATATTACCAATTTTCTTTATCTGTCGAAGGCAGTACGTTTCTTATCTGACAGCCTTATAATTATGGAAGTAGCTGCATATTAATGATTCAGAGTTTGCATAAACAACTGGCCTCAGAGAAATCTAATGAACTAACTCACAGGATTTGATTTTTCCTAATTAAATGTAAATAATGTTTAATGTTGTATGTGACAGGGTTTCTCCGGAAACTTAGGGAGTTTTTTATGTAACCAAAGTGATATCATGAATGCAGAGGGCAATACTGAACATTTTGAATTTGGCATGTCATCTTTTTTATTTCAGTAGTTATCCATCTATCTCTTGATATAGAAGAAAAAGATATTTAAGATCTGGTGCAGTCTATGATATTGAGTATCAGGAGATGTAGTTATGCACTGTACATAGCTACATACTACTCTGAACTGCTTAATCTCTTTCTCTCAAAATGGGTTATTAGTATAAACAAATTTTTTCAAAAAGTTAGTATTGGAACCAATCAAAACAGGGAGGTTTTTTAACGCTTATATTTTTTCTCCCTTTCTACGGTGTTATGTATCATCAATTTGAAATGTTTCTGTTTATTAGATATAAACTAGATAGACCTGAATCATCAGATGAAACGTCTTTGTTCCATTGCACAGGAACATTTTGTATATGAGAGCCAGACTAAAATGGACTTAGGGCTTTTTATGTTTGTAGGAACCTGTTTGTGCTATGAGTGAGAATCCCAGAAGCATGGACCTAGTCACCTTTGGGAAAAGACTGTGGCAGCTGCTTTTATTCCACTCTGCAGTTCTCCATGCGATCTCTGTGTAATTCAGGTAACTAAATCATGCCAGACTGCCTATGACTGTGCACACCTCCATTTCCTGATTTTTATAAGTTCTTCTTAGAGGTATCAAGGAGTTAAAATTTTTGCCTGGGATCAGAACCCTGAAGAAGACTAGTCTTCATCTGGTCACCTGAATGAGCTTTCAATAATTGAATAATGCCATTACCTGAGGGAGATGCCTTGAATAAGGCAATGTAAAACACCATGGAGTGGACACTGCCCTTTATCAGTGAAATGACTCTCCTCACCTCTGTGCCTTTCCACTCCTCAGGAATCACGGCAGAAAACCATGAAAAAAAACCACGAGAAAACACCAAGTGAGAGAACAGATGTAGTCACACAGAAAACAAATGGGTAGGATTTGTAGTGTTCCCCCATTCTTTTAGGGATGTGGATATATTTTTCCTAAGTTCTTTTCTTACATACTTATTTTTTTTTAATCCTAATAAACAAAAAATTATTTTGAATATATTATTCTACAGCTGTAAAATTGTCAATATTTTTCTTACATGGGTAAGTTCTCAAACTATACCTGATGGCAGCTAATTTAAAAAAAAAAAACAAAACAAAAAAAAAGGCTATCAGTCCATGGACAATCTTTAAGAGGTAAAATCAAGCATAAAGTCTTAGTTTTGCTCTCCTACAGAATTTAGACGAGGACAAGTTTTCAGAGTTTCTTCAGGAATGTGAATGAGTATCACTGTTGGAAGAGAAAACCTTTTTATTTCAAACAATACAGCTTCTCAGCCAGACCCAATGAAGAAAGAATACTCTGCATTTAGGTCCTGTGTTCTGCCACATCAGTGCAGGCCAAACACATACTTTCAAATATTTGGATTTCACTTGTAATGTGTTTACAATTGAATTTGGATTTAAACAGATTTTATAGTACTAATATATTCACATGAGATCAAAGCCAGGTTGAATACATTTTTGTTCGGTTGATCTCTTCTTTCAGATGGAATTTCTAAGGCATGATTGTTGATGTTAGGGATGGTAGTGGTGGCAGCTCTGACAGCTGCTGCAACCTTTGCTGATTTCTGTTCTTTCTTTTCATGTTGTGTCCCTGAGGGTTAATCCAGATCATCCTGCAATCAGTAGAAAAATTATGAGTAAGTGGAACTAAAGGGGTAATATTAATAACTGTGATACTAATATGTGTTCTTTCACTAAAGAAAATTTTTAAAAAAAATATGATGTATGTTCACCTGTCATCATTGTTTTTCTTCAATATACATTTTTATTTTTGTTTTACTGGATATTTCTATCACTGCATTTTCTTGTCCCCAGTTTTAGCACTAAGTTTTGACTCTTTGAGTAATTTTTCTGTTTATTCTGTAGAATTCAATTTTTTTAAATTTGTACAGTTTATTACAACTATTTCTACACAGATTTTCAAAATGAGACAAAGAGCTGAGTTCTATTTTGACCTAGTTTTATTGATTAGGCTGTATTTATTTTTGTGTTTTCTTCCTCATTCCCACTTGACTACACTGAGTTTCCATTAACTTTCTATTCTAAGTGAAAGTGCTGATGAGTACATGAATAAGACTGAGCTACAGATTCAATTATGTGGAAAGCTGAATTAGACCTTCTGTAACACCCTGAAACATGCAAGTGTGTATGCAGTGAGACAAATTTATTTTGGCTGTGGGCACAAAGCAAGGAAAGCCACAGAATATTATTATTCTTTTTTTTCACCTTTTTATTTTTTTTTCTTAAGCAAAGCAAAAATTCCATCTTTTACTAGTTTGTGATTATCTGTCCTGTCCTGCTGAGAATTCCTTTCAGTGGAAACAGGCTTTATTTGCATTCATATTGTGTATATAAATATCATTGTGTAATTATGATTCAAGGAGTTGTAAGTGACACTTGAGACAGGGCAAATACTGTAGGGAGATGAGCTGGTTAGAGCCTGTCAAGTATTTCAATGAGAACTAGTGGCTAGATCTAGATATTATTTTAGTTTTCAAGATGTTATTCACTGTATTACACTTCAAAAATACATTTAACTGTAAAAATGTATGCTTTCCAAAGCAAAGGTATTTTAAAAGCCATATGTGTTCCAATATTTCTGGCTTGCACTGCAACATTTTTATCTTTCTTACCAGCTATAGTCAGAGATTTTATTTTAATCAAACCTTACATGGTTTAGTTTTAGAGTCACAAGAACACACTGCAAATTTAATATTTACAAACACTTATAAAACCCACAGCACAATGCATATGAATTTCTTATATGGGGTGGAATTCCCTAAATATCTGATAAGGGACTTCTGATATAAAATAGCTATTCACATGAATCCACATTGAGACCCACAGCAGAATGCTGTTCAGACACTGAAAGTCATTTCAAATTAGCTTAGGTCTTCCTCAAAACCCTTAAATAGTAATGAACTTGAACATGCATGCAAGCCACCATGCTTTGCCCTACAGCAACCATAGTCACAGGTCTGCTTCTTGCCATTTGTTCCCCATTTAACCAGAACAAAACATCACTGGTGAAATATATACAAACATGTTGGTAATAAATCCTCTGAAAAAGGTACCTGCTTCAATATGAGACAGTTATCCTAATGCCACAGGTGAGGAGGTATTCATCAGGTCCATCTCATTGTAAGAGCTTGAGACTGAAGTTCAGATCAGGAACAGGATTTGAAGTTTGCTTCTAATAAGTGCTGGTTAGATTCAGTTTGTTAACAGTAAATTATTCAGTTTATTATTCAGTAAATTAATAACATGAGACTAAAAAGATAAATTTGAAGAAAGTAGCTTGGAAAAGTAATTATTTATGTTGTGCAGTGCTTTTGGATTCTTAATTTCTTTTCTCCTCTGGGTAAAACTATAGCCCATGCAAAGAAATGAACTGGATCCCAAAGTCAAAGCAATCTGTACAAATCCAGAGTAACATCACTTGCTTCAGTAAAGTTATTCCAGATTTAATCTGTGTTGATGAGATCAGAGGCTGTCCAATACAGCTTAAGATAATTGATAAAAATAACTTCGCTTCAGTTTTTTTACTAATTAAGTGATTAATGTGTTTTCATTGTGTTGATAATGCCTAGTTTCACTGTGCAATGCATATCTATTCAGAGTGGAAATGGTTAAGTATGAAGAAGACAGGTTATTGCGCATTTCAATTCCAGAGTCAAATATAAAAATTTCTATTATAGGGACAATTAATTACATCTCAAAATGGCAAATGTGCATCCTTGTCAGGTAGAGTGTACTCTGATGGCCTTTCCTCAAACACTGAATGTGGAGATTTGATCTCTTCTAATGGTGCTGAGAAAAGGGTAATTACGCTATGGTCAAAGCTAATTTGCTTTCTGCCAGATGAACTGTTGTATTTTATTGTACGCTGACATTTTAAAGTAATTACGGCACTGTTGACCTTAGACAATTCCAGTTGTATCGCTGTCTACAGCTGCAGCATTCTACCTTTGGCTGGCAGACAGCGGCTGTAACGAGGTAATGACACGGACAAAGAGCACCATATGGGGCTCCTTTGAGATACACAAAGCCTAGTGAAAGGAAACAAGAAATTTTTAACATCATCATTACAGTCACCCATTTTTACAGCTGTAAAAGAACCCATCCTCCCTGTACACAAAATGCCCTAAATACTTTACTTGCTCATATACTGCATATATATATGTTTTCTTTCTGTAAATGACAGGGTGCATTAAGAAGAAAGAGGTCAGGTAGAACTGAATGTGATGGACTGGTCTTTCTCTGACACAAGTTCAAAGGCTAAAGACTATTGATTGAGATAAAAGCCTATGTTCTTATCTACTGTTAAAGACACTCCTTGTTGTCTGAAAGCTGTGCACGTAATTAGGCTGAAAGAAAAGCACTTCATCCAGAAAATCACTATAAACTGAGCTTCATTAAATGTAGATATTAGTTAATTTAAAGGAGGAGGTTATTTTTCATTGATATATTTTAATGGTGTATGTTTGGTTTTCTTTTCTAAGCTAAGGAATATAATCGTGTGCAGAGTTCTGCCTGGATAATGTATTCCTGCTGGGACAGCAAAATAGATTACTATCATTCATGGAGAACACTGCTTTATTATTTCAGAGGAAAAAAAAAAGTAGGTTATTGAACATAAAAAATTATTGTCATAAACAGCTAGTAGAAAACCAAACTTTACTGTTGCACTAAACATTTTCCTATGGTTTTGTGGTATGGGCGATAGAAATGTTCACTAGTTCAAATCAGGTAACAGGATTTTACCTGTGTCATGCTCTACAACTTATACAATATATGTAAAGAGATAGTGGAAATGATTCTATGATTGTAAATCAGTTAATCTCCATTTGAGTTAGTTTCCTACAACAAGGCCTTGTTAGAAACAGTAAGAAAAAGGAGATTACAGTTGGCATGTGTCAGAAAAATTACATCTGAAGAAACAGGCTAGTCCCAGCATTCAGTGTTGCTCTTGGCTCTGAACTGATAATATAATTTCTTAGAAATTTAGTTTTCAATTTTCCATGGCTCATCCAGTTGTGACTGAACATTACATGAAGAAATAACCTATGCATCCTAAAACCCTGTGTTTTGAGACTATAATCTCTTTATGAGGGGTTCTGGAGTAGGAATGTTGTTCTGTAGCTCTGGTTACTTGCTGTAGTTTTCTGGGTCAACATTTAGATGCAAGACACGTAATGTTTCTAATAATTGTCCAGATGTATGTCTGTATGTTTCAGTTCTGGACTCCAGTTATATTTTTGGGGATGGGAGGGGTACTCTGAAAGCACCTTTTTGTGTTGTTTTTCCTCTTAATACTTCTATTATCCCACACAAAACCAGAAGCCCTGGTGGTGAATGAAACAAGGGCCATCATTCAGCAAATAAAAGGCCTGTGTTATCAACCACACAGAAAAACACCATCACTGTGTCTGAAAGACAGAATGACGAAAGGCATAAGCCATGCCAGCTGCTTTGTGGCCATGTTTTCTGCAGTGATACTTAGCAAGAAGGCACAAACAGAAACCAAAAAGGAAAATATTATAAACAACCTGAAATTTAAAAAAAAAAAAAAAAAAAAAAAAAAAAAAAAAAAAAAAAAATAAAAAAAAAAAAAAAAAAAA
>JAWWTY010000088.1:2129555-2140270 GCA_035222235.1 Margarornis squamiger
TTAATGCTTTTTTTCCTTCCATCAATAAATAAATAAAATTAATAAAATAAAATATAGGCATCGTTCATCGCTTCACCTCCTATAACACCAGAAATAAAACTGGAAAGGAAAATTGATGGAAAAAAGTAGTGGTCATTATGCTGGAAGAGAGAGTTGGTCACTATAATATAATCTTGCCCCACTTCTAGCACAGCTGAGTTTTTAACTTGTGGTTTCTATTTTCTGTCAAAGGCCATATTTAGGCTTGATTTTCCACTACTCCCATTGTTTTTCAGGAGTTAACTCTACTGAAAGAAACAGTCTTGGGATTGCAAGGTAAATTGGATTATGATTCCTTTATTCTGCTGTCACTTACATACTTTACTATACCTGCATAAGTATCCTAGATGTTTTGAATGAATCAGTTATTAATTTTTGACAAGGCAGGTCCTTCAGGTACTTTAGTACCCAAAAACCAAAACTTGAACCCATGAGTATCATAAATTGTCGGCCATTTTTCTTGCATTAAGTTAAAATCACAGAAAACAATTCTCAACCCCATTTGTTCTTATCAGAAGAAAAATAATTGCAAAATAACATTTGAAATTTAGATTACTGTTGGTTTCTTAATGCCTCATAATTATACACTATACATAAATTGGGTAAAAAAACTTGTACTATAAGTTGAATCCAGAGAACATCTTAAAGTTTCAGTTACCAATTAAAAACTGAGTTGTTGTACTGAAATCTTAAAATGGGTGATTTCTGTACCTGACACTTATTGAAATACCCATGTATAATTAGGTGAGTTAGAGACCAAACTTACTGCTAAGTATGAATGCTCGGATTTTTATCACTTAAAATAACAATTTAATTGATGAAAATCTGCTAATGAAATTTTGTTCATAAAATCAGTAATTGCAACAAAAAATCATCATAAAAATACCTCAATTATTCAAAAACATCCTGGTGTGGATTTGCCACCAGTTTTACTAATAGGACTCTAAGACATGATTCAAGTAGTGGTGTTAGAGACTTTGAAATTTCTGTTTCTCTTAACTTTCAGATTCTAGAATGATCTGATGAGGTTATTATTGTGGTTGAGTTATTATTGTTTATGTAAATTAAATTTCCTGTGATCTCCTATAGTCATAAAAATGTGACTTCTCTCCTAAAGA
This sequence comes from Margarornis squamiger, assembly GCA_035222235.1. Classification (NCBI taxonomy): domain Eukaryota; kingdom Metazoa; phylum Chordata; class Aves; order Passeriformes; family Furnariidae; genus Margarornis; species Margarornis squamiger. Next base: position 2,130,713 of record JAWWTY010000088.1, read on the forward strand.
AAAAATAATACACATAATTTTGTCCATCTACAGATTTGTTCTTTGTCCATTAAAAGTTGTTCAATATTGTCTTTAATGCCTGGTAAATAATAAAAATTAGATTATTAATTTAGGCTGGATATGAATAAAATCCAAATAATTATCTGAGATTACCCCTTGTTTCCTTGGGACCATGATTTTTTTAATCAACTAAGGATAAAGCAGAAAAATATACCTACCTACATTTAAAATACATTTCCAGACAAAAACTCAAAAAACCCCAAAAAAACAAGCTACAGTTATTTTTTTTATTATTTTACCCATACTATTGCTAACTGCAATTTCAGCTTTCCCCCCCAAGAACTCACACACTCTGCAATATTTTAAGTTTGCTTTAAAGGGGGGAAAAAAAAAAATTAAAAAAAAAAAAGTTTTTCTTCTGTTTTGCACTGGGGTTTTTCACACAGCAACCCGAGATTTCTTTCTTTCCTTGTATGGTTGGAGTCCATGAAAATGATCAAGAGACAAGAATACTTGTGGGTGTAAAAAAGGCAAAAAGACATTTAAATCAAATAGCCAAGTGAAAGGGGCAGAAACTTACTCCATCTTGCCCCTGGAAAAAAAAAAAAAAAAAAAAAATTCAAAGAATAATCAGAAGGAACAAAATCTTTAAATCCTTATGATTCACCCATATACTAATTTTGTGTCTGTCATAACTTTCCTATTTGCATATAATCTTACATTATCTTTCTTCTCAATGGATGGTCTCTGCTGTATGGTATTAAAAATACATACTGTTTATAAAATATCCTACAGCAGAGGAAGGAAAAACCAGGGAGAGAGAACAAAATATTGAGAGGCTAAAATAAAAATTAGAAGATACAAGAGTGTAGAGCTGTTGTCTTGGGAAATTATGTGAAATAAAGGAAAAAAGCCAATAGAAAAAAAATTGGAACTGGATGATAAAAAGTGTTAGAGAAGAGGTACAAAAGCAAGGGAAATTTAAAAAAAAACAACAACAACAACAACAAAAAAAACAGTATGAAGTGTAGAAATAAAGGAAATATTTGGAATTAATATGAGGAAAGGTGGAAAGAAGCGAAAAGCAAGGTAATAAAAGTTAAATTGCTTCTAAATATTTTGTGCATTTTTAATACTTGCTTGAAAGTGTAAGGGAGCCCAGAGACAATCTGCAAGTTCCTAAGATCAGTTGTAGTTTAAATCTGTTGGAGAAAGGGAATAACACTTTTCTTAGTTTGGTCAGAGGACTGTTTAGTTCTGAACTGATTGCAAGGGTTTTGAGCCAAATCCCACTGAAGGAGGTAACTGACCACTACATAAGACTTTGAAGTTCAGCTTCCATAGTGTGGTTATGGCAAGATATTTAAAACAAAGAGTGCTGTGCATCTCATCGGTATATGTGTGACACAAGAAGAAAGAGTCAATTATAGTACGTAAACATTTACATCATTCCTTTTACAGCTGAGCATCAAAGAAACACATTTGAATAAAAAAACTAATTATTTCAGTCTCTTATGTTTTGCCAATCCCATATCCCATGTCAGTTACCTGCACTCAAAGTAATATCTTGTTTCCAAGGACACAACATTGGCTTTGTTCTTTGCTGGGAATTTCTGCATTGGAGTGATTTCTGATAGAAGATATAAGTTTCCTCTCTTATTAACATGTGAAGGTTTGCAGACCTGGTAGGCATGATTTCTGTGGACTCCTGGTATTCCAGAGTATGATCAAAAAGTTAATTTACTTGCTAGTGTTTTTCTGACAACTCCACTGTTATCAAAGGTGGGTTTGTTAGAATAAAAGATTTGTCATTTTGTGCCAGATCTCATCCAGTGGACTCACAATCCCAAGTGCTGTTGAAAGGGTTGGAATTACAAATAAAATTCCTCATTGCGCCTCCTAGACAATAACGAGTACACATTGCCTCAGAGTCCAACAATTTTTTGTGGCTCATCAAGGTAAGATCATCAACCACTGACTCTTTATCAAGTGGAAGGGGTCAAGCAACAGCTTTTGCCGCTAACAGCTGACACTGCAGCTAACAGTTGGCACCGTTAAGTATTTCTTTCAGCTTCTTTGCTGAAGAAGGAAGAACCATACTAGATACATAGGAATTTGCAAGGTAATGAACTATGTAAAATCACAGTGTTGGGATGTGAATTCACTACTGACTATTCAAAGTGGCTTTGAAATGAAGCTTTATTTTCTTCTTTCTTACATGGTAATTTATATACCTGTGCAGTATATTAAGAGTATAAAAATACAACTTCTAATAAAAGAACAAAATTTTTGTCAATCTATGCTACTGTGAAGGAAGGAATGAAAAAAAAATATGAATCTGGTAGGTTTACTTTAGAAACAATAGTCATTTAGATAATGCCATTACATGTCCTTATGGGCAGAAAGGTAAAATGATGAGTTATGGAGAGTGTTGCTTGCTTACTTGTAAATTAAATTACTATATTGCGATAACAGTTGTAGACCTTACTGATGCTTTGGTCTTGACCATCAGCTTTACTTCCTTACTACTTGGGATAGAAGAGGTCTCTGGCATAACTAGAAAAGAAAAAAAAAAAAAAAGGCAAGAAAAAAACCACAAACAAAACCACAACAAAAACAAAGAAACAAACAAACAGAAATTAAAAAAAAAATATTTCTCAGAGTATGTCTGTGAAAAATCTTGGTTTCTAGGTTTTCAATGAGGGAGAATTAGAACAAATAGAAAATAAACAACCTCCCTGAAGGCCCCCCTTTTGAAGCCTGAGCTCACTTATAATGTGTTGACAGTTCCCTATACAAAAGTATCACATATGTCAGATTTCTGAAGTGCTGGGAAATTGCAAGATTAGGTGATATGCCTAAGGAAATTGAAATGGAAAAAACCCAAAGTAATCATTGTGGGTTTTTTTTAAAGTAATAAATATATTTTTTGTTAGTCTTCACCATAAAGATGCAGAAAATATATAGTTTTTCCATATTGATTTCTTTTATTCCAGTCATTCTTTGATTGCTTGACAGTTTTTAAGTGGTGATATCAATGCTGCTTTAGTAACATCGGGCATTGATGTAAATTGCCTTGGACAGAGGGTGTATGTTTGGGGAAAGATTAGTTAAGATTTAAATTTGTATTTTAAAAGCATCTGATAGGTATCTTGTGCTGTTTTTCATGTGACTGCTATATGTAATATGGTAGCAACAGTAAAAATAGGATTTTAGCAGTGTTAGTAATTGGTAATTTACAAGTGATAATAGAAGTTAAATGTGTATTTCTAAGACTGATACCAAAATAGTTTTGTCTGAACCATTTATATAGTTTCTGGAATATCTTAGACAAGTGTTAGCAAGCCATGGCTGTTTCATTCATATGGTTAATACAGCTGGATTGACTGTTTTTTTCTAGTACCTATTCAAACAACTTATCCTAGGTATTCTCACCAAAACCTCAGCCCAGCCCTGAATGCATTTTTTTTATTTTCAATACAAGCATGAGTGCCTGGTGTTTGCCAAAGGCAAGGCAGCAGGCATTGAACTAAGTGGTAAAAGACACTGGAGTAGTGGAGTAAGGGCAAATTTTAACTCCACAATGAAAATGTACTTCTTAATGGTGGAACTCTCAAACAAAAATATAATAAGTTAATGCAATGAAGGGTCTTAATGATGAATGTCAATGACTTGTCACAACTTTTAGGTGCTCACCTGAGAGAAGAAAAGAGCAAACATAACTTTGTGAAGAACTCCCTTCCACCTGCAAGAGGTGGTACTGAGCATGGGAAGAAAAGCATGGTCAGTTTAATGCCAGTGTGGAGCAAATGCTATTCCCAACTAATTCCCCAAAATAAAACTGATAGTGTTTGGTTCCTCTGCATAATCACTGAAGACCTCATCACAGGTCTGTGCTGTGAAGTAATTCTTCAGAGGGACTACCTAACCTAAAGTCCCATTGACTCCTGCTATGTGACCACCCTGCAGGATCAGCCAGCCTTTTTGTGACCTTATTCCACTCATGGAAGGTTGGGAAGGGCACATCAACCTTCCATGAAGATTATGGCTGGGTCTTGCGCAGATCTATGAGTAGGTGGAGGGCTGGGGGTGGAAAGAGTCTGTATCCTCTTTTTCCCTCCACTGAGTCATTCTCTCTATGGCAGGCATTTGTTTTCTCCACAGAGTAGCTGGCCACAGAGTAGCATGTTTCCCAGCAGATCTCGCTCTTTCTTAGAGTTTTGTTGGATTGGTGTTTTTTTTTTGTTTGTTTGTTGGTTTGGGGGTTTTTTGTGTGTGTTTGTTGTTGTTGTTGTTGTTGTGGGTTTTTTTTGTTGTTGTTGTTGTGGGTTTTTTTTTTTTTTTTGTTTGTTTGCTTGTTTGCATGGTTTGGCTTTTTAGGAATTCCCTCAGAGTCATGTTAGTTTGGCTTACTAATTTTAAAATTTGTCTCAGGATGTGCTTCTGGTACTTGAACATATATTTGTCCTTGGTTTGAAACAATTTCCTTGACCAAGACCTGATCAAATTTCTAATTGACTCCTTGCTGTGCTTCTACCTGCTCACCAGGGCTGGAGGTGGGAGAGCAACCTTGCTGCCCTGTCATGACATGTCCTGCATCTGTTTATGAGCTGTTATCATCTTAATGAAACCATCACTGCTGGATTTCACCAAATTAGTTTTGACTGCCATCAACCCACAAGCAAAGTGCTGGATGACTATTTCCACAATATTTTGCTGTATTCAACTGTAGTGATATATAATAAACCTTTGTTTTATTGAGTATGAATGCCTTCCTTTTTTATTGTGGTACTTTATTTGACAAAGAGTACTTAAGCCATCTCTCATATGAACAAAATTTGATCCATGTCTCATATGAAAAAAAAAAAAAAAAAAAAAGTTCCAGTACTTTGAATTTCATTTTGCGAGTAATCCAAAATTTTGTGTCTTCACAAGGATAATTTTAAAGAGGGTTGCTACATTCTGCCAGAGTTTCCAGTTTGCACTTGTGTTGCACTTCAGGGGTCAGAATTTGCAGCACAACCACCATTTTGAAATCACATTGGCAATATGTCTCTTTACATAAAACATTGGAAGTATATTTCTGGCTCTTTGCTTTGAATGATTCGATAGCAAGATATCTTTCACAAATGTGACACTTTTCCACAGAAGCACAAGTAATGATTGAAGTATCAAAACAGGCCAATAATGGAGAACTCAAAGCTATGACTTTTCTCTTTGCCTCTGGCTAGCCCTCAAGTATGTTATTTTTGAATACTGGTTCTGCATCTTTATAAATTTCTTATATCAGTTTCCAAATTTGTATGACAGAAAAAAAATCTGTAATGTGCAGTTATGCTTTGTATTGTGATACACATTATCTTCTACTATGGTAAATATGACATAAGTAGTTTAGCTGCTCTCTTTCAGCATGTGGCGCTTTTTTTTTTTTTTTTCCTATTATCTTAATACCCATGGCTTTTTTTAATGGTTTGTCTTGTGACATATTTCTAGGATTGTTTTCTAAAGTTTGGTATTCAGCAGTGAAGGTATTTTAAATTATTTAAAACAGATACACTGATAAAAGCTTTCATGCTGAAACATATACATATTTTCTAAACCAATGTTCCTTTTTTCACTACATGCAGAGCGCTAAATGAAAGCCAACTACTTGTTCCAGTTAATTAGTAATTTCCACTGGAAAAGGACCATACAAAGACGTACCTAGAGAATATTAAAGGGTATGGAAAAAAACATGTGGTTTATGATGACCCAGGTAAAGGAACATTCTCTTCTTGTCTTCTGCTTTAAACTCTGTCCTAGCTGAGGTCACTATAAATTCCAACTGATGTATCTGATAGTCTTTCATATAACTGGTATGTCAAACATTACAGATTCTTTAAATTAAGAAAATTAGTTAAAGATCTGAATTATGTTAACATGATAAAGTGTTATTTATATGTTTTTATGCGAAGAAAAAACCCCAAAGAAATACTTTCCCAAGCTCCTTGGCATAGTTTACAAGTTGAGTGCAGACTGGGAGAAAGTTTCAGAGTGAGTCATTTCTCTGAAATAAACTGGCTAAGTATCTTGTACTACCTCGTACAAAACTCATTTTTTGAGGTAGTCTGATTATTAGTTTAATTTTGAGCATAATTAATTGTATGTCATACACCTATTTTCGCTGCTGAAATTACTGTGGACGTACACTAAAATAACACAAGAGACTCTTTTCATTTATTTCTACAAAATTTCCTGGCAAATTATTCTCAGTGCTAGGTACTACACTTTTCATAAAATATTTTTAACAACACAGGTTTTTTCTTTTGTTTTCTTCCTGATGCTAAGTGAACAGGAAAACATGACTGAAACTAGGGTCACCTCAGTAATTTTTGGAATCAGTACCCTAGAGCTTCACAGAGAGTGCTTCTCAAGTCTTCTTTTTTTCCCTTTTTTTTTTTTAATATATATTTTATTTTTTTTTAGCCTCTAATTTGCCCTCTTTATAAGCTTTGAGTCTTCTTTAAATGTATTTTGAAGTCTCCTGATTAGGTGTATTGATGTTATGATACTTGATTTAGGTTTAAGAGTGTTTCTCTTCATTTTGTTTTCTGTCTTTTTGGATTCTCCACTTGATTCTATTGTAAAAATAAATGTTTTTGAATGTTTTACTATTTATTTATCAACATTTCTCCTAATCAGAAAGAAAATTTAAAAGGAAATATTTCAGATAGAAGGGAGGTAAAGTGAAAAGAAGAGTGAAAGGGAAGACATTTAAAAAAAAAAAAAAATCTAATACTGAAATTATTCCAACTCTTCCTATTTTGTTAAAACAATTTTCCCTGCTGCAAAAGGTGTTTAGTACCTTCCTCAATATTTAGTTCTTATTCTTCTCATTTTCACAGCAGCTTGCAGAATTTAACTGCCTAAAAATATTAAATCAAAAGTTGTGAGCCAACCCTACATCCACTTTAGGGCACTGTCTGAGAACAAATCAAAAAACAGTAAAAAACTTGGCAGTTTTCTTCATCATTCAAGTGCCAAAAAAGGGTACTACAAAATGATTTCTCTTAATTTTATTTTTAATTAATTACCAATTTTTAAAAATAATTAGTGTAAGAATATGTGCCTTTTGTTGTTCCTACATGTTTATTAAAACCCCAAGAAATACTAATAAGTATTACACATTCTTGCCATTCAAGACCCTGCAGCACAGGCATCCTTCTGAACCCATGATCTTGCTGTTATTTCAAGCATATAAATAAGTGGATTTGACTAAAAAGAGACCTCCTTCCCAGAGAAATATTTAATAGCATCATAAACCTCATTCAGGTTATAAAGTAATCCAACAGCAGAACTAAATTAAAAAAAAAAAAAAAAAATTACTTGTCAATAAAAAAGCAGAGCAAAGGAAGGAGATGAAGCTCATTGGAATCAGTAAAGGCATTTGGTCAATTTTGGAACAGCCACTTGGCACTGCAGAGAAAGCTCGTCTTGTGCTCCCAAACAGTTTTTGCTAAGATTTTCTCAAGATAGACTACAATAATTATTTCCCTTGCTCGGAGTTTTCAATCCGACTTATCCATTTTATTCTGCAGTTGAACGCATTTTCATCCATGTTGCATGATGCCATTTTGAAAATGTGTCACTTGTGAAGAAACAGGAACTGACTGGAACTCAGGAACACAGTTCCTCCTCAAGAATTCTTCCACAATACTTCTTTCTGCACTGTTGCCACTTGGTATGTTGATGGAGATACAAGATTTTTACTTGATGAGTAACTACAGCTTATTGTATTTATCCATCCACAGTTTTACCTGGGTTTTACCACTTCTATAAGGCAAATTTTGAACAATTCCTGTAGGGGAGTTATCAAGGTATAGTGTACATGGATCACCTTTCTAACTAGAGTCAGATTCATGTAAGTGTTAGACCAGTTTGGAGCACCAACAAAATCAGGCAGCTCTGGGCAACCTTGCAGCCTCATTTTGCAGGACAGAAGCAGCTCTGGGAGAAGGTTCCTATGTGCCTGATATTTCTCTGGTACGCCCATGCAAAATCTGTTGGACATTGACAGTAAGTACCAAGGACAAGGTGAAAGAATATCAAGATGGAGCTTTATAAAAGGCGAAAAAAGTTCTTACTGTATCAGTGTTTTTATGTCCTCGAAAGAACAGGGAACAAATCACAACAAAGCTTTTGTGGTGTCACCTCTCCAGCCAACTCCCAGCTACTCCAAGGAGTGCTCTGTCCCATCATGCAGTTCCCTGTTGTCCTTTTCAGCAGGAAAAAATATTACAAGACAACGAACTCTGAAGTGCTCCAAATTTATGAACTACTGTGTTTGATTATCCCCTAATCTGCTTTCTTTTTAATCTGCTTTTTTCGTCAGGGTTTATTTCCCCCCAGGACTTTTCCAACAAAATTATTATCCAGATTTCTCTGGAGATATTTTTTTATGTCAAGCTCTGTTTCAAAAATTCTTAAAAAAAAAAAAAAAAAAAAAGGAGAAAAATCAGATACAGCCATTGTGCAATTTTTGTAGAGATGTGTTTTGTTTAATCAGTGCTTTCACATTCAGCGGAAATAAATCTGTTTAGTATGCTAGGGGAATTAAGCTCTGAAGAGATTGTTTTAGTTCTCTTTGTTTATGATGATTTGTTAGCTCTTGACTGCAGAAATAATTTTGTTGTTTACATTAATCTATGGTGGCAGTATTAACTTCACATCATATATAAATATGATTATTGATCATTACCAGCTGTAATTCAGTGTTAGAATTACAGATTTACATAATCGTGTTATTAAGTGTAAACTTGAATTTCATCTCTGAGGTCACAAATAACTGGAGGCAGTAGAAACAGAAAATTCTGATTGTATGTCATTCATATTTTAATACATGTTGTTGCAAATTTGATCATTGTTAATGTAAATAGTTTTATGTACTACGTAGCAATGAGATGCTAATGTCTAGAAATTGCAGCAATATTGATCTAGATAATAAAATGGAACACACTAGTAAGGGGAAGATATTTATTATATCCTACAAAAATAACTATACATCATCTACCCGAGAAAAATTTCCACCATCAAAGACTGAGATGACATTCTTGCTGGAAATGGTGTAAAGCTCTTCTCAAAAATCAGTCATAGGCTATCTTGTTTTTGCTGCCTACAGCTTTTCCACTGATAAAGCTTTTTTGCAAAGAAATAAGCTGTATAAAGGGACTCACTTCTGTAATACACTCTCTTCTCCTCATGTAATCTGCACATAAAAAGATACTCCAGAAAGAACAGTCAGTACAGTGGGCCTTCTCCAAAAACTCTTCTACAGGTATTAGGGGAATGTGCATGTTGCTGTAATATGTACAATATCTGAGGTGAAAATAAAGCTTGTAAGAAATAAACCTCAGGAGATAGAGAAAACTTCATCGTAATGTTTAAAATCACAAGGTTTATCCCCTTGTAAAATGAAGCTTCTCTGTTCTGCTACTGTATTATGTGTTAACAATAGAATGGCTACACCCTCATTAGTATGCAAGGAGTTGCCAAAACCGGTTTGGTGAGAATGTGTCCCCT
>JAWWTY010000088.1:2140370-2152923 GCA_035222235.1 Margarornis squamiger
TGGCCCGGCTCCAGAACTGACCCACGGGCAGGTCTTGTGGGCACCTTGAGGCTTTTGGCTTCCTTTCAGAGCTGCCAGATCAAAGTTCCAAGGGCAGCTGGGTGCCCCTGTAGGTGGGAGAATGCACACCTGTCTGTGTGTCCCCTGTCATTCTGTGACCCCCTGACATATTCTGCTCTTGAGGAGTGACGATGGAGAGCAGAGTGTGTGGGGGTAACTTCTTGTGGATGTCTGGTTGTAGAAGTGTCTAGAGGGAGTGCTCTTGCAGCTTCTCGGCCGAATTCCCTGTTGATTCCAAGCTGGTATCTCAAAGGTGAGTAGTCAGTCTCTAGGGATTTCACACAAAAAAGACTCCTTTTTAGTATTTTCTTCATGGGAAATGTATTGTCATACTTAATATCTTTTAATAAATTTACATAGGCAAGGGTTCCCATGAGCTTCCTGAAGAATTCCATGAACCCTATGCTGAAGAATTCCATGAAGCATACCCTGAAGAATTCCCTGAGGCATACCCTGAAGCATACGCCGAAGCTCCAGAGGATGCCCGGACAGACTTCGAAAAAATTCTGTCTGGTAAGCAGTATATCCCACTCTGTTTCCAAAAGGAGCCTGGAAGCTGAGTTTTCTGATTCTTCTAGGGGTGTGCTGTAGCCTACACAGCAAGACGGGATCAGTCGCTGCAAGGACACTCCATTTCACACCTTGCATGGGCTGCTGAGCCACAGAGATGGTCCAGCACTGCACCTGCTTCCAGAGGTGCTTCCAGTGGAGTGCCAGGGGCAGCTGCTACTGCAGTTGTAGGATTGCTGCCCAGAGCTGCTCCATGCCAGTGTTGGGAAGAGGACTGTGCTGAATTTGTGTTCAGCTCAGGCACAGCCCAGCAGCAAGGCAGGAATGACATTCCCAGGAATTTTGGCTGCCCTTTCCAGACCTCAGGGGTGCGGGTGGGTTGGAACTGGACAGCCAGCGTGAGGCCAGAGACTTCACTTGAAGGGATTCCTTGAGTGCTTCATTTGGTTAATTCAGTTTTGGGTGGTTTGGCTCTGCGTTTCATGTTGTCCCACAGAAAATTTGGCTGTGGTTTTCCTCCTGATTTTGGGGACAGTGGACTTCGCAATGCTGCTTGCCAGGTTGCCCAGGACATGGCAGTGTGTTCCAGATGAGGGGCAGTGACTTCTAATCCAAGTGTCCCACCTCCCTTTTAAAGAGATGCATCCTGAGACTGTGCAGAAAGAGAGATGGGAGATAGTGACAGAGTGCCAGTCTCAGATGAAGAGAGAGGCAATGCAAAACACCAGCACAGCTGCTGAGCCTCATGGACGTCCTGCAAGCGACTGCTCAGGAGATGCTGCTGCGTGTAAAGAGGAGGATTTCTGCTGTACTCCTGCAGAGCTCTCCATGCATGAACTGCTGGTCTCCAACACGCAGCCCTGGCTGAAGTCCAGAGGAACAGACAGGGGCAGTGCTGGTGCAGCTGCTCGCTGGCACACAGGCTCTTCTCCAGGACAACTTGCAGGGATCCTTCTTGTTCCTGGTGCTAAGACACCAGAGCCAGAGGCACTGGGCTCTGAAAACCAAAACCTTAGGCATCTGAAGCATCCTGAATCTGAGATTATGCATAAAGCAGAGCACAAATGTTGTTTCTTGCATTGCCCGTTTTCCTGCCAGGCTCAGATTCCGGGGAAAAAGCCGAGACTGCTGGTCAGTGGAATCCGGGCAAGAACTATATCCTGGGAACTACAGCAGCCTTCGGTGTGCTCCTGCTTGGCATAGCAGCCTGTTGCATAGTCATGTTACGGCTGAGGTTGAGAGACAGGTGAGTTGGCTTTTCCCAAGCATTATTTACTGCTGCTGTTGGCAACAGAGTGCTAGCACCGTGGTGGAGTGCCAAGGCAGCTCCTGGCAGCACTCTGCTGAAAACTCCATGGTACGGTCCTTTAACTGCGCTCTTAATCCATATCCATGAGTAGACTCCTCTGAAATCCGTTTATGAACAAGAAGGCAGGGAAAGGGAACAGCACAACAACAAGCCCACACCTACTCCTTCTGCGGAGAGTCTGTTTCTTTCTCTCAATCTCTTTCTTTATCTCAATCTAGAGAGAAAGGCAAAGCAGAGTCAGGAGAAGGAGCACAAAGGGGCGAGAGAGAAGAAGCAGTCCCAAAGTTCAACAGCTGTGGCCTATCACCAGAGATCTTTGCCGCAGAGCTCGCCCAGCTGTACAGGAACATGGGCAAAGACCCCTCACCTCTGCCTGCTTGTCCCAGCTGTTCTCTGGCTAATGGTGCCTCTTCAGGGGAGAACTGGGTTTCCCTGGACTCACTTCAGCCCACACCAACCTGGTGTCCCTGTGACCAGTACCAGCAGGAACACTATGCTTCAGAGGAGGATGATTCTCTTTTGATTTAGTATTTGAATATATTGCTAATGTATAATATATTGTTAGTATATAATATATTGTTAGTAAATAATATATTGTTAGTATATATTGTTAATGTATAAACATATTGTTACTCTAGAATATATTGTTAATAAATAAATACATTTTTAAGATCAGTGAGTTGCCACCTGTTTTGGCTGTTTGTGTTGGGACAGAATCCACAGAGCCATGAGCTGGGCTGGATCTGTGAGAGCAGAGATCTGGGAGAGACACTTGCACTCCAGTGTGGGACACCTTTGTCCCAGCATCAGCCTGGTTTCCCAACTGGGATTTCATCCTCCAGAATGGGGTCATGCTGGTGAGATGTGAGGTGCAAAGGCTTGTCTGTGAGCTCACTTGAACTGGATGACTGCGCCCTACTCAAGAGTGGCCAATGGGACATCAGTCTGTGCATAAATGTTATCTATGGGATGGACTCGCGTAGATGATCAGGGAGGACTGTCTCCCCTGGGTCAGACCTCACACTGGAGCATGGTAAAGACTGTTCTCCTAAGTAGTGGCAGGCACATCATGTGAGAAACTTAGCACATCCCCCACTCCCTGTCTCCCTGCACCACTTTTGGGAAAGAATTACAGCTTGGAAAGAAATGACAGGTGAGGGATCAAGATTTATTTTACTTCTCATTACTCTGCTCGGATTTTGTAAGCAATAAAATTCAGTTAATTGCAGAATCTTAGAATCAACTGGGTTGGAAGAGACCTCCGAGATCATCAAGTCCAACCCCTGATCCAAGGTAGGAGAACAGTCTTTCACTAAATGGAGGAAACATCATGGAGCAAGCTATTGAGGCTGGAGCGGAAGAGAAAAGATCCAAAATGATGAGCTCTCTGAGAAAGAAAGAATATATATACATGGACTGTGTTTTATTGACTCCCGATATTGGTATACGTTCTCACAGTTTTATATGATCATTGTTACCTATCCATATAATATTGTTCAAAATGGTTCCCCTGTTCTCCCTCATGTACACCCTGTTCTCCTATTGTTGAGATCTGCCACGGTGCAGTATCACCATATATAGTTGTCTCCTCCCCAGGTTCCCTATATGGTTGTCACCCTATCTCCTTTCACATTAATTGTGAGAGGATTTGCATGCTCCACTTACCCTATGAGCAGGTTGTAGATTTCCTACGTTTAAGGAAAGTTCATTGGGAGAATGTTTCAAAATTTTTAATGGTTGTTATAGGCAATTGTAATAAGTTCTTATGGAGTAGTCATAATTCCTTTTCCCTATTGGTCCAAGTTTCCCGCTCCTCAAATCCCTATTGGCTGTCGTTACCCCGGTTACTTGCCCCTCATTGGTCCCTGTTTCCCCTTTCTCCATTGGTCAGCCTGCGGTGCAGTGCAGCAGCACCATATAAGGCTGACCACTCCCTAGTTATTCCTTTTATGTACGGTTTCCACCCCCTTGATTCCTTTTGTGTCGCGTTCCACCCCCGTCTCCACCCAGCTTCCAGAACCCTCCATCCTGACCCCTTAAAAGTCTGTTGCGCACCCAATAAATTGTTCACTCCTGTTTTCACCTTAACCCTGTGTGGACCTCATCATTTCACCCAAGCTGAACATGGCAGAGAAGATAAATATATATTTACTGTTTGAATATACATGCTTGTATATATTTTCATATAAATTCTTATATGCATTTAACCAATATTTTCTTCAAAAGTCTGAGATAATTTGATAATTTTCTTTTTTTCTTAAACATTATTTCTCCAGCCAGTTATATATATCAATCACAACTCACACATAAGTCAGTACTGAGTGTAAAATGTATTAAATATCATGTGCTGCATAGTGTCTCTTTCTCACTTCGTGTGTATCTTTTGCCTTTAACTTCCATACTGAATGCAGTGTCTGGCCTTCTTTGTATATATCTTTCACCAATTTTCTTTTTGCATTCTTATATACTTTGAAATGGTAATTACTTTTGTTTTATTAAACATGTAACTGCAGAAAATATAGAAGTAATGTTATATTTAAACTATTTCATGGAGTGAGCTTTTCAAGATTTTTCCACTCAAGTCAAGATTGGTGTAGCTTGATGCATTTCTCTTTGCTTCAAGGTTCACCACTGACTCACAGTGGTGAATAGCTTTCTGCAAATACATCCTACAGCCTATATTCCCTCATAACCACAAAAGCCACAAAGCTCCAGAACCTTCTAATTTCTCCTCCATTGCTTACTCACAAAGAACAACATTGCTGTATCCTCTGCACTACCTTTCCTTCCTACACAGCCACATTTTTTCAAAAATGCTTGACAGAATTAATTTAGCTCACTCTTGTAATTTATTTTTGGGAATACCTTATTTTAAGATTAACATTAAGTGGGTGTCCAAATGAGAACTAGTCATAAATACAAATGCCACCATAAGAGTACCAATCATAGAGTCATAGAATATTTAGAACTGGAAGGGATTTTAAAGATCATCTTGTTCCAAAACAAAAAAACAAAATATAACCACAAAAACAACAACAACAACAACAACAACAAAAACCAAAGCAAAAAGAAAAACCACCACCAACAACATAACAAACAAGAAACCCACAACAACAACAAAAAACCCCAAAACAAACAAACAAAAAAAAACACAACCAAAAAAAAACTAGGAAGTCTATTGCCTCATATTCCTGAAATCCACCTGGCACCTGATGATCAATAGAACTAATCTAAACAAAATAATATTTTTTTTAAAAATTGCAAATGTGTTGTATACTCTTGAAAAAATAGTAATTTTTAGAGGATGATAAGTTTTCTATATTTTTGTGCAAAATAATGCTTGTCATTTTCTTATCATATAAAGATATGAGCTTCACTTAATTTCTATTTTCCTCACTGGTTTTATTTGTTTATAAGTCTTTGGATAGTCTGGTTTAGAAACTTAAAATAAACTTAAAAAAAAAATAAAAATACTGAACATTTGTTCTTGACATAATTCTAACATGAGGCTAACATTTTGCACAGCTGTTTATACTTTGTAGCAACAAAGTTTCTCTTCTGATAGGAATAATGTGTTTTAAGCCTACATTTTGCTGAAGATTTAGGTATGCGAATTAGTGTTCTGAAGGTTTAGAATTGTGAAATCCAACACAATATCTCCAAATGAAAGGTCACATAAATCTTATACCATAGAAAAAGAGCATTAAACTTTAGAAGTAAGTTAAATTGAAATTAGTGTTAATGAAAGACAATTTATAGAAATATATTTTTATAAAATACAGATTTTTAAATCAGAAACTGACTAAAGAACTCCTAATTTTTTCATATGTATTAGTTCTCTGCATCCAACCATATTGTTATCCTCATGACTCCTTGTGACATTAGCACAGAGGAAAGATTTTTAATAATTTTAATCTTTTTTTTTTTTTTCTTTTAATTAACAAAACACATGGATCCACTATATGTGACAGTAATAAGCTTTGAAACCAATAGCTTATCTTTATTCATTAAGGAATTTTTGTACAAAACAGTCCACTGAAAGTTTTCTCACTAAAGCAGAAATGTCTATGCATAACAGTTAAATTTTTGCAACATAGGAAGCATTCCAACCCCCCCTCCCCCCAATTCTTATTTCTGCAACCACTTTCTTTCATTCTAAGATTTAAAAAGAAACATTAAAACATCTTTTAAAATACCTCTCTGTATTTTCCAGCCTGAAAAGAGGTAGTAATAATGGGAAAACTTAAAAGAAACCTGCAACAAGGTATAAGAATTTTTGTTATTTCTCCATTCACCTGAATTCTGTGATTTCGAAACCAAATTTTTAGAGAATTTCTTTATATTTCTTGCTCTTATTTTGAAGATTTTTAAATTTATTTTTCATCAGATTTTTTTTTTAATTTTGAATTAATAATGCCACCTGACAGAAGGAAAACTATGGGAATTCATAATGTTTGAAAGTATAATTTGTTTCTTTGAGTGAATTAAAAATGGGTGGGGAGGGGGCAGGAAATTGTTTAGCTATCTGGTTTAGGCTAACTGGTCCTGGAAGCCATCCCAATATGGATGCATTGGATTACATCGCTGGAGTTATATCCTGAATGTTATTAAAATGTAGCCTGTAAAAATGCAGTCTACATGCATCCATGACTGCACTTAACCATAGATCTCAGAAAAAAATAATGCTAAGTGTGACACCGGGTTTTGTACAGGGATCTGACAGAATTTTACTAGCTTGAGAAATATGAAAACTAGCTAAAATGAACACCAATAAAATTGTAGGCATACCTGTTGCTAATTCAAAATGTAGAAAGTTTTAAGATGTTCTGCATTTGAGAGAACAGCAGTTTTTTTTGCAAAACTGCAGCAGTGCTCTGAACTGTCAGACACTTTGACTTCAACAGACAACACAGCACATAGTTTGGAATTTACATGAGTAAATTAAAACCACATTGCTTTTGTTTTCAACAATCTCTTCTGTTTTCTCCTCATTAGTTTTGCCTCCATCTTCAATCTGATGGAAATGGCTTTAATCACAAGAGTCTGGATCCTCAGCTGTATCAGATTTACACTGAAGATTTAGTTTGGAGTTTGAAAAATAGGCTTTCATTTCTTTCAGCTCCCCATTACTCCACCCTGACTGAGCCCAGAGTGTGAGTCATCAAGATAATGTCAGGGCTCAGGCTGTACTGACCACAAATCTGAGTCCTGTGACTCAACATTCTCATAGGAATAGGTGCTCTGATCAGGGTCATGCATTGGGATATGTCCCAGCATCCTCTTCAGTTTGATCTCAGACCAACTGTGTCCTATGAATTTGAGTGAAACATTTTGCTAGTTTTGTCATAGTTGTGGGTCCTGCCAGCTAGACTTTTGGCCAACTCCTACATGCTTTTTTGATCGGAAACACTTTTTCCAGTGCAAAAGAAGACGTTTCCAACTGGAATTAATAATGAAAATACAAGCAAACAATTTACGTGATATACCTTTGTATAGAATTATGTGTCCAGGTTCCAGCCAAGACAGGGGTAAGTTTTGCAGTTGCCAGGAGTGGGCATTGCCAGGACCCAGAGATTATTCTATACCACCTCACATCATTGCTGGGAGTGGGCAGAAGGAGTTCTCTTCCAGGGAGAAGGAGCTCCTTCTGGGTCAGCATAGTGCGGTGAAGGGTATTGTTTTTTCCATGGGAATTGTTTGCCTCTTTCTTGTACCCTCTTTTATTAGTATTATTGTTGTTACTTTTCATTTCCTTATTTCATTGCTGTTTCTAGTAAATTATTCTTATCTCAACCCAGGATCTTTGCCTTTTGTGCCTCCAATTTCATCTCCATTAGATCACAGGGAGGAGAGTGAAGGGGAGTGGCTAGTGAACAACTGATGCATGGTTTCGGTGGGAGCACTAAATTGGAAAATACCATTCCTAAACCACAATACTATGTTATGTGGCATTTGGGGACATGGTTTAGTGGTGAACCTAGTGGTGCTGGGTTAACAGTTGGACTTAAAGATCTTAAAGGTCTTTTCCAAACTTGGCACTTCTATAGTTCTATTTACAATATTAATGTATGTTTAAAATATGATAATAGTATGAAAGTAACCCTTCTACTTGTTCAAAAGCAACCTCACTGAAAATGTAGTTCCATTAAAAAAAAACAAAAAAAAAAACAGTCAAAACTTTTCTAAAAGCAGGTGTTACAATCCACCCCAGAAAGCAAGCATAACCCAGTTTCTTGTTAATAGACCCCTTGGAGCACATTAGAGTGAAATGACACCAAATGACTGGTGTTTGTAAATATATATATATATGTAGGGTTTATTTTAGGACGACTGGGTTGTAATTGAAAGGAGGTATGTAGCTCTTTTGGTTATTATTACCTATAATAATGTAGCAATATGAAAGCACAAATATATCACTTCAGAAAATGTGTAAGAGAAAGGAAGAGAGAGAAAGAGAGGCTAAGAGTAGAAAGATATATAATTACAACCCATGGATGTATGATGAGACTTGATTGTTACCATTGATCAGTGATGACTGAAATCTTGATCTGTCAGGGGTCAGGGATAAAGCCCACAGAAAACAAAGTCCAGTGCATGAATATATGTTGATACCAGGTAGGAAAGCCCAGGTACCTCTCCTGGGGGGACCTTTCAGTCTTTTGTTGGAAGGTTTCAGATATGAGTTTGGGGGTACTTTTGGGGGTCTTTGATGGTTAATGATCCCTTCTAAGTCATGACAGCTGCCTCTCATGTCAGCTTAGTTGAGCCAATTATGCCCCATCTGACCTTCCTTGGGGGAGGGGAGGAACTTTTACAACTGAGCAAGTTGTGGTGAGGAGGAGAATTACTGTGATAAAAAGCACCACCCTCCCTTGCCCCTTGTTGGCCTCAGGACCTGGCTTGCAGGGTCCTCCTTTAGGGGTGCAAACATGGCCTCAGCACAGCACCCTGATGCCTCAACAAGTGAGAAATTGTTTTGCGTCAGTAACCATTGACAGTCAACTCTCTCACAGCAAGTTTTCCCATTTTTCCTTTCTCTCTTTTTTTCTTTCCCCCCAAACCAAAATTTTATATGCAATGCTAAGGTATAATTGAATATATTTTGAAAGAAAAAGACAGTTTTGCATAGAAGGTATTTCTTATTTTCTCTTTTTATATGTAAATAAAGAATGGTCAATCTAAAAGAGAGAAGGAAAGAGTACTCTATCTTTTTTCCAGAGTAGAGGGAATGAGCTTCACAAATCTTTTTTGTGGGTTATTTTCAACTATGTTTTTGTGCCACTATGTGGTTGTTTTTCCTCTTAGAATGTATGAAAATGACTAATGTGTAAAAACTGACAGAAGCAAATCTTGCATTTGGGATGCCTTACAACCTTCACTCTCCATTTTGCATAAAAGAAAGACTGGGCAATTATGAGGTGTTCCAACATTGTCCTTTGTCAGGTGGCACAGTATCTTACTCCCTCGGGACTTCCCACTCTCTTTCCTTGCTCCATATCTTCCTTCCCCTCAGGGCATACTTCCATATATACCTTTTGCATGTCCTCGATCTTTACAAGGAAAAGGCAACAATAATTTACCTGTAATGTCTTTTTGGGTTTTTTTCTTCTCCACAGGCAACCTCTTGTCACAGGGGAGAAGCCTGCATGCCCTTAGGAGGTTGCGAGCTGTGCTAGCGGTGGTACATGCCTACAGTAGGGTCTCCCATGTTAGCCAGGTCTCAACTGAAGGGTCAGACAAAGTGTGTCCACGGGCAGGATGGGCTCATTAACCTCCCGGCAACCATCCTAGGAGAAGGACAACTCTAACTCCAAACCTGGGCAGATGGAGCTTGCTTAGCCAAATAAAGCCATCTAAGAGAAGGACACTGTAACCAAACCTACATCCTGAGGACTTTGCTGTCACTGTCCACCGAGATCTCTTGGCCCTGGCAGATGAACCTTAGGAGTAAAGGGTGGGGCCAGTTCCGTGCACGCTGTGCCTCACCTAAAAATTCCATTGTGCAGGCTCTAGGGATCCTCCCACACTTGCAAAGCGCTATAGCAACAGGTGAGGGACAAAACGGCAGGTGATAAGGTGCACTGGAAGCCGCAGCCCCAACCCTGCATGCAGGCAGTTCAGTTCATTGGTCGCTCAAGACCGACCTGGAGATGACAGTCTGGTTCGGCAGCATGCTGAGTAGCCAAGCAGCCTTTTTCAAGGAGAGCGCTGCTTGCTGCACATGGAGAGGGGCCTAGAAAAGGTGACCTAACCAAAGCTCATCTCCACCCTTCACCCGGTTGGCTAACCACGACCAACGGGCATCTACTGATGCAGTCAAACAAAGACAAAGAGACAAAGGCACACCTCTGCCTCCAAAGGTGTGTCCAAATTAACAGTCGCATGGTGAAACACCAGAACCATGCTCAATTCTGTGGATGGTGGACATCCTGAGCACCGTTCTGCTCTAATTGTCCGTGAACTGTCTCGACTCAACATTGACATTGCTGCTCTCAGTGAAGTTCGTCTCCATGAGGTAGGCAGCCGGCTATACACTCTATTGGTCAGGAAAACCCAAAACTGAAAGTCACCTTTCAGGAGTTGGCTCCATGATTAGAAACTCCATTGCCTCCAAACTTGAAAATTGGCCAACAGGTCATTCCGATTGCATTATCTCCTTACGCCTCCCACTACAAAAAGCAACATGTTGTTCTCTTCAGCGTATATGCCCCAACTCTCCAAGCTAACTCCACGGAAAAAGACAAATTCTACACCGAACTGCACTATCTTACCCAAAAGGTTCCTCCAGATGACAAGATCATAATCCTTGGTGACTTCAATGCCAGAGGAGGAAAGAATTATGAATCCTGGAAAGGAGTACTAGGCAAGCATGGTGTTGGAAACTGCAATGACAACCGATGCCTCCTACTAGAGTTCTGTGCAGAGCAGCAGCTCACCATCACCAACACTATCTTTCAGCAGAAAGACGGCCTGAAGACAACCTGGATGCATCTCCAATCCAAGCACTGGCACCCCATTGACTATATCTTAGTGCAACAGAGAAATGTTAGTGATGTCTGTCATACCTGAGTGATGCCTAGTGCAGAATGTCAAACAGACCACCGCCTTGTGTGTTGCAAACCTAACCTCCACTTTAAGCCCACACCTAGGAGGAGTGGCATTCCAAGGAGGTGGCTCAATGTTAACAATCTTCAAACAGCCACAGTGAGAGACAGCTTCCAGGTAAACCTTCAAACTAGACTCGAAGATCATCCCATAGATCCCTCTCCTGAAGTGGTTTGGCAGCATATTAAAAATAGCATCCTGCAGTCCTCTGAAGAATCCTTAGGGTTCTCCTCCAAGAAAAACAAAGGCTGGTTTGATGAAAACAATCAAGAAATCCAGGAATTACTGTCCAAGAAGAGAACTGCTCACCAAGCACAGCTTGCTCAGCCATCTATGGCTATGTAAGAAAACCAGTCTTTCATCTTGCACGCAGTAAACTCTAACAGAAACTCCAAGACATCCAGAACAAGTGGTGGATCAACCTATCGAAAAAGACTCTATGCACAGATTTGGGTGACCTCAGAGGATTCTGTGAGGCTCTGAAAACAGTGTATGGATGCACACACAAGGTTCAAAGCCCCCAGTTCAATGCAGATGGCTGAATGCTTCTCACAGATAAAACCTCCATCCTGAGTCGATGGTCTGAACATTTTCAGACTCTGTTCAGTGCCAACCATGTAGTCCAAGACTCAGCAATTCAACACATTACACAACAACTGGTGAAAAATGAATTGGATCTATCCCCTACTATGGAAGAGACTCTTAAGGCCATACAGCAGGTGAAAACTGGCAAGGCAGCTGGGGTTGATGCAATCCCACCTGAAGTTTGGAAGCATGGAGGCCAAGCACTCCATGCTGTTTCACGAGCTCATTGTGCATTGCTGGGAACAAGGCAAACTACCCCAGATTTCCATGACGCAGTCATCATCACCCTGTACAAGAGGAAAGAAGAAAAATCAGACTGCTCAAATTACCAAGGTATCACTTTGCTCTCCATTGTTGGTAAAATCCTTGCAGGAAAACTTTTGAACAGATTAGTACCTGCTATCACAGAAGAGCTTCTACCTGAAAGCCAATGTGGTTTCAGAGCCAACAGGAGTACCAAAGACATGGTATTTATTCTCAAACAACTGCAAGAGAAGTGTAGGGAACAGAGCAAATGACTCTATGTAACTTTCCTTGACCTCACCAAAGCTTTTGACACTGTGAGCAGAAAAGGCTTGTGGCAGATCTTGGAATGATTAGGATGTCCCACCAAGCTCCTCAAAATGGTCATCCTGCTACACGTGGATCAGCGCGACCAAGTCAGATATGATGATGCTCTCTTTGAGTCCTTTCCAATAACAAACAGTGTGAAATAAGGTTGAGTTCTTGCACCAACCCTATTCACAATCTTCTTCAGCATGATGCTCCAAAGGGCCACAGCAGACCTCGATGAAGAAAACAGCATCTACATTTGATATTGCACTGATGGAAACCTATTCAGCCTAAGGCGACTGAAGGCCCACACTAAGACCCTAAATCACCTTGTCCATGAGCTGCTTTTTGCTGACAATGCTGCCCTGGTTGCTCACACAGAAGCAGCTCTGCAGTTCTTAACATCCTGCTTTGCAGAGGCTGCTGAGCTCT
>JAWWTY010000088.1:2158236-2168491 GCA_035222235.1 Margarornis squamiger
CTGGTGTTGTTCACTTGCTTGAAACTGTTCACCCTGGTTGTTTTGGCAGCCTTTGAGACAGTGTTCTCCAACAGATACATACCTGCTAGTTTGTAATGTGGGGCCGAACTGTGGCAATATTGCATTTCATTGCAATATTTTATTCTAGCATTCTAGATTTTAATGATGGACCTCCCTATAGAAAACTGATTTGCATTGTTCATTAATCCTTCAAGCAGGCATCTCACAGGCTGGTTAATGTGACAAGTGTCACCTGTCAACTAAGTCTCGAGATGTGGAAGCAGTGAGGAGTAATTCAACAATACCCTGGGTACCCATGGGGTGATACAAATTAATTTCCAGCAGGCCTCCAAATTTTATTCTTCATCAAGATAAGTAGGAAATACATCTGGTTATTTAATTCAATTCTCCACATTGCTGGAAAAACAGAAAGTCAAAGCTTTTTCATAGCAAGTGTGTACTGTGGCCAAGTGAAAGTAAGGTAAATTAGGCTCACAGAAAAGATACTGCTGCAATTATACTTCTAATATTACCTCAATGTAGTTTGAAAATTTCATAATATCTAGATTATGCTGCAGACACTTTTAACTGCAATGTGGAGGTGTTCCTAGAACTACAGTGCATTAATGTGTCTCTCTGCATGACAGTGGACTTCACAGTCTCTCTCTGAGTAATTCAGGCTGTAACTAGAGTTTATTTATGTAGATTACTTATCAGCGACCTTAGTTTAACCCTTATTATAAATATACTTGCCATTAAAGATCAAAAATTCAAATAACTAATAATTCTAGTACAGCTGTAAAAGAAACAGCTACAAGAAATCTCTTATGACTATATATTGCATCAAGGACAAAAATGTGCAAATAAAGACCAAGATTGGTCTGCCACTAAAAAGAACAAGCAATAAAACAATTGTTTCTAGTGGCTTGTTTCCTTTCTTACTTCCATTTTCCATGTACAAATTTATAAATAGTTCTTTTGCTTCATGACTAAAATTCTACAGCACAGGTTTTTTTACTGAAGAATTGTAACTGAAGTGTAGAAAGCATTAGTTATTTAAATCACTTACCAACAAACAAAGATAAAGAATTAAAATTTCCTTTTTAAACAACTGTGTTTCTGTACTTTATGACTAAAAGGAGACTGTTCTCTATCCATAAAAGTAAAGAGAAGAAATTACCTTCACTACCAACAGCATACAGAGAGAGCCTAAATTTCCTTCTGTGAAAGGGTTGTTTACTAACTTTATGATAAATATTTAAATGTCAAGATTAACAATTTTATCTGAAATATTCAACTACATTCTTCTTCACTGATGCTGAATTTAATAAGAAGTGAATATTTAATTGTGTCTGCTGTGGGTAGATCAACTGATGAAAGTGATTATATGGTTTGTTTACTTATGACATGAGGGAACTGGGGCCAGTGATTGAGGAGGTCCTGTCTACTACTGTGTTCCTTAATATCAACAAATGTGTATGTTTATACCGTGACACTAATGTATTGAGACACCAGTAATAGGGTGGTGTTTCTAACATGCATATGATACATGCAAGACATGAGAGAAGGTGGTTGTTGGCAAAGTGAGAAAGTAATGTCCCCAAAGGTTATGTTTGTTCTACATAATCCTATGCAGCCACTGAAAGATGACTAGAAAGATAGTGTAACTCTATGCTGGAACTGGAAACATCAGTCATCTCAGTTGCAAATCCTAAACATTCTTACCTCTTTTTAGCTAACAGAAGTCTCAACTTTCTCCCACTCTGCTATGACATTTCTGAATCTTCACTTCTAGCAACTTTTATTTTGTAGCCTCACAAGTTTTGCTTGCATAATTCTTTCACTCATTGTCACTTTTCAGTTAATGAAAATTTTAGAAAGCTTAATTCATTTGAATTTGCCACAGAATTTAGAGCTACCGTGACTCAGAAAGCTGAGGGCAGTGGTACACTATTTAAATCCTACACAGAGTGAAGTACACAGTGTTTTGGTTACAAGAAAACAGTCCAATACTAACCCCTATTAACTCCCTTTCTGTCTTGCTTAATTTAAACTGTTGCTGTCAGCGCCCAGGAAACCCATAGCCTGTCATCACGCTGCTTTGTTTGAAACCACATACTAGGAGTTCCAAAACAGTGGTTAACATGCGGCTAGTGAGATGCCAGCCACTTCAAAGAACTAGATGGCCTGGCAGGAGATATTTCCATCAATGGTGATAATCACACACTGGAGTGGCATATTTGGTAGTAGTCATATTTGTCAGAGGGAAAAATAAAAAAATTACAAAATAAATGAAAGAGAGTACTGAAGCGCTGACAGAAGAACAGACCTTAAGACAATTCTGAATTGGGTAGTTTCCATGCAGGGTATAGATTTTATTAGCTCTGTTTACATTGTTCCTTAGAGTGCATGGAATGATCCATGGAAAGTGCTGGTCAATACTAACCAAGAAAAGACAAGGAAAAGGAGGAAATTTTTTTAAGCCAGGATATGTTTTTGAGTATGTTTTAAAGAAATGGGAGGTACAGTAATAAAAATAAAATAATTGTTCTTTAAAAGAACAACTTACAACTTCTCTTTCACAGTTTTTAAATTTATCCTGGTTTGATTTTTAGGGTTTTTTTGTTTATTTGTTTGCTTGCTTGGTTTTTGTTTGTTTGGGTTTTGGGGGGTGCTTTTGTTTTGGTTTGGTTTGGTTTGGTTTTTTATCTGGATTTTATCTTTAGCTTGCTAACAAAAATATTTAAGTAGTTCAATAAAAAATCTAAATGTCTTAATGAAATTAGCTCTGTTGAATTCAAATTAATAACAAAAAATGACCAACAACTAGGAAGACATCAGACCTAGGGATTTTGAAGGCATGTTTTTCAGTGAAAACCATGACTAAAAAGATGTCTGTTCTTAGCAATTCCCCCTACACCCTTCTCCCCCCCTCCCCCCTCCCCCCCGCTTTTAGATTCAATCATTCAAAACAGATTTTGCATACTTTTCATATGTATTTCTGTGCCTGCCACAGACAGAAATAGATAATGGATGAAACCACCATCTGATGAATATTGGCCGTAGATTATCACAAGCAACTGACTTGAATTAAAATAATGTTTGTACATGAGGACTTTTTCATTGCAGAATGTGGTCTGTATTAAAAAAAAAGAATCATGTATTAAATTATCAGATTTGGAAATGAGAAGCCCCAACAGGAGTAGTGCTGGAAGTTCATAGATTTTGAATTATTTGCCCTGTATAAGTACAGAAGTTACAAAGATTCTGAGCAAAATTGCCATGTCCTGTTTTTGTCATTTGGAAGCACTGCAATTCATAGATCTATAAGGATCTATTTCTCACCAAAATAATTCGACTGCCTATATCCACAGCCCAACAGGCAACATGTGAGCTCCCGCAAAAGGTCAGGGTGGGAAGGCAAAGAGGAGAACACCCCACAGCTGGAAAGGAGAGGACAGCCTAAAAACAGCAGACATTCTCATTTTGAAGCTACTGACAAAAAGATGACTCCTCCTCTATTGCCTTTTGAGCATGGGTGGTTTCCAGACCACAGTTTGTGATTCTCCTAACATCATGTGAAAAGTGGCTGCATGCACACTCAGCAGATGCTGTGCAGTTTTGGAGTCAGCTCCACGTGGATGAAGAGTCTGGGCACACCACAGAAACCATGTACAAATATTAGGGGGAAAATTATGTCAAATTAGGTCATCCCCTACTATTTCTTAAACTGGGATTTAGTCTCCTTGTTTGCTCTCCCAGGAGAAAGTAAAGATCTAATTTTCATAATTAAAGAGTCAATATTTGACAAGAGCTAACTGATACCTTGATTCTGTGTTTCTTCTCTCTTAGCAAGTTATTTGATGACAGAATCATAAAAAGATTAAGTGAGATTAAGTAATACACCTGTCAAATTGCTAACAGCAGGTTCTCTTTGTTAAACAAATGTACATGAGAACTATAAGACCAGTGTAGTCCTCTGGAGAGAGCACTAGTTTCTCTGGCTCCTGCGAGGAAGCACAAGAAAAATCCATTTCCTCTGTTCATTGTAGAAAACACTGAAGATGAGAGTTTAAATTTTTATTTGTTTATTTTCTTTTTAATTGGTCAATCTAAAATTTTGCATGCAGTAAGACATTTGTTTTGGGCTGTTGTTGTTTATACAAGTGGCTTGGTTATTGTCAAGAATACAGATTAAAAAGGTGTATAGGTTTTATCATGTCATATCAAAAAATATGGACAGCCCTTTGCAAGAAGTATGACCTAAAATTTGGCAGGTATCAGGCATGTGCTTTTAGGATAATGAATTCTCACATATATTTATTCACATTAAGACAACTGTAAAACTATATTAAAAATAATGAAAATAACAAAAATTAGATATGGTGTAAGTTCAGTACAGATCTGGCAAGCTGACAGCTAAATTCTTTGAATGTTTTATCTGCAAAAAGTATGCTCTATTACAGGCAGATATTTTATTCTGATGAGAAGGTACATCCAACTACTCTACAAAGCATCTAAGTACAGTCACCTGGAAATGACAAAGGGTCCTTCAATTTTGTATGGCACATATAGTCTTTATGAGTAGCATTTTAGTGTAGATTATAAAAATACATTCATTAATATCTAAGCTTCACTCAGAATCTACTTTAAGAAATGCTTCAGAGAACATAAGAAAATTAGAGCAAATTAGAGGAAATAGAACAGCATTTCTATCCCTTTCAATAAATAAATACTAAGGCAAATAACATAATGAGGAAAAAAAAAACCAAAAAAAAACAACCAAACAACAAACCCCAACAACAACCAAACAAAAAACCCCAAACCAAAGCGAGAAAAACACACACAAAAAAAAACCCCAAACAAAATTGAGTGGCTACTCATCTACTGAACACTATTCACTTTATTGACTCATGAGGCAAAAGATTTGGGGAAGATTAGAGAGGTAAACTTGACTGATCTGAAAAGTATCTCTTCACTAAAAGTTTGCTTCTTTTGCATACAGCAGGGGTTTAGTTTAAGAGGTGATTCCTGGATGTAAGCACTGGGATGAAGTACACAAGCTCTGTTCTGCCTCTCCAAGCCATCTATGGCCCTCAGCATGCTGCGATTCCCAAGCACCTTCAGCAGGAGGTATTTACCCAGGAAGAGAAGGAAGGTTGAAAGAACCAGGAGAGATTAAAGGCAGATGCATACTGTCTCAGGAAAATGATGGGTGGGTGCAGAGAAAGAATTGACTCACTCAGGTTTCCACAGCTGAAGGTATTATAAAAACAAGAGCCTGTATATCTTTCCATTCAGGAATGAGGGGATGGATGTAACGATGAGTATACTTTTTTCCCCCGACAAAACAAAACAAAACAAAACAAAACAAAACAAAACACAAAAACACCCCCAAAAAACAAAGACAAAACCCACCTACAACCTACAGCAAAAACAAACTAAAAAGGCTGATGGGAGCTGGAGGTGAGCATGAGGGTGTGGACCAGCTGTGATGGAAAGTCCTTGAGTATTACTGGTGCATAGGACAGCCTAGCCCAGGCTCTGGTCCTCACCTGAGGAAACTCACCAACTAGAAGGCAGAGCAGTTTTGCACCTCTGGAAACAGAGTCTGAGAAACCATGGGCTCAGATGTTGAGATAACACCATGATTAAATCTATCATCACACACTGTCAGAAACAATGTTGCCTGGGCAATCTGAATTCTGGCTTTACTATATTTTGAATGTTTGACTTTGCAAGCTTAGCATTCTTTCACTCCTTTTAATGTCACTTTGGTCTCTTTGGCAAAATACTGAAGAGATGTGTGCATATTTGTAGTTAGGATGCAGTTTTAGAGGATACAGTCGCCAAATAAGCTTGCGGTTTTAACAAGGCTTGGGCTTATAATGTGTTTGTTAGAGCTGCACGGAGTAGTACTATAAGAAACAACCACATTTTTCTCATTCTTGAACAATTGTATGTCCACATAATTACTCTTTGAATACTGCAGAAATACACATGAATTCTCAGTGACTTTAGTGTAAATAAAATCCAGGGGAGCTAGATTTTGCGTAGTTTCTTTTTAAGTCACACTTCTAGTTTTGTCCAATTGCTCCAGCTATGTATTACAAAGAGAATATAATTTGCAAAAATGTAGAAGTGGAAAAATATTCATAAGAAAAGAATTTTCTTATTGTCCTATGATTTAAAAAGGGGGATGTGTATCACCTAAATCAAGCATACAAACTTTCTAAAAGAATAAACATATTCAAAATAAACAATATCCCACAAGAACTACACTGCATGGGCAGACCTGTCTAGATACTGCTGAACAGGACTGAAGTGTATGTACAAATGGAAATATCAGAAGAAGTCAAGAAGCTCCAAAACCCCAATTCTTATCTTCTTGTTGATATTTAATGTGGTATTTGAACTCCAGAAGGTCACTCTTAATTCAGATGCATTGAGATCTTGTTTTTGTCTAATAGTGAAGTTGTCATAGGAAATTAGTGACACACAGGCAAGGCAGAATTTTGTCAGTTTCATCTTTTTGGAAGCAGAAGTCACTTGGAAATCATAAATATCTTTGACACAAATAGAAGCTGCACAACTTTTGTAACTTTTCTCTTGACTTTTGTCATTATTTAAACTGTATTTTGACCTGTGGTGTTTATTAAACCATGATTACTATTTTTATTGCAGAATATTGATTTCTGTAGTCTTTTATTCTTCATACAAAAATGTAAGAATTAAGCCCTGAGACAGTCAAACTCTGTGTCTGATTCCATATCTGATTCAAACAAGAAAGCTGCCTTTGCTAGGATGAGAATACAAGAGTGACTGTCACTACCTGGAAAAGGATGAAAGATGAGAAGATGATAATAGGAATGGTTTCAGGTGATGTGAGAGTCAGCCCCTGCTCAGAAGGAAGACTGCACAAACTCAGATAACCAGTACGGAGGTAGGTAATACCAGTATGAAGAAGAGGGAGGGGAGAATAACCCTACTGTTGCTGCCACTAATAATTAAGTGGTCTTCTTGGATTGTTCCATGTACTTGACCACAACATAGCTGAAAAATTCTTCAGACTGTGAAAATGTTATACAAAAAGCACTGACTTTTCAGTGACATAAGCAAAGATGTTTTTTCACTTGGAAAACACTTGATGTGCATGAAATAATATTCTAACCTCTTGGTCCACCATAAAATATCATGTCAGTCAACATAACTCCAGTCAATGAAACTTACTTGTCTCCTCTCAAAAAGTATAGTACGAGTTAAATGGAAAACTTTATCATTCATCACAATTTTCGTCCTCTTTAAGAATGGCCAAATTAACAACATCTACTACCAACTTTCTTATGAATAAGATATAATACTTTCTCATGCTATAAGATATATAATACTTTCTTATGAAGTACAAGATCCTTTTTATAATTGAAATGAATTATCATGCTTGTACCAGCTGTAGATGTGAAAACCTGTGCATCTGCTCATGTGTCTGTGCAGGATGTACAAGCAGCAGAGAATAAGGCCAAATGTGTCAGTGGATATTGGTGCTTTTATTCTTCTGTTGTCTTAAATTTATATGTTATAGTATGCATTTCTTTCACAGCATAAAATGTTGATTCAGGTTATATGTGCAGAAAGTTTTTATAGGTCATTGGTACAGAAAAAATACCACCTTTCCCTCATGCCTCATAGCAATATATCTTGTATATCATTCAGGTCTGGAAATCTATGTTTTGATCAGTTGGAGAATACCAGTAATAACATACTTTTGAAAATAGTTCTTGAGATTACATGAGAATCACTATCCATTTTGTCACCTGTCACATCTAAAGATCCACAATATCATAGTAAAATATGCTACAAGCCTGGATTGATGTACTTTGTTTAAGCCTGTTGACATACAATACTTTCTTCTAGCTGCTGCTGAATATGTTAGCTATTTATAGACATTGAAATTCACAATGAATCTGTGTTTGAGGCAAACTGTGTAGAAAGAAAAAGAATGTATGCTTGTTTTATGTAAATATATATATGTGGTATCAATGTTAGGTGTAGATTCAAGGGCAAAATGAAAATTCAAATGAACTTGATAGTACTCTAATCTGTTTCACTACCATTTTTAACCCTACTGCCCGTTATCTTCTTTGCTCTGAAATGGTCTGGAGGCTTTCAGAACAGTGCAGATATTAATGTGTTGTCTACACAGCAGAGGTGAAGATGGAAACTTGCTGTTGCAAATATAATCCTAAAAATCAATCTGAAAACACATTAACATTTCTAACAGATTTTCAAAGAGTGGACAATAGCAGTTGTAATGAAGATGAACTGAACTAGGAATTATTTAGCCACTGGGAGATGACATGCAAAACTAACAGTCTTAACTAGTAGTGCTTATGTGCCAGATATACGAGATGTAGTAATACTTCTCCATTACAGAATCACAAAATATGCTGAGTTGGAAGGAACCTCAAGCATCATTGAGTCCAACCCTTAGCCCTGCACAGAATTATCCCCAAGAGTCACACCATGTGCCTGAGAGTATTCCGGCAGCCTGGTGGGGATGGTCTCCATTCCCCTCCCCCAACTCTACATGGTCGCTGGGATGTCACAAGGAGACAGACCACGCAAGCAGGCGGGTGGGCAGGAAGCAAAGAGAGATTTTATTCCCAGGGTCTGGGTATTTATTGGGGGTCACAGGGGGAAGTTGTGTCACTCAGTAGACATCAAGGGTTTACAGTGAGTAGGGAAAAGGTTAACAACAGACAGGGGACAGGGGACAGGGGAGGCTTTCTCATCTGAGGGGTTTGAGCAGTTCCTTGCATACTAATGAGGGCGTTTACCTATGTTTCCCTGGGGGCCAGACAGAAATGGCCAGGGACAAACTCTATTTTACAATGGAATAAAACTATGCCTTTAAAACATTATGGTGAGGTTTCTTCATTTTCTGAGGCTTAATGCTACAGAGTATCATCCTAACACTTCTTGAATTCTGTCAGGCTTGGTGCTGTGACCACTTCCCTGGGGAGCCTTTTCCAGTGCTCAACCAACTGCTGGGTAAAGAACCTTTTCCTAATATCCTACCTAAACCTGGACAACAAAGAGAAAAGATCAGTGCCTGCCCCTCTCCTTCCACTCACAAGGAAGATGTGATTATATGTCAGATGCTTTACTTAAGGTGTGTCAAAGGAAATCCCAGTTTTAATTCCAGGTGAAGTTTCCTCCTCTGAACTTTACGAACAGCATAAATTATTCCCCTTTCCACTTTTCAATATCACTTTTTCATTCTCATATAGGAATCAAGGGAGTTTCAGTTAAGCTTTAAATAGGCTATAGTTATAGTGGTTTAAATGTTTGTGCAATCTCTATTATATTTGTAGATAATTTGCTGAAAATATTTAGAACTGTTCCAAGATACCACCACTATAGTGCCCTTTGGTGCTATGACAATTTGTGAGGCACACGGCAGATCTGGATTTTGTGGACAGTTAGGAGGAAAGACCTACTTTACATCTGCCAGTTCTTCAAAACATGGGCCTTTCAATCCAAGCTCCTTCCTTAGATTGAATCCACTACTAACAGTGCATAACCAAAAGCTGGAGCTCACCACATTCAATATCACAATCAATATGAAGAAGGAACAGCAAACTTGTACTTTGTAAAGTAGGTGCAATTATAACTATCCCCATTTAAGATGATGAATATACCTACAGATTTTTTTATCTCTGCACAAAGTTCTTGACTTCATTAAATAATACTATCCATTTTCTCTTTGTAGCTGTGAAAATATATTGGGGGTTTTGACAAAAAAAACAAACAACAAACAAGAAAAAAACAACAAAAAAAACCCCCAAAACAAAAACAACAACAACAAAAAAACCACAAAACAACAACAACAACAAAACACACACACAAACACACACACACGCAAAACCCCAACACAGTTATGTATTTGAATACCTCTGATTGCTAAAACATCTCAGGTGGGTAATTAATGAGGCTTCATGAGCTCCCTTTTGTAGGCTATATCATCACATGCATGGGCAACATTTGTAAGGTCTTTTCAAACGTTGCAGAAAATGGTTTCAGTGACTCATTTATTATTTTTCAGTGTTCCTTTGAACTCTATATGGAATAAGTGTCCCAAGATGGTGCAAAAAGGTTTATTTGTTATTGCTCTCTACAAAAAATTCAGATCTCTGGGAAAAAAAAAAAAAAAATCCAAAAAACCCCCAAACAAACATCCCCCCTCCCCAAAAAAAAA
>JAWWTY010000088.1:2168591-2193886 GCA_035222235.1 Margarornis squamiger
AAAAAAAAAAAAAAAAATCCAAAAAACCCCCAAAAAAACATCCCCCCACCACAAAAAAAAAAAAAAACAAAAACAAAAGAAAAAAGAAAAAAAAAAAAAACAAACCAAACAAATGGAGAAATTTTGCCAGCAAAAATGCTACGTAAGAAGAAGTGGTGAATCTCAGTAAAATTCATGAGATTTGTGAAGCACTGCTGAATGAGAACTTCCACACAAACATCTCTAAATATAAACCATTGCCTTATTTACAAATGCAGAAACAGGGTCCTAAATTAAAAACCTGAAAGAGCTGAGAGATGAGCTGAGCAGGACGTATTTTCTTGCATCTTTCTGTAGGCCAGTTAATAAATTTTCTGCTACATAATGTTTTTTCTAAGTAAACATTCATTGAACTATCAAAAGTATTAGAGCTAATCATTTTAGTGTTCCTCTAACATGGCATTTTTACATGATACCTAGTCCCGGACTATGTTGTTTGTTTTTGGTTTTTTTGTTTTGTTGTTTGTTTTTTTTTTTTTTTTTGAGACACACAATAATATATAACTGCTGCATGGAATGAGATTATCACTTAAAATGCTTCAGTCTGAACATAAATCAGAAAATGTACTATTTTCCCATCCTTCATGGACAAGCCCAAGAATAGCTTTGTAGTTCTGTCACTGAGGGTGGCAAATAATTTAATAAAGCCGTAATTTTAAATATACACCTTTATCCAGAAAAATTCTTTAACTTATTCTTAATTAGAAGTGTAGGTGTAGTGGCTCCCACAAGATTATCCATGGGCCTCATTTTTTACTTCTTGGGTCTAAATGGCAAAACATACTATAACCAAATTAAAGGCTACATTGCCACTTCAGGAACAGCCTTAAGCAAGAAGTGATTTTTAAGCATTCCCTCCTCACAGTTTATCCTGGAAGTAGTTTTATTTGGAGGCATATACAGACCTTTTTCAATTTACAACCCCTAGCACTGGCACAGTTAGTCAAGTGAAAAAAACAACCCTTATGCAAGTGACTGGGAATCCATTCTCACAGCTCTAATTCCTCCGTAGCTTCTGTTTTGTGAGGCAAAGGCTGACATTTGTGTTGGATAAAAGTGTTGCTAAATGCTTCTTTCTCTTTCTTACTTCCTTGTTGAAGTCTCAAAGTAAGGATACCTTCTGTAATGCTGGCCTAGGAATAGCGGAGCATTCCTTTATGAAAAGACACATACACAGGTGGCCATAGTGAACTAACCAAAACAACATAAGAAAAATCCAACCATACATTTTAACCTCTCTACAGTATTGTTCCCTCTTTTGACTATCAAAGTCTGAATCCTGCCATCAGTTAGGGGTGAATATTGATCCCTCCTACGTCAGCTTAAATATAAATATGTTTTCAATGTTGCCTTTACCAGATTTACCCTCAGTTTCTGTCCAAGATTGGAGAGTTCAATTACTAAAATAAGGAAGAACTGTATATATAGGAATTTCCAGCAGAATTCAGTTGTAACCTTAATGCTCTGCAATACCATGTTTTCAAGACATTGTTGCTAAGATGCATAGGTGCAATCACTACAGAAGTAATTGTTAAAAAAAAAAAAAAGGCAGAACAAAAATATAGTGAGTTTTCCCTTGATACCTAGATCTGTATCTCTCTAAAATTTGATAGTTGTAGGACAGAATGTTTCCCTTCTATTGGAAAGGGATGTAAAGTTCTTTTGAAGAAATGTTTTTGTTGCTCTTTTATACTGTTGCTGTCTCCCTTCTGACGTGTCTTTGTAGCTTCTGTGAGTTAGCTTGTGAACTAATTTAAACCAAGAAATATTAATGTATTTTAAAAAATTGTCCCACACTGACAAGCAGATTGATAATTTTGCATTGTAGCTTTTGTAAAGGGGGGATAAAAATGCTATATAACATTTTAGATTAAAAAAAAGAAATATTCAGCATTAAATATTCAACATTAAAGTTCCTTGATTTTAAAAATAAATCTGCAGCCTTTCTTCTGAAATGTTGCTGTCAAGTACTGCTGATTCTCATTCAGGAAACACACTAGGTAAGATACTGTATTTATCAAGCTAAATGAGAAAATACTTTGAAAAATTAGTGACCTCTAGTGTAGCCTATAAGAGCTTTTATTTTATTGCCCAAATGTGTCAGGGAAAGGTGTCCATTTGTGAACAGTTCCCTACTTTTCCATTTTGAGGAATTGTGATGCTGATATCTGTCAGTGGCATTCTTAAAAAAGTTTGACTTCAGAGACATAATGCTGCTAAAGCACTCTCAGGAGCTTTTCCCTTTTGTCCCATGAGCCAGTAAAATATGCAAAATTTGCTTCACACATGACTTAGAAGGTGAAGACATAGTACCACTAGACTAAGCATAATCAGTTGATATCCCACCATAAAAACGCAGCTGGGAGGGTTTGTTTTTTTTATCTTTTCTTGTTAACGTTTAATATTTTTCTTATGCCGAAGTCTTCCTTTAATTTTAATTAATTTATTTCTGGAAATAATAGCATGGTGAAGAGGAAATTATGGGAACAAAAGGTTGCACACACAATAATTGTCTAAGTGCCTGAAGGGGAAGCTGGGAGATGAAAATCTACCTTGCTGTTGTGTCTTCTTGCAGCAGATCAACATGGACCACACAGTGCTGGCCTGACTCCAAGACTTACCCCTCACCCTGCCTTCAGGGAGTAGAGGTTCTGCAGATGTAATTATTATGATATACTGGGATGTAATAACGACACTGTCAGGATCAAATGCCAGAGTGGGCACAAAAACACACTAGAGACTTCAAGGCTTCATTATATTTTATTTTTTTTAAAGTATTTTGGGATACTAGTCTTATTCAATACTCATCCTCAATGAGTTCAGAGAGTAAAGGTAGTAGTACTCATAAAGTAGAATACTTCTAATGGTTATTAATTTTTGAGTATATGGTAACAAGAGGACGGTTACTTTCCCTCATAATGGAAGAGCTAAAATTTATTTGTCTTATGACTGAATGAGTTCATATTTATTCCCTCTAGCAAGCAAGTTAATAGCCTTCCGCCACTGTTCAAACCTGGCAGTGTTTAACATATCCTAAACAACCTTCTCCAATCTGTGGCTTCAAGTGCTAAGTCTTCCTGATGCAGATTTCAGTTCCAACACGTGCTAATGCGAACTGACGTATCTCAGCACTTTATAATATCTAACATCACATCCCTAATCATCTTCTGGCTAGCAAGAAGAAATACTGATGGTTATAGTGAATATGGCATCTGGTATTAGCAGCCTTCTGGAAAGAAGGTGGCCTTTACGTGATCCATCAGAGGAACAAAATCAGCAGTTTTATTCACAAAGAAATAATCAAACTCATGTATTTTTGTATGAAGGAAACTGATAATATCACAGTTATTAAAATGTGATGAGTTACATTTTGTCAATATATTCAACAGTTAGGTGACCAGTTAAAGGACAATTAATCTCAAGAGGAGTAGTCATAATTCCATGTGAATGAGTAGCAGTGAGAGGTTTAAAACAGTTATGTAGGATGAGCCCCCTAAATATGCTAGGCCATTGACTTCAGTAGGGCAAAACCAAGAAAGACAGAAACACATTTTCTTGATTCACTTTTTAAAGATGATTTCTTTCTCCTAGTCTCAGGAATACGAATTACTGTGCCCATGGATCTCAAAATATTCATCAACCTGGGAGTGGTTACACGTTGCTCCATGTCTGCTTGTGTGGGTAAATAAATTTTTAAAAAGTGCTCTTTAACAAACATTTGCAAAGCCTTTAATAGTTATAAAGATTGTGTTGAAAGTCTTCCACAGACAAAGCCTCTTCATCAACAGCTACAGTGAATCTTTCACATTCAATGCAGTATGAAAGGTGTGTTTTGTGTGGAAGATAAAATGAGACCAGAATTGAGAGAAAAGTTTAGTTGTCATGGGTATAATATGGAGGCAAGAGTGTGATTTTCATAGAAATCTTATTTACTTTTCTCGTGAGAAAACAACATGATTGAATATTTACTTTCATAATTGTAGTCAGATGTTGGCTATAGAAAGAAGTACATATAAAAAGGTGATTTGCTAAGCCTATCTCAAAAAAAAAAAAAAAAAAAAAAAAAAGCTACTGTTGTGGATTTAAGCAATAAATGCATCAAAGCCACTGCAGATCTTAATATATATTCAGTGCATGAAGTTACTCAGCAAATTTATTTGACGAGTTAAGTGAGAGTATACCTTCTAATTTGTTTTCATCCTTAATTATCCATTCATTCTTTTGATTCATAGACGATAATTTCATACCATTGATTCCCTCTTGACCTTGTGCTTGTAACTGAATCCTGAGACCTGGCTTGTGGCCCAGGAATATATAGAAAATTTTTATATTAACAGCAAGCTGCCTTGAGCTGCAGGGCTTTGATTTAACGTTACAACTGCACTAAAAGTAGCATAGCTTTCCCATGTACTCTCTACTCTGTTCAAATCCCTTGTCATTATAACAGATGTTTGGATTATTGTTCTGTAAACTATGTCAGAATTTCAACCTCTAGTATCTGTTTATTATTCTCTAACGGTGATATTACAAATGTTCTCATGCACTGTTGATACTTACAATACAGTTTTTGGTTTTTTTCCCATAAAAGTGCTAAGCAGAAAGTTTTTGTTAATCACAATAAATATGACTAATTTTAGAACAAAAAATGCTTGTTTCAAATATGTTTAGAGAAAATTTTTGCAGCTGGAGGTGGTGGGTACCACTCCTTTTCATGGTACATACCAAAGGAATGTGGGATATTATTTGTATTAGGTATTACAATAAATTTTTATTTTTAAAAAAAAAAAAAAAAAAAAAAAAAAAAAATTAGGTACTTTTATAAATAATTAAAATTAAAGTACAGTCATTTAGTTATTTTATCCTGAAGCCATAATAGCTCTCCTCTAATTTTACATTAATAATCTAATTGCACATCAAGTTCTGAAAGGCATGTTTGCTGGAAGGACATACTTAACCTTCTTGTTATAAACTGTGAAATAATAATACTATAAGCTGATTATTAGAATGAGAGAGCAGAAGACTGAGATTTTGTAAAGATTTACAGAAAAGCAGCTACTCCTTTCCTGTGGAAGATGAACTTTTGTACAAATCCTCATTAGCTCCAAAAATAATATCCATTATTATGGAAAAAGGGCTTTTAATAATGTTTCTAAAGCTTGAAATATTACTTTCCATCTGCATTTTAAACACTTACACTAGATCTCTCATAGGCCTGATATGTGTTTCCTGAAGTGCCTTAATACAGTCTGAGGTTCCCTGATCAAAAAATTCTGTTATATTTTCTGTTCTCTCTCCGTTAAAGCACAGGTGTACACAGGATGAAGTTGCACATTCCTTACACCAATACATATACTTATGGTCTTACAAACAGGAAAATCAGTATTAAAAAAACCGAAATATTTTTCTTTGTTTGTTAATAATGCAGTCTACTATTCACATTTCTAGTTCTGTAAAACTAAGCTAATGAACTCTAGAGCAGTTCTGTATTTTTACACATACAGGTTGTCTATGTAAAAAAATTATTCTACATGGTATACTTCCTTTTCTGTTTTTGTTGGGGGCTTTTATGGTTTTGTTTTTGGGTTTTTTTGGGGTTTTTTTTTGTTTGTTTGTTTTTTGTTTCTTTGGTCGTTTTTTTCCTATTCTGCCTATCAGTAGGCTGTGATGTCATTATCTGTCTATTATGGGTTGTTATTCTAAGGATGATGTGCATCTGTGTATACTGATCTCCTCTAATATACTACAGGGATCTCCTTTACTGGGATGAAAACTGCCTCAGACTTAAAGAACACTCTTCATATCTTAATAGAGATGAAATTGCCTTAAAAAGGGAATTCAGCTACATAGACAGTAGACTTCAAAGATTTTGTGGGAATCTCTATACATATTATGTTTTCATTTGGGATGAAGAAACAAAGTCAGCTTTGGAAATGATTAATGCCTTTTTGCTGAAAGCTGTACCAAACGTCCTTGAGTTTAATCAAAACTATTTGTTTTTAGTCAGCTTTGCTGTTGTCTCTCTCACTCTTGTCCACTGATAGCTTGACATTAATGACATCATAAATCATGTGAAGTGGCGGCTAGGGTTTGGTAGCATTTCAAGTGTTTGTTGAGTTGTCCTAGGCTATCTGAGGAGCTGATGTAAGGAGGGATATTGGACTGATCTAAACCTTCAGCTTTATTGCATTTTTCTGTTGTTAAAATTAGGCAATATGTGAATTAAAAATGGGCTTTTATCAAAGACAATCTACTCTTTCTTAAGTGGTCACCTGACAGAAAATTCCTCTGTGATTGTTTCAAATGCTTTTCTCCAGCATGTCAGTGGTGTAGAAACCTTGTGAAGTAGATGCATATATTGCACAAACAAATATATGTCTCAGGTTTGTAAATTCCTAAGTCGCTCCTTTTAGAGGAAGGCAGGGGTCTAAGCCTGATATAATACAGTCAATCTAGCACTGAGGGGTAAGCCAAATTTGCACAAACCTGTCATTTATAGGTGTTGCTGTTTTATTGTGTTTTGGAGTTTGGTTGGTTGGTTGATTTTGTTTTAAATAGCATGAAGCATGAACATTTGAAAATGTTTTCTTTGAAAAACGCCTAGCTCTTATCAGTTATGCATTTCAGAGATTTTACTGGATCATTGAAGGATTCATAGCTTGTTATCTGTGTGACTATATTTTTACAACATATTTTCCATTATCTTTTACTGTACTGTGAGAAAATGGAGAGCTCATCCTTTGAATGCTATTTATTCAGCTGGATTCTCTTACATCTAATTTGTAGACTATTATAGAAGTCATTTGTTCTGTTATCATCCCTAACCCTCAGAAAGTTTATTCATTGCAAAACTTTCACTTCTTTGTGCCAAGAGACCTCCAAAAAATTGGATGGTTTGTTTGTTCAATCATCTAGGAAGGATATATGTTTGGAAATAATATGTAGTGTGTGCTATATGGAGCAAAGAATCTGTGAGGTATGGCATATCAACTGAGTTTCAATTCAAAGGTTCACTGTTATTTAACAAATCTGCTAAAGAATGTGTTTGGGTCCCACTATCTCAAACATAAGCTTAAGGTTAATCACTTACTTCAGCTGTTTTGTTTAAAGCCACCTGGATGAAAGGCAAATGGTAGTGGTAGTGTGACTAGGACACTATGTTTCCGAGGCCCACATGTGTGACAAGATGGCTACCCTTTCTCTCCCTCCTGGTACGTGAAGAGAAATATAAAACTGCAGAAAATGTACGTCACATGTAATTTTGGAGGAAGAAGGCACTGTGTCTGTATCACTGAATATGTGACTTTCTTGGTGACCAGGAATCGTTAACTTAACGAGACTTTTCACTCCAGAAAAGGAGAAAGACCACAATCCTTCTAGTTTTAAGTGATCTGGATGTGGCAAAAGGCTTTCATTTAATTACATTCATTATTTGAACTAGTGTGCAAAGTCACGTATGGTTCTCAGGCTAGCGATCATCTTCTCATCGTCCACCAATGCTTCCCACCCACATACAGTATTCATTGGAAGCCAGGTGAGGGGCATTAAGCACTTCTGACTCTATGCCAGCCCATGCTGCTCTGCAGATCCTGTACATACAGTGAATGATGGTAATTATAGTGAAGGATCTAGGGTATTATTTATTTCTCACCACCAGACAGCACCTGACAGTCTTTGTATATCAAGTTGTTATTAAAATCCTGTGTCTGGATGTTAAGCTGACTTATTTTACAACTAATCTCCTTTTACAACTAATCATGAACTATGTATAAAGTTTAGTAAGTAAATTAATCTAATTTGATAGGAGAGATATTAAAATTAAATAATTTATGTCATAAAATAAACAATAGTAACTTGTTTTTGTGATTGCCCAATGCAGTTTCATTACTACATTGGTGTAAACATCTTTTGAGAATTTCAATCGTGTATTAAGACTGGATTTGCATGATAGCACATAATTTTATTAGTTATAGAATGGATTTTCTGAGGATTTTGCATATAAATCTCTTCTGAATTATCATGCCACATGGAGGATAAGAACATACATAAATCTTTACTGATGACTCCCATACAGGGAGCATGTCACCCACCCTTTTGTTCAGTGCTTTCATGCCAAAATACAGTACAGCTCAAGCTGAGCTCGAAGAGAGGTCTGCTCCAGTTTCCTCCTCTGAACTGTGGTTGTTTTCCAATTTGTGTTCTTGGAAAACTTTGATTTCCTGAAGTATGACTGTTGGTACAGGACAACTCATGATACAGCCTAGGGAAAATAATGTGAGCAGAATTTCATGAACACAAAAAATGCATCATCCTCATTTTCTTTTGGGTTGAGTTTTATCAAATTGGATGGACACATGACAAGACAAAGAATGTGGCAGGGATGCCCACATTTAAAAATATACTACCCAGAGATAACTACACAAAATTGGTTGCTCAGATCTCAAAATAAGAATGGCAGTTAATGATCTCTGGGATGATTAGGTGTACTTCAGCACTTGCAGGAATACAATCTACTGAGGAAAGAAGTAAACTCCCATTTTCTTTTCCATGTCTTCTTGTCTTAATTTAAAATTCTTGCACATGACATAACAGTACATCTTCTTTTCCCCTTCACATCCTAGTATCAAACAATCAAAAAACAGTCCCACACTACAAGTTGCAGAAAATCCTTACTTACAGAGTACGGATTTCAGTGGTAACACTTGTCTACCACCAGTTTTCATAAGCATATCAGTCATGTCCAAAGAAGTACTGCAAGCTGCTCATCAAATCTGTCTGTAATATCACTAGTCTGTCTGTAGTGTTGTTGAGTTTATGCCTTTTTTTTACATTTTATCACTTTTTAACTTCCCACCCTTGCCCTTTACATAGTAGGTTCACTGGAAGGAAACTGAAAATTTATACTACATGTAAAGGAGACATGAAATTGTCAAACATGGTAAGTTGTAATTTGTTTAGGGTGTTTAGTGTGTTTACAGCTTACCAACAAAGGTCCCCTCATGACTTATTTCCTTTTTTTTTTTTTTTTTTTTTTTTTAAATTACTTATACGGTCTACTCATGCATAATTGAATAAGTCAGGTAGGGAAAAGGACAAAGACCTCTTTAACCAAGAATAAGGAGTAGCAACATCTTGTTTGGTGTTTTGTTAATGTTCAGTGTTTGAAGAAATGTTTAAAGCAACTGAAACAAAACAAATACCAGATTTCATTTAAAAAATATGTATTTAGAAATACAAAAGGTCATTATAGCCCTTTTTAATGCAAGAACACTGACCAGTGTAAAGAAATCACAGGAGGTTTACATGTATAGACTCTATAGTAGTATTATACTATAAAAGCATGAACCCCTGCTGGCACATGTAATTTAATGTGCAGCGTGCCTCTTCTAATTCAATCAGGTCTCTACATCCCTTCTTTTATATTCCGATTGGTTTTCATGTGCTAAAGCCATCAAGATTTTCAGGATGAAACGAATGCTTGTATTAATCCAGCAATTTCCATTTAAAACAGAGCATTGATTTGATTAATAAGGTTTGATGCTGAATGATTATGCGGCAAATATGTAGGATATGGAAAAACCACAGATGTGACCAACAGTAAAAGCCTTGTGGGAGAAGCGGGTCAAAGGGAAGCAATGGCCATGACTGAGGTGATGAATTTTTGTCTTTTCTCTTATGCAATTAACAAGCAATGCTGCTATTAATTTGCCACCCTCAGAGTCATCACTGGTCAGATGTGTCAGGGTCAAGGGGCATAGGGGCAGAGCAGGGGTCAGCATCTCAGCAGCCCTGAAAAGAAATGAGAAAATGAAAGAAATCCAAATTAAATGGTAGAACACACTCTTAGCAGTGTAGCAGGGGGTGAGGCATCCCTTTAATGTTAAGTCTCCTGGTTTAGAATAATAAAAATCTTCTCTGCACATTTAATTCAAAGTAATCAATCTGAGGTGCAGCACTTGAGCATCCAATAAAAGAAAATCAATGTGGTCTCTACAAGAGAAGATAAACAATGCCAGCTTTTACTAAAGGGATTACAGGTTAACATTTATTCAGTGTATTGTAATCTGATGTCAAGTGGTATAAAATCAAGCCAACAATCCATTACCACCCGTTATAGGCTAGGTGCTGATGTCATGCAAATAGACTTTACATAGAACTTATTAAATCCTTTCTGTGTTCTTGCTATAGAACATTTTTATATGGCTCCTGAACTTCAATAAATTATATTTCATACTGGTACTGAAGAATATCAAAAAGACAAATATTTATCATTTCAAAGCATAATTTGAATTTTTGTATGGTTTCTTTGTGCTTCCTATCATTACTTAATCAAATAGAATGTAGCCGGTCTTAAGTTAGTAATAGGTAATAAAAAAGAAATCATTATTTTGAGAACCATTACAAAGAATAGTTCTCTGACTCTCTAGTTTGGTTCTGTTTATCTCCCATGAATGCTATTAATTTTTAAGTATAATAAATTGACCAGAAGAAAAGGCAGCTTTTAAAGGATGCCTATGATGTTTAGAGTTAATCATGGTAATATGTGATAAAATGCTTTGTAAGGAAGAAGGATTCCATGCAAATGTCAGCTTTCACAAGAAATCTTTGACAAGGAAAGGACCAAATCTGTTCCCAAGGAAAATCAATTGGAATTTGCCATTGATACTAGTCAGGGTGAAACAGGGCTCATATGTCTGCCTTTAATAAGCCGCAGTAAAAGGAGTAAAGCCTTTTAAATGATTTATCATAAAAAGGATTTGCATCCATCACGAGAATTTTCTAGGTGTTAATTCATAGTAATATAGAAGGTTTGGGAATGAGGCTCAAAACCCCAATTTGTCCTGTTGGTTCCTGACTGTAGTTAAAACCACTTAATCATATCACCTGGGATGAGGGCAAGCACAGTGCTCTTTTCAAGTCTCTGTCAGAAACAGTCAGTTCTCTTGAGTATAACATACAACAAAATTGCTACAGAAGTTGTCAAAATTAATGTTACTATTTAAACAGTCTAGTTCACTGTTAGGATCGGGTCACTATTATGTGTGTGGAAAAACATTACCACATATTTGAAAACAGTGTTGATACTCTACAGATTGTATTACACTGCAACTCCCTGCTTCTTGAAACCACTTCAGAATTTAGACAGAAGAAAGAAGGAAATTAAATATGACGCTATTTTTATTACAAAAGCTAAGTTTGGTTTTGCCACCCTTAACACAACAGAGTATTTTAGCCAGGAAGATGTCTTCTTTTCCCCTTCTTTTTTCTATTTTTTCCCCCTCCGTCCCCTCCCGCTCCGCCCCCCCCCCCCCACTATCTTGGAGTTCTAAAAGAAAATTAAAACCCTAAGGTTCTCAATGTCACAGTGTCACTCCTCTAGCAGTCCAGTGAAGGCACTGCAAACTTGATTATTTGAGCAATGAGCAAAACTTGTTGCAACATCCTTTCAGCTTTCTGCTGATAAAAACGCAACCAACAAAAACCCACAGATAAACTACAACAGAGAGCAATTCCTTCTTAGGGACCAATGCTAAAGGGCTGTTGAGCTTCAAAAGTAAACTATGTGTTGAGAAGGCAAAAAAAATTTCATCTAGATTTTTTCTACAGCGAAGTTTAGGCTAAAATAAATGTGGGAAGCCCATTAAGATTTCCTTCTATCTTTCTGCCACCAAGGTGAGCCAAACCACATCTTTGAGTCCTGTCTTTGTCAGCAAATTTTTACATCTGACTTCTCCAGATTCTCTGCTGTTCTGCTATGTTGTCTTCATTTTCCACAGGCAACACTTTGCTTTCTCTGTCCATGGCTGCCTATCTCAAGGCATTTTCTGTGACACCCAGAGCATCAGTGCCAAGAATTGATAGCTCTCCCCCATCAACACCGATTTTCATAGTGTCACCAACTTTGCTGTGGAAGTTACTCAGAACTTAAAAGTCCAGCAATTTGGATTAAAATTAAAAATGTCAGAGTAAAGAAGATAGTTTATATCCTCCACTCTCACCAAGAAACTGAGGTTCTTATGGTTTTCCCCTTTCTGATCAGCAAATCGTGACAC
Organism: Margarornis squamiger; assembly: GCA_035222235.1. Lineage (NCBI taxonomy): Eukaryota > Metazoa > Chordata > Aves > Passeriformes > Furnariidae > Margarornis > Margarornis squamiger. The sequence goes on from JAWWTY010000088.1 coordinate 2,180,681, forward strand.
AGGGATCCAAAGTGCATGAGAAAAAAACATGAAAACAAGAAGATCAGGCACAAAGGGCTGATATTAAGATAAAAATACCCTTCTGCAGGAAAAATATTCTGGTTTTCAGTTGCTGAATGCTTGCTGTTAAGGCTTCAAGAAAAAAGGGGAAATGGTTTGGCCTGAAGAAGAATGTCATCATAGACCTTTTGGTTTTGAAAGGCATCCGGCTTCTGCATTTTTGATCTGAGGGCCACAAAATGTCTGTGGTAGGTTTCTCTATAATTCTTGTTGACAGTGGGGTTTAGATAGATACAATCAGTTAAAGGCAATTGAATACCAAGGGCTGTACAGTGCTTATTATGCCTGCTGTGAGACTTCAATTCATTATTGTAACATACCAAAACAACAGAGCAGCTGCACAGGGCATGGTTGTAGTATCGATTTAGCTTTTCAAAAGTCTTCTCTTAGGATGCAGAGTGCAGACAAACATGCACAAACATCACTCAGTTCCCCTGATTCTGTTATGTGCTTCCTGTACCTCAAACTGAAGCAACTTCAAGATACAGGAAAATGTCTCTTTAGTTGAAGGCAGACAGGGCTCTAGCCTGACTCAAGAGGGTTGTGCAGATGTGATAACCTTTCTTCCAGAGACATTTTACACTCAAATTGCCATTAAAGCTCTGTGCTCCCCCGAGGCCCACAGTCAACTTGTATGTTTTCTCCACTAGGGTTAAAAGTCAGTGTGACACTGTGCCCATCCTGCATATCAAACAGAAGCATAAATAAGTAGACGCACCAACAGTCCAAGGGAAATTGCATCTTTTTAAAAACATTTTTGTAATACAGGCTGTTTGCCTGCATGGTGACAAATGCAATATCTGGTTGGGCTAATGGGAGTTCCTTTGCTGCAAAGAGCAAATGCATAGGAAATTCTGCACTTTTCCCACTCTCTAAATTAACCATAAAATTCAGTGCTAAAAAAAGCAGCCTCTACCTGCACCTAATGTCAGCCAATGCACTTTGGAAGTACAGAACTGGAAATAAAGTGAGCTAACTCTTTCTCTAGAGTAAGCTAAACAGAACGTTTCCATGAGCAACTTGCATGTTCAGCTGTGTGTCAGCCCCCCAACTTTGTTCACAATATGCAGCATCTCTTCAGTCCTTCCTTGTGAACTATGGGAGGCCCTTGGCCATAATAAGGTCTTTGGTCCTTATGCACACATTACAGAGAAGTCCTGTTAAAGATCAGTAGCAGTTATGCTATTAAGTTCAATATAAAAATTATGTCATCTGGATTTTTTCCATTATGCTACTTCTAGCCATTCACTCCCCAACTCTTCCTCAGCACTGCGGTCACACATGCTTTCAAAGACAAATTCCAAATTTCCCCTCTTAGAGCAACCTGCCAACAGTGGGTGCAGAAAACCCAGTAACTCTGGGGAGAGAAGGAATGTTTGCAAAATTCTCAACTCCTTGTAAAACAGCCCCAGAGTCATCTTCCTATGCTTCTAAATGGCTCTCATGTGCAGACCTAGTATGGCACAAATAAACTTCATGGAATAAACACATGTGAGAGATATGCCTTGCTCTTCAAGGGTTGAATATCCAGCAACCTCCAAAAAGAGCAGACAATCTGATCTATTGCAAAAGCAGTAGCTGAGTGAAGAAAGCTTGAATTTACATTGAATTCCTTGAAGCTGCACACTTCAAGGAATTAAACTTGAACATGTTTCATATGTTCAGCTATATTCCTACTGCTGCAAATGGTAATGACTTTCTCAAAAACGATTTGAAGAGGACCTAAAAAGTTTTCTCTGAGAGAAAAAAAAAACAAAAAAACAACCCATAGTATTAATTGTGAAAGCCTAACAACATATTAGAGAAAAGTTCCATCCCTGAAGTTCAGTGTGGATTTCTGAAAACTGTTATGATGAATTATTTTAACCTTCTTAACAGGGGTTTTGTATAAGACATTTAATCAAGATGTTGAGAGAAAACAGATGTCTTTAACCATAAATTAAACATGCTTACGAAGTGCTGAGAAATTATTTCTTAGTGCTAAAGCAAATTTGCAACATAAATGTCTTGGTTTAAAGACAAACATTGGGGTAGTAACTCAAATGAAATGAACTCTCTCCCTTTTTATTAAGGCATTTCCTTTATTTTCCCACTAATACAGAGAGACAAAATGCAAGGAGGTATACGTGAAAAACTAACAGTTTACTGACAAAATATATAGCTGCAAAACACACCACCACTAACAGAATGGTTCAACCCAACAACAGAAAGAAAGATCAGTTCTAGTCTCCCTCCTGCTCCAAAACTCCCTTCTGTATACAGAAAAAACCCACTTACATTCCTTTCCTTTCTTCCCCCTAGGAGAACAAAGGACAAAATTAAAACCTTGGGAAACGGGGCAAAGCAAACCCATCTCTTACGTGGCCAAAGAAAACACTGACTCAGCAGCAGCAAGGTGGCAACTTCAGTCTTGGAGTGGTCGCTGGTGTGGCAGCAGTCCACACGGCAGCGGCAGGAGTAAGCAGTGGAGATCTGCATGGACTCTCCTGGCAGCAGAAAGTGTGGTCTCCAGGAAGAGGAGGGTACCATTTCCGTCCGGTGTTTTTCCCTTCCCTTACTGCCCAGCCCCAGCAAGCGAGGGGGTGGGAAATTACTTCTTGAAGAGACAATCCTTCCAAAACAGTGTCGGTAAAAAGGGAACAAAATACAAAAATATACTTTAATCATGGCAATAGACTGTATAGGAAATATATCTGTCTGCAGTAGGTGATTGACTGTGGTTTATCTTTAAAAAGTAATATTTTTTTAAAGGGAGACAGCAATTTTAAGTTGATTAGAGGAGGTTTCTTCTTCTCTTCTGTGCACTGAATTTTACCCCTATTCTTTGTTTATGTAGAGCATCTGAAAACAAATTCAAGTTATTAAAGTATCTGTCATAACATTAAATACAATAAATACACAGAGCCCCATCCCAGATCAATTGCAACAGCAGTCTGTAGCTTGTGCTGCAAGTCTGCCATATGATTACCAAACACCACATCAAATATAAGTTTTAAAAGAAAAGAAAATAGCTGCCTTAAATACCACCATAGCTCTTAGTTAACACTTCAATGGGTAGCTGCACTGGTAAAGGAAATATCCCGTATGTACTCACAGCTGGAATTTGAGTTAATTTAAAGTATGAATAATATCTGCTCTAACCCCCTCATAAGCTTGTATTACAAGTGGCTATTTGATATAAGGCTGTTTGATCTTGTTTCAAAGCTAAAAGAACCTCCATTTTATTATTTCCTTTAACACTTGAAATGTTTGGGTCTCAAGGAAGATGTTTGGGTCTCAAGGAAGATATTTGGTTAGAAAAGAATTCAATGTCAGAAGCATGCCCTTCTTTTTACCTATTCCCCTCCAAAAAAACCCTCCAAGGTACAGGGCAAAAAAGCTGTAGAATTCCATTTATATTTTAATGAATCATAATTCAAGGATGCACCTAGTTATTAGACAGGACTGCAAAGACAGTAGCTCTCTTTGAAACAAAACAAAACAAAAAAACCCCCAAAAAAACAACAACAACAACAAAAACATAGTCCAAAAATAATTTCATGATATGCCTATTGGATATATTGCCTTTCCTTTATAATAAGATAGTATTGTAGATATAGGTTACCAGCTCTTTTGAATTTGGTTATCCTCTTCCTCCAAGATGCTTTGTACACTGCAGACTACCTTCTTCACAAGGCAAACCCCAACACCCATTGTATTTTGCAACCTGTTGAGAAAATTAATGCATTCTATATGTGTCACCATATTTGTAATCCTACTCTGAATAACCAGTGAAATGATAGCCTATGAAAAAAAACCAAAAACAAACTAACCAGGTTTGGACCAGCCAGAGCAAGAGAAGTGTTTTCCCTAGAAGCACATATGTGGAGATCTTTTGTCCTCTTCTTGTCTACCCTTTAGTCTGCCATCTCTAAGTCCTGCACAAATGCACAAGAACCTGCTTTAGTCAGTCTGAAAGGTGTTTTCTCCATTTTTTTTAGTATATATCTCAGTGATATCTTTCTCCAGTTGTTTCTCAAGCGATTGTCATGACATTTCAACTTCGTGTGCTTATTGCAAAAGATTGTTGTACTGTTTTCTATCAAGTTAGAACTACTAATAATAGGTTTCCTGTAATAAACTGACTAAAACAGCATGTCAAACTGTGTGTCGACTTCCTTATGTTCATCTGTTTGTTTCAGAAGCTTAAGATCTTCAGTGGGCTGATATTTTTTTTTTCTTTTCTTAGTTTCCACAAGAAACTCCCAGCTTTAAAAGAAGGAAGATTTTTGAATACCTGCCAGAAAATAAATCTTATAACAAGGGACCCAGAGTCTCCTTAAGAAAATAAAAAAATATTTATTAAGCAGCATAGTTGGTTTTGAAAAACCCATTCTGGACTTTTAGGCAGTTAGTATAGGTATTTATTTGTCCATGCTTTTATAATGCATTGCATTTATCAGGCCAAGCAACCCTGAAAGGGTCATTCCAATCTATAATACTAACAGAGAGTACTGTGAACCAAGGTCTTTCTAGAAACAGGAAGCTATTCACATTTCAGTAGTTACATTCTTTAATCTGATGTAAACCATTGGGTAATTAGCCACATTTGACAGAGTATCCTGTAGTTCCAGGAAAGGCCAGAAATTTTACTGAAATTTTGTGACCAAACACTGGACAAAATAGCACACTGTCCTCACCAACTTTGTGGAGGCAAAGGACTTTAATCTTCTAATTCACAACTTTCACTGCAGGATATGACAATTTTCATAGATTAAATGCAGTATAAATTAAAACTGAAGCTCAGCTTTAAAACACCAGAAATATTTCTCTAAAATTAGTAAACAACTCAATAAAAGAGAACAAAATACAACTGGGTGTTACAGATGACATTTCAGGCCCAAACATTGCAGCAACTGCAAATCTTTGCATCTCGAAGGGCTATTTCACAAGCTAACAGGGAGATACATAAAAAGAATAACACCCAGCTATTTCTCTCATCACTTTGATGTGGCAGATGCCACACCAAACACATTTTGGCAGGAACATCTTACCTGATGTGATGCTCCGCAACAAACACGACCACTGGTCCCAGCTCCTTTCTTCCATTCCAGCTCCATTTGGTCAGCATTTCCACATGATTTTGTGTGGTCACATGTGACCTGTGGAACCACTCCCTGTGAGGGTCCTGTAATTCACTGAGTAAAAAACAGAATTATAACATGAGAACAGAATCATCTCAAGATAAGGGAAATGCACGTTTTATTTTAAATAATAAGATTATGTTCTTTCTATTTTCTTATTCTGAGTGGTAAAACTTGAATAAACTTCTTTCTAGTTTCATATTGATCCAACCTAAAATAATAAATACTGTTATATCTATATAAAAAGCTATATTAAAAACGGCTACAAAAGTGGTCTTGATGATCTTAGAACACTTAATAATCAACAATTTTTAAAAAGAAAATGAAAGGCTGTACCCAAGGGTAATGAATTTTAACAGAGCAGCATGATCATGTTCTGTTTTGTAATGTGTCATATTTTTTGTTTGCTAGATTGTAAAGGGTATAAAAGTTTCCTTCCTTATCTTGTGTACTATGAGAACTGCCAACCTGAATTTAATACATTAATATTATAAAATAAACAAAAGGCACTTTGTGCAGGGTTTCCAGAGTGAATTAATACAGCTTCATTAAAAGCTTGGGAGGACAAGATATATGTTGTTGCAGAATTACTAGCAGACCTTAAATATGCTATTATAACTAATATAGGTAGCATCAAAGAAAATAAATAAAATGCGGATAATAGTGTTCTAAATTTTTAACCACATCAGATATCCAGAGATTAAAATGTTGAGTTAAACAACACTTCATAGTAGCATTATAATTAAGGATTTTGAAGCATTTATATGTGTGCTGCTGTAGATGAAATAACAATGTGTAACGCACTTGAAAATTACTCAGAAAATAACATTGACACCACTTGTACCTGGAGCACATCATGTCTGTTCCTGCTGAATGGCTTTTTAGGACTAGTGAGTTGATTTTGGTAACCTTAAATCCATAAGAAATACTAGTTTTAGCATACCTTTTACAAACATTAGACTCCATCTAACAGAGCTTTGAAAGCTTATTTATAACAGTCCCACCTACAGACACTAACCCCATTCCTTACCTAGGACATAATTAAACTTCTCTAGATCCTCATTAACCTGTTCCTTTGATCTCTGCAGTGATGATATGCAAAGCCATCTTATAAGGACTCATCTCTTGCTATTGGTTGGGATTTTTGATAACTGTATGCAGAGTTCTGAGGAAGCAAAAACTATTGAAGATTTTCTCAAGCTATAGACAAATCCAGCTCAAAAGACCAATTTTAAAAAATCCACATATTGAGTGAAGTGTCTTCATTAGGGTGTAAGGCCTAAAAGAAAATATCAGTACAGGAAAATGCTGAAGGTCTGTAAGTGACCTTTCTTTGGTTTTAATCACTGAAACTCCTGAGAGCTTAATAAGTAGAAGGTGCTGTATCATAGCCTAACTTAATAAGGCTCCACAGCAGAGCCTTGGCCAGCTCTGCTCCCATAAGTCTTAGCATATCTGGTAATCTGTCCTTGGGTGAGAAATGTTTTCTGTAACTTTCCCTGTATTCACTACCCAGCACATGATTTACTTTTATTAAATAAAAAATTGTATAGCACTGTATATTTGTATATGCTTATGCAGTTTTCAGCCACAATCCTGAGAGGGATGACTGCTTTCTCAAAGTTAGAATTCAACAAGGTTTATCACAAGAATTATCTTAAATTTTTCACCCCCCACCACTTGTTTTACTGAGAATCACATGGGTCAACCTAACCTTCAGCTGTGACACAAGGTTAAAGAACTGGAGATTGCAACAAGTTGCATAGGAATCACCTGCAATCTGCTGCTCTTCTTCTTTTTTAAAAAATGCAGTGCATAATGGCAAGCACAGATTTGGCCAGGAAGCTTGTTTTTAAGTAAGCAGAAAGCCAAAACTCATTTGGTTGAAGGGATATTAAATTAGAATTTCACTTTTTTATAAAGGATTGCTGAACAATTAAGAAAATGTGCTATTCTAACAAAGGACTTGGAGGCAAAGTTGGTATCTGAGTTTTTTTGGAAAGGGAATACTCTGATTTCAGTTTCTATGTGGAGTTCATAGTAACTGTAAGTTCATAGTTTCTGTAAGGCAGAACTGGTTAACATTGATTTGTTTTTCCCTACATTTTTGAAAAAGTGTAGAAAAATACATTTTGTAAATTATAAAATTATTCACAAATTTATGATCTAAAAATAGAGGAATATATAATTCAGAGGATCTCTTTTACTTGTAGCTGTTTTTAATTGATTCTATTGTGGCCTAGGTAGACTCCATGAATATTGTTTTAAGATAATCTCTTCCTGAAAATTGTTGAAGAGACAGACAGAAATACCTACACATTAAATTTTGCCATATGCCCTCAAAATGTTTGTCATTAAATATGTGTTCATGTGACTGGCCACATCCTTCTCACTCATTGTCAATATCCCTGTAAGATGAAGATGCTGCTGTAATAATGGCAGAAGTTTTATGGCCATGCTGGATCTAATCATTGCCCACTTAGGAACAGCTAGAAGATATCCAGGAGAGAGAAACAAGAGAGCAAATTTATGTGTTAGTTCTCTTAGTACTCTCCCAGCCTTTATCTACTTTCAACTCAGACACTTCCCAAGTTTGAACAAGCTTTTATGTAAATGCTATGTAAATTCTACATAATCCTCAATAGATTCCTCTTCTATGAAATCACTCACTGTAAGTTGAGTTCACCTATACTTACAGCTTCCCTTGTGTTCTCCGGCAAAAAGGCACCCTTTTCCAGCTGTAACTTCTTATGTTTGATCTGACATTTGCTTCTTTGATGCCAAGTTTTCCACATTAGAAGAAGTGGTGAATAGTCAGTCTGTAGTCACCCTTGCAATGCCACCCATGGCATTCAGAACTCTACCAAATCTCTCTCAACCCATGTTCTCTTTTTTCCAGAGTTCTACTCAGTTATACTTCATATGGAAAATTATTCTTCACTACTGATCATCTATTTGCCCATATAAGCACTTTCTGCCATTCCACTATGTATTTTGGAGAGAAAGAAACCAGAACACCAAACACTGTTCAAGAAGTGAGTGAGTACAATGATAGAATCTTCTGGTTTTGCTTCATTTCATAGCATTTGCTTTGCTTTTCTGATTGCCACTAAGTTCACATTTTCATGGAATTATCTCAGTAATGAATCAGAAAGATACTGCTCCAGTATGGTAATGTTGAGGTCAGAGTTCATCAGTTCATAAGTAAAACTGCAGTTTTGTTTTTCTGTGTGCATGACTTGACAGGTTTTCTCTGTTGGGTTTCAAATGTTGTTTTATTGCTCAGTCACACAGTCTTGCAAGGTTCTTCTGTAGTCCTTCAGTCAACAGTCTTCCTTAGTGCACTGGGTAATTTCAAATCATTTATTTCCACGAGTTCAGAATTTCCACTGTGTAATAGTTATTAGATGCAGATGTTTTTGCATCATCATCGTGTTGCCACAAGGGGAAGGAAAAAACAACATTATTTGGGTAAAGTAGAGAAGAGTTCTTTTACTTACAGGGTTTTTGGGGTACAGAGTATAATGGAGTATAACAAGAGTATATAAAGTACAAAAAGAGTACATAAAATATAAAAAAAAAAGTATATCAAAGAGTACAACCCCTGTTGAAAAGTAAAAGGTAGAAAAATCAGGCCCTAGGTTTGAATTTACAGGATCAGGAATACCATGTGAACTCTTTTCCAAGCACCATTGCTTCAAACACAGACAGAGTAATTTAATCTGGAAGGTGTCCCTTTCATTCCAGCTGTACCTGTACCCAGCCAACCCCTGAGCCACTCTGCTGTGTCTTTACTGAAGCAAACAAGGGACAACAACCTGCCTCTCCCAGGTGAAAGACCTTTTCACCCACAGGCTGGGAAAACACCAACTCTTGCAACAACTGGGCCTAAGTCAGCTCATCTCCCAGTCCACCATAAACAAGAAAAAAACCCTCCCTTTTGCAGCTGCTCCCCTGCAGCGTTCAGCTACCCCAGCAGTTCATGCTTGTACCCAGTTCCCATTAGCGGTCTTGTCTTCCTTGAAGCAGGACTCAAGGTTCTTCAGGTCTGGTCTGGGACATCAAGGGAGGGGAAAACTGTCCCCTGCCTTAGGAGAGCAAGGGAGGAGAAAACCCCCCACCCTTTGCAAGCAAAAGTGGTGTTGAGCTCTTCACTTTTGATCTTCTGAGCTTGAGCTCCAAGTCCCCAACACACACATCTTTCAGGGTAGGGGGTTGTGGCACCAGGCACCGCACCAGCCTGGGCAGCAGAGAGGGAGAGACAGAGACAGAGACAGAGAGAGAGAGAGACTGTGTGTGTGTGTGTGTGTGTGTGTGTGTGTGTGTGTGTGAAAGTCTCAACAGGGTGCAAAAGCAGGATTTTCCTATGTGGCAGCATACTAATTTTATAACACTACTCGATTATCATATCTAATAGTTGCATCCAATCTAAGAAATGTTCATACCCAGAACTTTCCTTGGAACTGCCCCATGACACGCCTCTCTTAGAATTGAGTTGGAGGTCTTAAGACTCCTTACTTTATCCTTTATCATCGTCTTCATGCAACTTTCCCTTATTGGAGCTTGTCCAAGGTTGCTGGGCCTTGCTTTCTTGTTTTGATTAACATGGTGTGTAATTATCTTAGCCCTGGTACACGCTTCCCAGACATGGTGTTCTAGCTACTATCTGATTCTTATGACAGCTAGCACAGGGTTAGAGGCTGCTAGCTACTCTAAATGTAAGAAACTACATAGTTATATAAAAATCTACAAATACATGAAAATCTTAAGGCATCAATAGGAAAGTTATACCTGTTGTGAAATTCTTCTACCTATATACAGTGTCAGCCTTCTGTTTCAGTACATAACTGTCTCTCAGTCTCCAGCTATCACTACAGAAAGGCGACTGACTTTACCCTCTTAGTATCCTCATAGATTCACCAGCCTGTACTTTCTTGGATCAAGCTTCCTTCCCTTTCTGAAGATAGGTGCAACTCTGCCTTTCTGTCCCCTTTCAAAGCCCTTCTCCAACCTCTCTTACCCTTCAAAGATAACAGCAATGTCCTCACAATCCTTAAGAATTAGTATACATAATTTTTCTGTTTGTGGAGATTGACCTGCCAGCCCTCCTGAGCCCCTTTATCCTTCACAATTGCCTGTCATACAATCTCACCCACCAGTTCCCTGAGCAAGCTGAAGCCTACTGAGGTCTGTACCTTCTTGCCCTTATTAATCCTCTTGGAACCCTGCTATAACACAAGCATTACAAAACAATGTTGCCATTGTTTAGCACATCCCCAACCAGTTCTTGTCTATGAACAGCAGATCCAACAACATCCTTGACTGCTCAAATGTATCATCTGTGGTATCCTGAATAAGACTTGCATGGCCTGGTGTGGTTTCTTCAGCAGACAACAGTCTGTTTCTGATCTGTGAAATTCTACAGCACTTCACAGTCTCAGAAAATATATTTTCTCCCCCTGACTTCAAGCTGCTGTAAATCCTGATATTCCACCTCAAAGAGGCTGACTGGGACACGCACTCCACATCAGAAGACCTTCCCTTTTTTTCTGTCCCTCTGTCATAGTTCAGAGGAGAAACTAAGTTATCTATGTTAGCCAATAGAGAGAAAAAGAAGCAATCCCTCTCCTTTAGATTTAGAAAACAGACCTTTAATTAGAAAAGAAAAAAAAAAAAGTATATATATTTATATATATATATCTATATATCTCCAGAAAGGACCAAACAAAAACAGTTTGTAATAAACCCTTTAAATAAAAAAGGCAAAACAGTTAATGTCTTTTTGGCTCCCCCCAAAGAAAAGGAACTGAAGCTATATTTACAGACAGCAGATGATGATGTCCTACCTCAGCCAGTTGGCCTCTCTCTCGGGCGAGATGGCAGGGCACAGTCACTGGGTCAGCTCCTGTGGGGTTGATGGCGAAAGCAGCAGAAACCTCATCTCCGTAGTGCAGAAAAACAGGCATGCTTTCTTCCTCACGGCAGCTGCTGCAGCGCCCACAGCTCTTCACGGTCGAATGGCCAAATTAGAGAGGGAGAGACACAATGGGGGCCCTCCAGCAATGCTGGACCCAGTACGTGCCCATCCTGGCCCACTCCGCTGGGCCACTGACACTCCTGAGCCTTTGTTGAAAATGCAGAAAGCCTGTCAACTCTCCCCTCCCCCAGACCCCCAGTCTCAGCCTGGAGACACTGAGCAAAAGGCTCTGGTCTGAGCCATCACATCAGGACATAAATATTCATTAGTTCCTTTTGTTAATCATCTTCCCCAAAGTTTAGGTGTTGGCTTCCAAGCCTTTTGGCAGGAATTCCAAAGGGATACCAAACCTGCAACACCCTCTTACATAAAAGTTTGTGAAGGTGTCCTTTAATGACCCCTCTACACCATCTGCAATGCATCAGCCAGGATGATTGTTCAAACGCTGCTTTGGATCCCCCTATCTCACCTGTGACAATATAAGGTCAACAAGGAGGGTATCACATGGCAGTTTTTGATCCCCTTTCCAGTTTGCTGTCACCTCAATTCTCACCCAGCTAAAGTGGTTAAGTGGTCATGCTAAAGTGGTTAACTGGTCATGCTAAAGTCAACCAGCTCTACTCCATCTTCAAAGAAGAAATTTTTTCCTCATTGAACATTGCAATCTTTTTATATCCAATTGCATTAAGAGATAAGGAAAACAGGCAGTTTTATCAGTCTGGGAAAAGTATTCCATTAGTTTCAAGGTTTCAAAGATCTTTGCTGGGTACACCCTGTTTTGGCTGACCTAATAGGTTTTGCTGTAAAAAAATCTTCAGTGTTATATCAACCATTTCCTGAGGCTTCCATGTGTGAAACCCTAGTAATTCAGTAACAGACCCTTAAAGGATATATGTGAAATAATATTATTTGAAATCAAGCAAGGGACTCAGACTGGCTCCTGGCCACACACTTTGACTCATGTTCATTGGTCAGTCCTTTACTTTTCTTGGCCTAATTGAACCCAACCTAACTTCAGGGATACAACTGAGGTATCTAATTAAGATCGTAATTGCTTTAGGTTCTCTAGTTCATCAGTGGAGAGAGAGGGACATCTGAGAGGCAACTCAGATTTAAAATATATGTTTATTTGCCCTTTGATGTGCCTGTCTTTCTCCAGTGACTAGCTGGGAAGATGAGGACAATTGCAGTTCTAATTAAGTGCCTCAATACCTAAAATAGCTAAGATTGTAAGAGATGAATTTATAATTTGCTAAAAATCAAACCAAGAGAAGTTATATTTTAATTGTTCTCTTGGATTTTGTAAAAGTATTGGGGAAATTCCTTAGAAGCAAACAAAGTTCAAAGCCCTTAGATTTATTACTGGAAATTTATACCAAGGATGTAACACTCCCTTGTAAATCCCAGAGAGAGAAGAAATCTTTATCACACTTGTGACACTTTGAAAATCACCGGGCCTGAGCTTTGTAATGATAAAACCTTCTGCTGGCCTAATGTTTATGTAAAGACCATCCTGTTGGCGCCTAAGAGTGTGGGATGTGGAGAACCAGGCAGGCTTCTTCTCAAGATAAGAAGCACCACACAGACTTTCTTTTGTGTTTAAGCTCTCCCCCCCCTTCTTTAGGGAGGAATTTGTCGGGATAGTTTGGAACGTTATGTAAAATTTTTAATATTAATCCTTTATTTCTTTTGTACTCTGTAAACTGGGCTGTTTACTGCTAAGTGTAAAACCTTTTTTTTATATATAATTATTTTTCTCTTCCCTTCTCTGTAATTCAGCAGTTTACTGCTTTGATCTATCAGAGCTCTTCCCCCCTTTCCCCCCCTCCTAATTGCAAAGGAGGGGTGGAATTATCCCTAGCTCCATAGGTTTAGTATAAAAAAACCCCACAAAACTGTGAGAAAGTTCTTTATATATATTGTATCTTTATTTTCTTAGTAATTTGGCTATCTTTTGCGTTAATGTGTATGAAACCATGCATTATAGGAACATTTTTAGGATGCATATAGTGTCCTCCTCCCCGTTTTCACTCGCAGCCGAAATCC
>JAWWTY010000088.1:2193986-2206717 GCA_035222235.1 Margarornis squamiger
CCACTGGGAGGGAGTTTTGCGTAACAGCATTTTCCATGCACCCATTGTCTCCCCCACTTCTGGGGGCAAGTTGTTGTTATTGTATCACAGGTCCCACAAAGAAGAGCTGGAAACGCTGCCATGGAGTTACCCCAGCTCCGCTGCCCCAGAGCCGGCTAGGATGGACAGTGAGAGGGGCTGGGGCACCGCTCCGCAGCCCAGAGAGACTTTGCTGCCTTTCCCCAAGACCAGCCCTGCAATGCCCGGAGTCACAGCCAGCACCCCTAACCCACTCTCGGCTGCGGTGTTGCCGCTGCCACCGCCGGGGCTCTGTTCAGATCGCCCCCCCACCCTTGCCGCCCAGGGGGGATTTTGCCGCTTTCGGCAGCCCTTCGGGACGTGCCGCAGCCTCCCCTCCTTGTGCTAACCTCAGCCCGCTCTCAACAACCCTGCGCCATCCGAAAACGGAACCACTGGTCCAGTCGCCATAGCAGCTACTGCAGGTTGCCACTGGAAAAAGTGTCCCCCTCAAAATGAAACCACAGAAACTGGTACCGCTGTCATTGTTGCCTCAGAGAAAAGCAACTGCTCAGAAATCCTAGCCCGAAGCCAAGAGCCAGCCTGTCCAAAGTGGCTGGCTCCACCGCAAGCAGAGCAGAGCAGCCTGTCTGTTTCTGCACGCTGCCGTTACCGGTCGTGGGCACTGGCCACCCCTCCCCTAACCACCTCAGGGAACCGGTCCTGCACAGGGACTGAGTCCGCTGCTGCCCTGGGCAGCCCCGGAGTGCACACCCCAGGGGGTCTTCGCTGCCGGCTAGCAAAACCCCCTTGCTGTGTATCATTCTAAAAGCACATCCAGTCTGTTAGCAGCCTCCACTGATCCATCCTTGGGCAGAGCTGGGCTGGGGGGAGCTCCAGCCTGACCGCTGCTGCTGCCCGGGGCAGAATAGAAGCTGTCCAGAGAAGCCCCACTGTGAGGGCTCCTCCAGGAGCCCCTAGCACTGCTGCCCCGGTACCCCTTGCGTTCTCCAAAAGACTCTCAACCCCTGCTCCACTATAGACTGTCCAAATGCATGGACCTCTGTTATGTTTCTACCCACAACTTCCACCCATGAAAGACAAATTTACAGATGCCTAAAGCAACCCATTATTTGTGGAAAAAGACATTGCATTTTTAGCCCCTAGACGAAATATCAGCTCTCCGAACCTACCACCTCGGAGACCGGATTAAAACTGAACTGAGCATGCCCAGAAGAGGCGTGGTTTCACTGAGAACTAGACTGGGCATGCCCAGAAAGGAGGGGGCTTACAAAGCCCAAAATGGGTATAAATACAGCCCGTTGGCTCAGTTCCAGCATGGTCTTGGGAGGGATCAGTCCCTCCAAGTCGCCCGACATCCATTGCTGTTTCTGCCTGCTTCTACCACGAGCTGAAATCACTTGTTGCCTTTTTCTAATAAAGTTTACTTATTTTTTTTTTTAATTTTAATAAAGAAATCATTTAATGCTTTTTTTATAAACTTGAAATCACTAAGTTTTTTCCTTTAATAAATAAATAAAATTAATAAAATAAAAGCTGATATCACTCCTTGCTTCATCACCGATGACAAGATGAATCCAGATTTCTGTGCCTTAATTTCCATTTGTAAAACAAATTTAAATTGTACTTCTTCTGTGTGAATATGCAGTACTAGGCATGGATATGATACAAATTTTAGTGATCTTTGTAATGTCAATTTTTATCAACAGGAGGTTCACATAACATAAAGTTATCTTCCCTCAAAAAAGCTGTCACTATGATTTAAAAAAGTTTTAGTGATTTTTTTGTGCTTAATTGGTAGTCAAACCTGTCCAAGGATTTGAGGGAGGCTCACCCTGTGAAGCCCCTTAGAAACATCAAAAGTGATGTGACTTGCGTTTAAATTGTGTAGAACCCTGAAGATTATATATTTACTCCAATCTCCTTCATTGCAATGCTTACCCAGATCACAAATCCCTCCCCACCAAGAAAGTCTAATTTTTTTACACATTTATGGCATTCCTGCTATTGCTCAGAGACACAATGCCACCATATGTGGCCAACCAGCACCACTACTAACACATGACACAACCGGTTACTAAGTCTTGCCAGGATTGCCCATGCTGGGATGAAAATATGAGTGTGTACAAGCAAGGGAAGGTTCAAGCTAATTCCTCCTACAACCTGCACTGCTTAGTTCAGCAAACCCCTGCCTCTCTCCTCTCCTTTTTCTGTCTATTAGCAGCTGCAACAATAATACCTTTTTTTCTTTTTTTTTAAATCAAGGAAGTTAGGTTGGAGGATCTCTCCAATACAGCTGCAGATTTGAGACGGGCTTTAGCAGCTGAAGTTCAAAGGAGGCAAAAAAGCTGTTTAAAAGAATATCACTTGGCTTTTTTGCCATACAAGAACTTCTCTCTTTTTGTTGGAGGGTTCAAGGCTCCCTTTCTTTTGTTCTTTTGGGTTTATTAAAACTTTTTGTACCCCTTCTATTCCTTCTCCCCCAGGTGGTCTACATGGCTGCTGACTGAGGTTAGCTGCAAGAGATATAATGTCCCAAGTACAGTGCAGCAGCCTTAATCCTGATATTAGAGATATGGTACTCTAGAGGCTGGGAACATTATTGTTCTTCTGGATGACTGTCTTCAGTCAACAGCTGTTCTGGTCACCCAGTGTGAGCCCACCTGTTAAAGACATGGGCTCTGCACATGCTTTGTGAGCAGAAACAGTTCTGCTTATGTAAGAGAGGAGAGATAAATGTAACCAGGTTGATGCAGGTGTGCAGGACAAAATCACCAGTCTCCTGTAAGGCTCAGGGAAGAACTTGAGTCTCCCAGACAGCTGAAGACTCCAGCGTCCAGAGAGCTTCTGTGAGTTGCAGGCCACAGAGCAAACCTGTTGCTGTGCAGAAGCCCTGAGAAACTTGGAGGGGACAAGAAAGGAAATTACAGCTCTGAAGCATCAGATTTATTTATTTTCTCCTCCCCTCAACCCATCTGACAAAGAAGTAAATTTGTCCTTGAGTATATATGTTGACATCAAGTCTGCTGCAGATACAGCTCTCCTGTGTCCCTAGCAGGCTGGATACTTTAATAGCTTAACTCATAAAATGGGGAAGCAGACAATCTGTTTTCAAATCTAATCCACTATTTATAAATCTTCTTTTCTCTGTTACTGGTTAAGAGCTAGATCAGGAAAAAAGAAACCCACCTTCCCCTCAGGTTCCTGTTGGTTCTTGGGGCCAGAAACACAGTGTTTTTCAGCTTGGACTCAGGATAACCTCCCTGTTCAAGGCACATGCTTCCAGTGGTTGGTGAGCAGGGACAAGATGATGGATAGTTCCATAGTGCAGTTCAGCTTTCTCTCAAACTTCTATCTTAATTAAAAATGTAAAGCCAAGCCATGCAACCATTTCAGTCTGATGAGAACTAAATATTGAGACACTCACCAGTGGCATAATAGTGACACCAAAGTCTGAGTACCCTGGGAATGTGTGGTAATGAGTGGAAAATCAATACACTCCACATGCATCTCATCATATGCATAAATTATGTATAATATAACATAATAAATATAATATGAGTGCAGAAAGAAAAAAAAAAATCATAGGTCGGGCTGTTTTGCAGATGTAAGAAAGACTTACCATGCTGGATCTCACCTGAGTCAATTATCTCAGCAGATCTCTTTGGTGCAAGTGCTTTTTTTTTTTTTCTTTTCTTTTTTTTTTTTTTTTTCCTGTTAGCTACAGGTAAGGTGCAGAACTCAGAAAAGGGAAATTTAACCCTACACAACCCAACACCTTCAGAGAGTGTCAAAGAAATGGACAGCTTAGGTAGGGAGAACCATCACTATGGCATTTTTCATGGACTGTCACTGGGCTTTGCCAACATTGTGGCCTGTATCTTGAACTGTTAAGTCATGAGACTCATGTAGAGGCACCAGAGAGAGAAGAAGGAAAAGGACTTCTTCATCATATGTTTAACTGTGGGAAGAAAAAAACAGACCTTTCTTTTTTTTCTTTTTGTTGCCTGGCTTCAGGTACATGACTTGGTAGACATCATTACACTCCCTGAAAGAGCTTCCCCCTTTTGGAAAGCATTGCCATGCTTTCTATGAGTTCTCACATCTTCACAGTGCATGTGCACATTTCACAGTATGCTTTTCAAGACTTGATTTAAAAACAAACTTAGAAGAGAGACAGAAGTGTTCCAGCTGCCATCTGAAAGTCACTTTCTCCACCAAATCTCTTTCTACATCTACATCCCAGTTTACCAGCTGGCTTCCAAAGTGAAAAGCACCAAGAAACAGTTCCTATTCCCTTATGCTGTGTCTGTTCCAGATAACTACATGATTACTTAGACGCAGGACAGTAAGACTGCAATCATAAAGTCATACATTTGACAGGTGAATTAACCCTTTTCTCGGCTGCTTGTTGCTAGGTTTTTTTTGATCATATATTTCCCAAAAGCAGCAGTTGCTTCCTGATGCCTCTATGCATATATGGTCATGAATTTCCCACTGCTGTGAAGCACCTTCCTGTTTACTTGCAGCTCCTACCTAGGACTCATTAATATTCCTCACTGTCAAGACAGGAAAGTTGTGAAATGTTTTCCAAATTAAGTTCACAGATTTAAATGTTTTTTTCTAAGTCAGTGATTTAGCTGGAGCTGGACCAGTTCAGCAGTTTTTCCCCCGTGGCTTCAGCATGCCAGGAAATCCAGCCCATGATAAATATACATACCTCTGAGGTCATTGCTACTCAGAGTTTGATGTATCTATTCAGCTGTTGACTCCAAATAGATCAAATCCTGATATGTAATAAGCACTACTATGGATTTAACTTTGGAGTATTTAGTATAGTTTGAAGGATTGTGAGTCCTAGAGTGTTTAAGTAGTTAAACACCACCACTACTTGGTTCAGTAGTAAATACTATATGTTTTGGCAGGAATGGGAAAGATATATGTTCGCACTGTGTTTTTGGGATTTTGAGTGCAACATCTGGCAATGCTGCAAAGGTAATGCAGCATTTATGGGTGTTAGACAGTGCAAAAAATATGGTGGGGAGTGCATATGGGAAGAAAGTTCATGATGAAATGTTTCCTCAAGAGCCCATATTTCTTAATTACTATGCCAAATTTTTCCTGCCCTGATACTTTCCCAACTAACTAAACAAGTCCATTTACATGTTTGTGGCAACCATGCAGGGAGAAGAAAAATCAACCTACTCTTAGATGAGGAGACTCCCATCACTGCAATCATAAAAACAATGGGTATTTGTTGTTTAGTGTGCCCTTTCATTCTCTGGCATGGAGTCCAGGTGAAGTATAGTCTTCAGTGCATTTCCAGAGCAGTAGTTCTAGTTCTGAAAATTCCTCCTGCTGTGGCCTTTAGAAAAAGCATTTCTCCTCTGCACCTTGGTTTCAAATATATTTTAGAAGTGCTAAAATAACTACTTCACACAGATGTCCATTTGAAAACACTTTCTGCACAGCATTTTTGGTTTTGCATTTCTCCCTTAACCTGCTTCTCTAAACAATTTCTGTAGGTAATTAATACTATACAATGTTACTGAAAGAAAGAAGAGGAAGATCAATACAGGACTGAATCTCCACACCATCTGTACACAAGAATATTTGGGGTGAAGATTAGCATAGTGAAAGGATGTCACAGAATTGTGTTATTTACTATTGATGTATTGGTAGCACCTGAAAGCCACACTCAAATGTAAAGTTGCCATTCAACTTAACTCTAACTATAACAAAAAAAAAACACAAGCAAAAAAACCCAAACAATCAGCACAAACCTCAAAACCAACCTAACACATCTCAAAAGATTTCTCAGTCTAAATACATTTTGGAAAACACAGATGTATAAACATTTTCTGGAAAACTGTATTTCCTAGGCATGCTTTCAGATAAGGAGCATCAGGGAATTTAGCCTGTGAATCTGTATTAATGTTTGGTCTGTCCCTAGTGTTACTGAACATAAGAGTATATACATTCTCTGCAGACTCTAGCAGTGGGATTCAGCCAACCTTTGTCAGGACTGTGCAGAAGAGTTTGCTCCGCATGGGGTATGGAATGAAGAATGTTGTGGTATTAAACTCAGCTGAAAATTAAGCACTACATAGTTATGCCCTCAATCCTCTCTCTCTCTCTGTTCCCAAACCCCCAAAGAAATTAATTCTATCCCAGCTAAAACCAGAATACTCATATAGGAATGTGTTATAGTCAAGGGACTACAAGTATAAAATTTAAAACACCAAAATTTTATTAAAGGCAAATGAGCAAAGCAGCGCGCTGGGCGGTCAAGGGAGTCTCCAGCTCCACCGCGAACTGCGAATTTAACGGTTCTCTAGTCCATTTTTATACCCTCTGTCCTCCTTCGGCTTTTCCAATCATTTCTCACTTTTCTTCGAACTTTCCAATCAAAGTCCACTTTGTTCCCACTCCGTGGTCTGTCCGGTTGCTAAGGAGTTGGTCCTGTTGCTAGGGAGTTGGTCTCCTTTCCATGATGGTCCCCTTTTATCACACCATTCCCACCCACACAGCTCTTTGTTTCTTTATTAGCACTCTCCAAAACCTATATTCAGCACAACATACATAACAATGTGGTTTAAATTCTACTTGCTTAAGCAAGCAGAACAGAACACAGCATGAAGAAAAACATAAAGTCTGGTAACTCCCAAGAAAACTTTTGCAATTTTATAACTTGATTAGCAAATTATAGGTTTTTACCTTTATCACCTATTACAAATGTATTCCTCTAATTTTGTTGTCCAATAATGTCTTGCTATTTTTCCTAATGAAAACTCTCTTAGACGGTTTTATTTTTACTTAATAATATAATTCTGAACATATCTCTTTGTAGGAAAATTTAATGAGAAAGATAGAGTTGACATGCAGAGGGAATGAAAATTGAGAGATCATGAAGACATACACACTCAGTATGCCAGCAGTCTATAATTTTCAGTGGAGTGTTGTCATGTTCAGTGGGAAAAAAGGACACGGTCCATGCAGGGTGAAGGGTGAAAGAAGCAATGGACGATTTATTGGGTGTGCATCAGACTTTTAAAGGGTTGGGGTAGAGGGTTCTGGAAACTGGGAGGAGATAGGGGTGGAACGTGACAAAAAAGGAAGAAAGGGGTGGAAACAATACATACAAGGAATAACTGGGGAATGGTCAGCCATATATGGTGGTACTGCACTGCACCACAGGCTGACCAATGAGAACAGGGGCATGTAACTAGGGTAACAGCAACCAATGAGAATTTGAGGAGTGGGAAACTTGGACCAATGGGGAAACAGAATTATAACCATTGCAATGAAACTTGTTACAATTATCAGAAATAACAACTACAAAAATTTTAAAAGCTCTCCCATCGATCTCCTGTTAAACCTTTGGTATTTGAAAACGACTCATGGCCTTGGTGGGGCCAGTTGGCTTTTCATTCTCATCCTGTACTCTTTTCCATTCGTCGAAATTGTCAATCAGTTCCCCGACATCTTCCCCTCTTTTATTGTTTAAAAGGACGGGGTTGGCTGAAGCGTTATTCAAAATAAACTTCTTAAGGCAACTTAAAACACAGGACATTACAATTAAGACCAAAAAAATGACAATGACCCCCAAAACTAATAATACCAGAAAACACTTCAAGCCCTTTGAGATGTCGAGGTCGGGGAACCAATCGAACAGCACACCTTTACTGTTAGACTGGTTGACTTGGATCTCGCCAACCAAATTTTTTAATTCTTGGATTTTCTTGTGGATGGACTGGGGCTGGGTGGAGAAGTTGAGGCAGCATAGCCCCTCAAATGCCCATGGACAAGAAGCAGGTAGTCAATGGTGGCTCTGTTTTGAAGAGCTGCCTTCTGGATAGTCTGTGCTTCTTTTAGCAAGTCTTCTAGAATGTCAGTCGTAGCATTTACTTCTTTAGAGAGCCAGCACCCAAGTTGGTTAAGGAGTTTAAGTGTTCAGCTGTTCCGATGGGTGCAATCAGAGAGACAGCGACTCTCTGCGTGTAGGTCCAAAAATGGATGGCGGAATCGCAGTCTTTGGCAAATGGCAAAGAGTTGACAGAGCCTCCTCTTCTCAGCCTGGTGGGACCATCAATTCGGTTGAGGCTTTTGATAAAGTTTGAGGTAGTTTTGTCCGGGGCCAGGATGGTCATCTGGCCCAGGGTGCAGGGACCTCCCACTGCCCCGGTGGGGATCCCTGTCCACACGCGGTCTCCACATATGAGGTACGTTTTAGGGGGTAAAACAATGTTTTTAAGGGGGGTGGCGAACTGACCATTATAACTAAAAGAATTACTGCACCATTGCTGTTGCACAAAGTAATTAGACCTGGGTTCTGGAGAGACGATGACCTTTTTCTCCGGGGGAAAATGACTAGAGGGGACGAAATGAAACCAAAAAACAGAAGGGAGGGATCCCTTGATCCGCAGTTCCTGTGGTGGGGTTTTAACGTGAGTGAAAGTAAGAGGGCGTGCAGAGGGATTAGGAGGGTGAAAGGAAGAGGGTTTATCGGGGTGGTAGCAACTCATAAAAATGCCCTGTGTGAAATCAACTGAATCGCAATAGGGGGTATACTGGTTGATGAACCAAAGCCAACGTTCCTCACTCCAGGGGACTCCGATCAAGCAGGACTGGAAGGGGTCATTGGGGTCAGTCGCCGACAGGCAGAGGGAGTCCCTGCCTATGGATCTGGCCAAGGAGACCCAAATGTTGTCTCTATGGGTATCGATGTTCCCGAACTTGTCCCAATGGCCAATCCGCACGTCATCCCTTCTTGCCCTGGGTACTCCTGAAGCTCCTCCTGATGACGTGAGGAGGGCAAAGACAATGACCGCTGTCCCAACGATCCCTGAGGTGGTCAGTATGGTCTCATATATTTTGCTGGTACCCATCTGGGACCTGTCCCTGCTGAAATACGAGCATAGCCCCTTCCCCATGTGATGATAGGGAAAGGGCCCTCCCACTGGCCTGATTCTAAATTTTTACATACTACTTTGGCATCCTGAATGCGCAGGTCTTTTTTAGGGCCAAAATGTCTCTCTATGGGCGTTTGGTCATACTCATCCATTCTATTAAAAAAATTTAGGACATAGAGGGCTTTATTCAATCTCTCTTGAGGGGTGAGACCTGCACTCCCCCTTTTTTGTTTTTCTAGCATATTTTTGAATGACTGGTGAGCCCTCTTGACAATGGCCTGTCCTGTTGGAGAGTGGGGAATCCCAGTCACATGTTCAACTCTCCATATATCTAGGAAATCTTTGAGAGAGGCGGACACATAAGCGGGGCCATTGTCGGTCTTTATTTTCTCGGGAATTCCCATCATGGCAAAGGCGTGGGACAGATGTTTTTTAACGTCCCTGGCCTTCTCACCCGAGTGAGCTGTAGCCATGATAAGACCCGAAAAGGTGTCGATCAAGACATGAATGAATTTGAGTTTGCCAAATGCCATGATATGTGTCACATCCATCTGCCAGATTTGTCGCGGAGCTAACCCGCAAGGATTGACACCTCTCTGGGTTAGTGGGGTGACCTGCTGGCAATCCCCGCAGGCGGAGACGATCACTCACGCTTGCGGATGCCTTAGACCAAAGCTCTTTTTCAGAGCCTTGGCTCCCTGGTGAAAGAAATCGTGGGAGAGGCGAGCCTGCTCCACACGATTAGGGATAACTGCGGTACTCACCAGCAGGTTGGCAATGCTGTTACCTTCCGTAACTGGTCCTGGCAGATGAGTGTGAGACCTAGTATGACAAATAAAATACTTGTTTGTACGGGAGTTAATTTCAACAAGGAGGGCCTGGAACAGGCCAGCCAAAGTCAGATTATTGATGTCTTTCAGATAGGATTTTTCTATGCGCTGGACCACACTGACCACATAGGAAGAGTCAGAGACGATGTTGAGAGGCTCTGGGAACAGGTGGAAGGCTCTGCATATTGCTGAGAGCTCAGTGACCTGGGGGGAGCCTGACACCACATGGATGTCGCTCTCCCAACCTTTGCTGGATCTCCAGCAAACGGCAGCCTTCCCCGTCCTCCCAGAGCCATCTGTAAATACTGTCCTGGCCCCTGGAAGAGGAACAGGGGAAAGAAGTGCGTCGGGGTATAACTGAACTGAAGACAGGAACTGCAGAAGAGGGATCCCAGGAAGGTGAACTGAAAGCAAACCAACAAAGTCAGTGATAGCAGCTTGAAAAGATAACGAAAATTGAAGGAGGTTGTGGAGAACTGCATTAGTGACAGGTAAAAAGATGATATCTGGGTCTTGTCTGGTCATTTCCCACAGCCGGTTTCTAGCTTTCGCAGCCACAGCAGCCAGCATGTCAGTAAGAGGTGTAATAGTTTTGCTGAACTTATGGGGTAGAAAAACGTATTCCCATAGATTGAAAAGATGGCTATCTTGGGAAATCTGCCCCAGAACAGCAAAAGGCTGAGTTGTGCCTTTGAGGATAGCTATCGTAGCTGGGATGTCAGGCCATCTCCGGGTGGTGGGTGGGGAGGTTAGCCTTTCGGTTACGAGGTTGAGAGCATCCCGGGCAGCAGGTTATAAGTGCCTTGGTGATGCTAAGTCTGGATCTCCCTTTAAGAGTGTGAACAATGGTTTTAAATCGTCTGTAGAGAGGCCCAGACTTGGCTGAACCCAATTAATCGTCCCTAATAGGGACTGGAGCTCATGTAAATTCGTGATGTTGGTTGGCAGAGAGACGGGCTGTGGTGTTATCGCCCGGTCCAAGATCTTCCACCAGAGATAATTCCAGGGGGAAGTGGTTTGGATCTTCTCAGGGGCGATCTCGAAGCCTCTCTGCTGTAGAGTGTCTAGTGTAATTTGTTTAACTGTAGCCAATATGACATCTGTCTCGGCAGCTAGGAGGATGTCGTCCATGTAATGGTAAATAATTACCTCAGGGAATGTTCTCCGCACTGCCGATAGCATATGTGCTACCATGTTCTGGCAAATAGTGAGAGAATTCCTCATTCCCTGGGGCAATACCGTCCATTGATAACGTTTCGCTGGTTCCTGCACATTAATAGATGGCACGGAAAAAGCGAAACGGGAGGAATTTCTTGAATTTAAAGGAATTTGGATAAAGCAATCTTTGATGTCAATTACACAAATTTGGAAGCCCTGGGGGATCATTGTGGGTGCTGACATACCGGGTTGAACTGCCCCCATAGGCTCGATGACTGCATTTATTCTTCTTAAGTCTTGCACTAAGAGCAAATTGCCATTCTTCTTTTTAACCATGAACACCGGGGAGTTCCATGGACTGGTTGATGGAACTAGGTGACCTTTGTCCAGCTGGTCTTGGACGAGATGCTCCAGTGCTCGCAGCTTGTCCCCTTTCAGCGGCCACTGATTAACCCAGACCAGCTCATCAGTGAGCCAGGTCAAGGTGGGGGTGTGCTGCCCGTCAGTGACCGCAATTATAAATTTGATGTCAGGGACAAGCCCCACTGCCCTAGAACATCCCTTCCCCATAGCGTCGTGGGTAAGGGAAGAATGAATGGGGTAGCGTTAGCTGACTTATTCTCCGGCCCAATTATAGAGATAGGGCTAACACTCTGTTTGGGAAAACAGGTTCCTCCAACCCCTGTGACAACTGTGATTGCGGATTTGGTCCTCCATGTCTCGGGCCAGTCCTTCTCGGCAATGATCGTGATGTCAGCACCGGTATCTAAAAGTCCCGAGACATGAAAAGGAGTGCAGTCGGCCGAATTCAAAATTAGGCATACTAAAGTGGGACAGGATTGCGACAATGGTTGCACCCACCCAACCAAATTATTTACCATTACATGCTCTGGTCCGGTGTTATCCGTGACATACCCAGCTGGGATGGCTCGGGCCACTTCCTCCCCCGAAGGTATTGTCAGGGGAGGAATGGCGGTCACAGCCTGAATGGACATAGAAGAGGAGTCCCCAACAGGAGTAATAAAAGGTAAAACTGAGGCTCCTTTGTCTTGTAATGCAGGTGCAGAAGTAACAAGAACCGAAACAGGGAAAGAAGCCTGGGGATCATTAACCGTGATAGAAACAGTAACTGGTCGTGGCACGCAGTCCAACAGTGAAACTGTAACGGAAAGAGAGAAAGTTAACATCGGCTGGGAACCCAACTGTATCGCTCCAGAATGGCCCTCAGGGTCTTTAGGGAGGACGCACGGGGGAGACTTGGTATCATCGCGCCCCCCCGGGCACTCCCCTCCCCATTTCCCTGAGAGGACTGGCGCTGTGGTTGAGGAGTAGACCGTGGTGACAAAGGTCACCCCTCTTTGTCGTATGCAGAGCTGCACTGCCTAGCCCAATGGTAGCCTTTGCCACACCGAGGGCACAGAGACGGGGGTGTTGCGGGCACCGAGTGCTGGGGGCAGTCTTTGGAGAAGTGTCCAACCTTTCCACAGTTGAAACACTTTCTGACCGCCCCTGCCAAGAGCTCTGTGACCATGGCCTGTGTCCGGGCAGCACCGTTTTCCATGGCCTGTTCGAGCTTCTCGGCAGCGATCTCCCGGTGCTCGATGGTCCCCACGTCTCTGCAGGCGTGGATCATTTCCATCGATCTAGGGTTCTGTAAGGTGCGCAGGATGCGGTGGCAGTCGATGTTGGCGTTCTCGACTGCCAGCCTTTTAAAGTACTCATCCCGGCACTCCTGTTGTTCGACCTGCCTATCGATGGCTTCCTTAAGCTGCTCTGCAAACTTTGTAAACAATTCATTGGGTTCCTGAGTGAT
>JAWWTY010000088.1:2215820-2227222 GCA_035222235.1 Margarornis squamiger
TCTTTTTTTTTTTTTTTTTTTTTTTTTTTTTTTTTTTTCAGATGTGGTCTACAATGTTGCATATTCCCCTGTTTCGTCTGTCTTTATCTGACTATTTTTCTGGAGCCTGCTCATACGTTGACGGTCAGAGAATTTACACTTTTATCAGGGCCATATTCTCATGCTGTGCTGGGGAACTATCCTTATCCTATAAGGTCTGGAATCATCTTTGGACAATTTTCTACTTCAGTAGTGATTGATAAAAAAGAGGGAATTCTGTACATCTTGAGAGCCAATGCATTCTCTGTCCAAAAGGAAATCTGTATCAGTTCTGTGTCCAGGAATAGCTTGCATCCATTGACATCCACAAGTTCAAGGGTCTTTTATTGCTTTGCCTTTTGTTTTCTTTGATCACTGTAGTTAGATACAAGAATGAGATCAACCTAACAAATGCTGCAAAGCATCGAGGGAATACAACAACATGTGTTTTAGGAAGTAGGGGATGACATATAATACAATTATTAATAGGACTTCTTCCACAAAGGTATTTGGGGGCCTAGCTCCAAAGCTAGCATCAAGACTTCTGCCTCTGTCTCTTGCGAAGCTGATTATTTATAGACAGGAGAGACCAATCTTAGAGATGTAAGGCTATGTACAGATGCTTCATATATCCCGGAAACAGATGTTTCAAAGATTCACAGAATCACAGAATATGCTGAGTTGGAAGGGACTCACAAGGATCATTGAGCCCAACTCTTTTCCTCCACTCTCCAAGCATTAAGTATAACTTGTAAAATTCTCTGCTCAGTAGAAGTAAGTTAAAGCTTCTTGTAGCCTAGGGAGCTCTGATTCTGTTCTGAAGTTTATTAGATGGTAAGTCTTGAGAAATGGAGGGTAGTGATTTAGTATGGATGATGATTGGGTACAGCAATGAGGAAACTCACCCAAAACAAGAAATATGTCTTGATTACCAAACATCTTAACTACCCAGAGCAAAGTAAGGCTAAGAAGCTTACTTATGTCCAAAGATTTTTCTCAGACTTTCTCCCCGGATAGTATCTCATGAGATCTATTTGTTTTATAAATCTTAAAATGCTATATTCCAAATTTCTTCTATACACCTCTTAGCTTGCAGGGTAGCAGGATGCACTCTCATTCCAGTGGTGAAGCAGTCTATTCCTGGAGCCACTAATATACCTTCGGTGCACCAGGAAGTGCAGACAAAATTTACAAAGCATGAAGCACGTCAGAAGAAATGTATCTGTTGGCTTTAAAAACTAAAACTTCACTCTCCCATCACTCCTGAGGGGGAAAAACAAAAACAAAAACAAACAAAGAAAACAAAAAACAACCAAACAAAAGACACCAAACCACACAACTGAATAAATCCCATGGGTTAAGATACTTCTGCAGAAATCTGTCATGATTGCATGTCTGTCATCAGGATAGCCACTCAAAAGGATAAAGTCTCAAGAACATACACACATACACTATGCTCTGGCTATCAGGATTGAAAAATATATGTGTGACACCATAAATGTGGTTATGAATACCTTAATTTGAAAGCAAGCAGAGATCAAGAAAGCTTCTTGAAGTTAGAGACAAAAATTGTGAAAATTGTATGTATTCTAGGTGAGGTGATAGACATCATAAACAGTTCTCTAAAGTCTGTTACATATAGATTAACATTCTGTCTTTGAACTTCGAGTAGTGTTCATAGAAGAGCAATTTACCAAAGCCCTGTGCCTCAAAAGGTTCTTAGAGAACAAAGCCTCTGTTGAGGAGGTGAGGACTCCAGGCTCTTTCTTCTATTGGAAACAGCAGAAGCAATATCACTCCCAAGTCAACTTGACATGAAGATTTCATGAAAATGAGTAATTTAAACATCTAAGCAGAAATTTACATTATCCATTTTAGTCCTGAACAAGCAGGAAATTCAGTCTATAACTTCCATCTCTCTACACGTGGTTAAATACACTCTTCAGTCAAAGGGGAGAGTCTCTAGTAAAAGGCCATTTAAAATTAAACTTAGTTACCTTAGCTATTGGGGAAGCCTATATAATGGCCAGAGGGGGAGCTGGGGGATTCTGGACATGTAATTTATCCTAGCAAGATGTATGCTGTAGTTGGAAGAGATTGTAATGTGGTAAAATACTAAATTACTTGGCTAGAGCAGGACAGCAGAGCTTCTTTTGTTTTCACAAAACTTGTGGAATTATTAATTTTATTTCTTTCTGTGTGGTTATTCACAAAGGGTTAAACCCAGTTCACATTTATGTTTTCTTCATCTATTTCTGATATTTCTTTCTCCTGCAACTCATGATGCCTACTTTTAACAGACATTCCATTATTCCAAAATCAATGCAGAGGGAAGATAACTCCTGAAAATGGAAGACTACAGCAACAGCTCTTTACCTTATGAAGTACCACATCGTTATTAAAGGCCAGGAAAAAATAACATGTGTATTAATTAGAACTGAATGTTCTTAAAGCTCAAAAATAAGTTGCTTGGATTTGCACTGAAAATCTTGGTCTGTTTTCTTCTCTGTTCTCCAGAATCTTCTTATGCGACATCCAGGGAGTACATCTTATGATTAATAGTCTTCATGACTGTCAGAATGTTCGTGACTAATTTGTGTGGCATTACAAGGCTGCCTATAGGAAACTTAGGAAACATAGGCTTCTCCATGTCTTCCACGCAATAAAGGCCTCAAAAAGTCTTTGCAAGTCATTGCACCTCTTAGGCAAGATTAGGCACTATTTGTAACATCAAGCTTAATTTCTTTTGTTATTTAAAATATGGGATCCTTTCTAGTAAAGAAATATTTATACTTTCAACATTTATGCAATTAACATTTACACATACACAGATCAGCAAGTGAAGAAATCAGGAAAGACACAGAAGCAAAGAATTTTAGTGGCAGGCTCATGCTCTGAGTGAAGGGACAAGATTTTTGCACAATTTCTGTTCCCTATTTTGAAATCAGAGCCTTTATTCCACAGTGTAGATAAGATTATGAAAACAGATAAATAAGTTTTTCTAAAACCCTACCCACCAATGTCCTGTTTGTAGGTGTTTATTTTATTAGTTTTATGCAAAGTCTGGAACTTCTAAATGTCATATCTGTCAGCTATAGAAATCTCTCCCTTTTAGCTGGGTAAAAAAAAAAAAAAAAAAGAAAAAAAAAATCCAACAAACACAAAGCCTGTGAATTAACTTCCTCCTATTTTTCTTGACATATTTCACTTATACTCCTACCACCACTGCGGGGCAACCACCAAAGGACTTTGCTGAGTGGAAGGATCAGAACACCGGAAAAAGTACAGAACCTAAGAAATCTGTGTTAAAGGAAAGGTTTTATCGGCTTTGGACTTGACAGGTGCAAAACGGATCCCAAGCTGCTGTTTAAAAGCTCTGTCAGGGTTTGTGCAGCCTCGCCACTGCCTCGCCGCCCCAGTCCCGCACCTGCTGGGTCCCTGCAGCACCAGGACCCTCCCCTCCATCTTGGCAGGGTACGGGGCCAGGGTGAGCTGAGGGTGCACAGCTGTGCCACTCCCCAGTTCCCCCTTTTATGTCGTGGTTTCTCCCCTTCTTTTTCCTTTTGTGTCGCGCTCCGCCTTAACCCCTTTCTTATCTCCTCCCCAGTTCCAGAACCTTCCATCCTGACCCTATATAAGTCCCATGCACCCCCCAATAAAGTGTTCACTCCTGTTCAACCCCAATTTGGTGTGGGCCATCTCCTCATTTCCCCTGTCGGAACACGGCACACCACCCCCCACCTCCTTCTTCATTTTTCTCTAAAGATTCATAATGTACAGTAACACCTGCTGCAGTGGTAACAGCAGTTTGAGGTCTCCCATAATGGTGCTTTGTTAGTGCATAGAGTGATACAGATCAGTGTCTGTGTCCTTCCCATTGCGCACTTCTTTGTCACATCTTCCCTCTCAGGCTTGACCACACTCCAGAGCAGTCCTCATGCCTACTGGGACAAGACCTAGGCATTTGGTCCTATTGGTAGTTATTATGGACCTTGACAGACCCATGGAGCTGAGAAAAAAAAAATAAAAATCCATGTCTCTCTAGTACAGATGGTCAACAGGCTTAAGTGAGTTAATGCTTTGAGCACAGGCCAGATCTATTTTAATTACTAAAACCCCTGTCATTCCAGGGTCTCTATGTCATGAGCTGTTACTCTACTAAGGTAGTTCTTTTTAGTACATAAAGGATGCAGTTAAATATATCCCAACTTAAAATGCATTATTTAAATAACCTTAATATCTTCTCTGATTTAGCTTTTTCAACCTTTCTCAGAAAAACCTGTGCATCATTTGTATGGATTTATGGAGATATAAATACCTAAAGCAATGTTTCAGCACTAACAAGTGTGGGTAGATGTGACTTAAAAACAAGCTGATCGTGCATTGGAACAGCAAAGACTGGAGGATTAATGCAGTCAGTGAAGATGAAAGTGTAGGCAAATCTGCAGGGAAAAAAATCAGCTTGCAAGGAGATTCTAAACAAGTTGAACATGCAGGAAATGTTTAAAGATTAGCCTTCACCAGTGTGTTCTTTTTTAAATAACCAATAGGTGGATAACAGTGTCATGAACATGTAACTTGCTCAGTTTTAGGTACGTCTGGCCTGATTTCCTCAAAAGAAAAGTTTTACAACCCCTATTGTCTTAAGGCATTTAGTGCCTGCATCCTTAGAAAAGTTTTTAATGAGTCCAGTAGGGAAGATTTCACAGAGCATGGAAAAAAATCTGTGTGGAACTACAGTTTTCCTCGGATGTTTGCAGCTGGTCTGAGCACAGCCCTCACAAAGTGCTTCTGCACTATTTTCTTGTTAAGTATGCATGCTTTTTTCCTATTTGAACAATGCCAAAAAGTGATAACTCAGACTCTGAGAATCATGCTGACAGTCAGCTGTCACTCATTGTCCTTTATTCTGACAACTTTAGGCATTCAGCAATGGATTCATGAGTTTTCCCCTTTCTCTTTATTTTTAAAGGAGATGGAGGATGGATGAGTATATCAGAGGATTCAACCCTGAATAGATTTTTGTTTTGCTCTTTCTTTTGCCTCCTGACTGTGTCAAATGCAGTGTGTCTCTCATGCACTTTCACTCTTTAGAGAGCTTTGACTGGGCTGCACTTTTTAAAGACCCTTGACTGGCCTGGGTAGTTAATATTCAGAAACAAGCCAAAGTGGTTAAAATTCTCCTCTCTAGCTTGCTGAGACTGCAAATAAGTAATTAGACTAAATGCTCAGTATTAGGGAGGGGGAGTGGGGTTAGGGGGGAGATGGCGGGTGGGCAGTAGTTAGTCAGGGTATAAGACTTTTGCAGCCGTTATTGTTGACTGGAATCTGCCAATATACTTAATAACTTTGAGAACCATGTAAGAGAGAAAATTCTGTACACTGTTAAGAATATGTGCTGATTAATATACTTGTACTGTATTTTTCTATAGACAGCTCAGCAGTATACCCTAGACTCTGAACTGTAGGATTTGCCATTTAATGTAACATGAAAAAAGGGGAAAATGTTATCAATGAAAATGTAAAATTCATCTTTTCTTCACAAGTAATTGAGATGTTTCAAAGACAGATGTATATGGTAGAATCCAGATTCTCATCCCCATTTCAGCCTGTGTTCAGAGTTTCCTTCACTGCCAAATGTTTTACCGTAATATCCATATCCAATCCTCTTGTCAACATTGACAGGCCTCTGTCCCTTTTTTCCCTATTTCATGTCACCTCTGAGAGTTTCATCCTGAACTCTTCTAGTCAACGCCTTTCTGCCATACATATACATTCATACAAAGTGCCCTTCCCAATCTGAGAGGATTGCAGAACCGTCCTCCTCCAAAACCCTTTCTGAGTCCCATGCTTTCTATAATACCTCTGAAAACTGGTGATTTAAGAAGACACTGTCTGAGTGCTTGAGGGGTGTAAGTGATGATTCTAAACATTTAATAATATACTGTGTAAAATATTCTCTAACTAATAGAAGAGAGGTCATATTCAAATATATCACCTTAACCCCATATATTCTGAATGTGTATGTGTATATGTATATATGTACATATATGTGTATGTTTTGGTATAGGTATATCTGTATCTATATTATATACATATGTATGAACAATCATTAATAGTCTATTGGTAGCTTAAGTTCCATACCTCATCTTTGACATCCTCAGTTAAAAAAATAGAAAGACCAAACAAACCACAAACATCAATTCTCCAAGTCATTATGACTGCAACTTACCCCCTAGATGTGCAGACCTGGATGGATTTCGCCTGCTTCTTACCTCCTTCAAGCGGCACTCTTGCCTCCATGTTATTTTCTTGTTTAAGTTTTGTTTTTCAATTATTGAAAGGTTCTTGCTGACTTTCAAGGGTCAATATTTCTCCAGGAGAATGGGCCTTAAGGCTGTGATACATACTTCTAGGTCCCCATGGTCTGTTAGGTCCTACTGCCTTTCATGACTTCTGGACTTCAAACCAGTTCCCTTCCTTCTTCTTTTTTCAGGTTTCTTTCCAGTGGCAGGCTGCATATTTAGCTCTTGGCTCTGTGTTTTTACCCTGTAACAGGTTGACAAGAAGGAGAAACAGTTTTCTCCATGCTCTGTCACTCGGCTTGGTCTCAATGTCCTTTCTTGGTGATGGCTCCTTGAAAAAGACTGAAATGTTCATGGCTAATCACACAACTGGCCATTTGCAAAAGCAGCATGTGCTTTGCTGATGTGCAAGGTAACAGCCCAGATGAAGATGAGATGTGCACTCAACATGGGAGGCCACAAGCAGGGTTTTGAGCTAGATAAGGGAAGAGGCAAACAAGAAGCAGACCCTGCAGAGGTGGGGTAATGCTTTTTATGATGCCAGTGTCCTCCCTGAGGCAACTGGCTCAGGTGTAAACCCCTCCCCAGGCAAGGCATTGAGATATTCACATTATCATCCCTTTTGACAGGGCATAACTGGCTCAGGCCTGAAAACTTCCCTTGGAGAAATACTGAGACATTCACACATAGGCCTGAAGGTATTCATTCCTTCTTATGGGACATAATTGGCTCAACTATGTTGACATAAGACATAGCTGTCATGTCTTAGAAGGTGCTATAAACCATTCAAGATCCCTGAAGTAGCCCTAGACTCACTTCCTGAGGCCTTGCACCAGAGGACTGTGCATGATCCACAGAGTTACATCAGACAGTGTAAAACTCCTTCCCCTCCATGAGGGATACCTGGGTGTATCACCCGACCTGAGTGTATATTAATGCATTCAACTTTGTGTTTCTGGGATTTCCCTCATCCCCAACAGATCAAGACTGTGACATGGCTTTGACCAATGGACATCAAAATTCCAACTATCAAGTCTCATCATTGGATCCATGATTTCTTATAATTTCTTTGTTTTTCTTTCTCTTATACATTTTCTTATGTGTTATTTTTATTCCTTTATATTGTTGCATTTCTGTAGATAATAATACCCAAAATGATTACATACCTCCTTCCCATTACAACAAAATTGTTTTAAAATAAAGCCTACATTTATATCTATCTCTATCTATCTATCTATCTATCTATCTATCTATCTATCTATCTACCTGTCTGTCTCTATCTCTATCATCTATCTCTATCTCTACCTCTATCTATATCTCCATCTCTATCATCTATATCTATCTTTATCTATCTATCTATATCTATATCTATATCTATATCTATATCATCTATATCTATCTATATCTATATCATCTATATATATATCTATATACGTATAATAAACACCAGTCATTCAGTGTCATTTCACTATAATCTACTCCAAGGGATTTATTAACAAGAACCTCAGTTGCCCTCACCTTCAGGCATGGGTTGTAACACTCCTACAGTCAGGGTGTCTGGTGGCTGGTTCCACATGACACTGAAACACCCCAGTGACTGTGGATTGTACCCACCAATGTGCACTACCAGAGTGCTTGCAAGGATGCTGCTGAGGACAGCTCATTGGAGCTCAGTACACCAGAACTCATTCTTGCCACCACCAGCAGTAATAGAAGGTATTTGGATGGGATGTCAGTATCTCTTGTGTCTGTTCTGCAAGCAGAATCATTAATGCAGCAAAGCTTGAGGGTGATCATGCCACACATCTACAAGACCTGTCTCAGCAACAGTGTTCAGAGGTAAGCTCTGGGTCACAAAAGCCAGGCCTGCATCTGGAACATGCTGTTGTGCACAAGGGTGCAGGCACCTATCCTGTCTGCTGGACTGCTTCATCCTTTTTTCCATCTTGTCACATCTCATGACTGACATTTGGCAAAGACAGCCAGTGTTTTCTCTGAAAAGGTCTTATATTGACCACTTTGGGATAGGCTATTTGGTTACCTAAACTGCACGATGTCTGAATTATTAAACAACTTCAGAAGCAGTATAGTTGTTTTTGTACACTGACGCCTAAGCCATACTCAGTTTCTAGAGCTCTGTAATTCCTGATATTACACCTGATGTAAATGGGAAGAAGGACCTGAAGCTGACAGGAGTATGAGCTGGCCTTTAGAGATGAGCATTTGTACTCAGCCCTGGCAAGCTCCCAATGTCCACTTTTCCTAGAAGACAAAATTTGTAGGTAGAAGGAATATGATGTAGTAGACTAATCAGTAAAGCTGGAAAAATGAAACAAGTTTTGTGTCTTTCCAGCTTATTTAGATCTGTAGAACCTGTAGCTCTCAAAGCAGAATACTACCTGATAGTGATTTCTCAGAGATCAGATAGATATATATGAATTTAACTCCTTTCTAATGAAAAGAGGGTTAATATCTGTGATATACAGATGACATCACAGAGGCTGAGAACAAAGTCCTCTCTAGGGCGAGAGAAACAGAAATCCTTGAATGCACAGATGGAGGTTGCAATATCCAGTAAGTGTTGAATCCATGTTTTCTTGTTTTTCAATAGGGTTGTGAATTTTATTGACTTGTCTTCACAGAATATTCTGAGTTGGAAGGGACCCATAAAGATTGTCTTGATAAAGTCCAAAGTTGTAGGCAGGGAAACATATTTCCCTAGGCCATGTAATTTTCTGTAGATTTCCTACAAAATGGCTACTGCTTTGTCTGACAAAAGGTGTTGCCATTGTCTGTGAGTCTATCCTGTGCATGTTCTTAAACTCTTACAACCAGAGCAAAGTGCTGCAGCAATTTATCTAAAGTTTTGTCCTGTCTCTAAGAAAGGCCCTAATTTTCACTTTCCAGATTACAAGAACAGAAAAACTGCTATTAAGGTTCTTTAAATTGTAACTCAATAGCATTGCAAGCATAAAGAAACATACATGGCTGAATCTCTCTTGCTATTGATGTTGTATGGGAACTGAAATTGAC
The DNA here is from genome assembly GCA_035222235.1 of Margarornis squamiger. Classification (NCBI taxonomy): domain Eukaryota; kingdom Metazoa; phylum Chordata; class Aves; order Passeriformes; family Furnariidae; genus Margarornis; species Margarornis squamiger. The sequence continues at coordinate 2,225,177 of JAWWTY010000088.1, forward strand.
TTAAGTTAGCAGAAGACTTGTTAATCGTGTAGTCATACTGAAAACAGTTTGCCTGCAGATAGGAAGCTATGAACACCACCTATATGCTAAAATGAAAAATTCCTTTTGCCTTGATAGTTGCTTATGACTCTATGTTATATACTACATTTTTATATATGCAGTATTTTTACAATAAAGAATCATTGCCACTTTGATGGTAGTTGAGACACTGAACTGTCTCCTAGGAACAAGAAGACATTGCAATATAACAACCTGAAAAAAAATCCTGCATTGCAAATCAGAATTTAAGATTTTCAGAAATGGTTGATCCAGGCAAGTCATTTTTCAAGAGTATTTTAAGCCATACAGAACTTTTCTTAAAAAACCACCTTGAAATGCAGACATATGTTACTTTGTTCAGGTGAACACGTTCAATGTTTCTTTCCCTAGTATTAATAAAAATCCACATTTCATATGAATGCCTCATTAAAATTAAAGGATGTATTTTCAAGAATATGTATGGTTTAAATGTTACCATTATTACATTGAATTTCTTGCAGAATCACAGGATCACAGAATATTCTGAGTTGGAAGTAACCCATAAGCATTGCCAAGTCCAGCTTGAATGGTACATTTGCTGTCATATGGAATTAAATACGTGCATCTGTATTTAAATATTTTTCATTCCTGCATACATATATGCTTTTCCAAGCATTTAAAATTATTCTATTATTTACAAAATAAAGTTTTAATCTAAAAAATGCATAAAAACATTAACATTCTTAAGGTTTCTACTTGGATAAGAATATCAGATTGAGAAAATTGTTCCAGTGTCTTGCCTGGTTTTACAGTGTGATTGGCACAGATAGGGTTTTTCACATATGTGAAACCCAATTGTCTTCAATGATATTTTGCAGAGGCCCAGATGATTTATTTACATAGTAAGACCTAGACCATAATGATCAATTAAAATAAACAATATAGTCACATAAACTTATGAAAATCAAAACATAAAACAGCAATTGCTACTCCAATAATGTTATATTGCTTTTAAATGCCATATCTTAAAAGGTATTTAGAAATAGAAGCAGTTGAATGTTTTGCAGACACAGAAATATATAAACACCAGCAGAGTGGAAGTCCAGATGTTGTAGTTTCTGTAATTTTTGATCTCTCATAAACTGTCTTTCTTCAAAAAGGAAACATAATTAAAACACCATAACAAATCAAAAGTGGGAAAAGTATGATTTACTTGGTAGAAAGAAATCCAAAGAATATATAGGCACTACTCATACCAGCTGTTTAAACGACATACATGGATGTCATGTCTACAAGTGCAAATCTTCAGAAGTTTTGTCCATGAGAAAAATAGATACATCATTATCTGTAGTTAACTTTACAAGTCAACTTTGTTACTTTGTCCTTATCAGTAGATTGGCAGAATCTTCACACTGTCCTAAAAGTCATATCTGTGGATTGGATTTGTCTTTTTATCTCCTTAGATATTAATGATGTAACTTTTGTGTTATATAAATATTTTCTAAAGTATTGCTGCTGTTTCTTTAAATATTCTGCAATTTTCTTGTTCCTGAATAGGATGAAATAAATAGTATGAAATCCATTCAACTGTGGTTTGTTTGTTTTTTTTTTAGTTCTTCAAGAGGACATTCTACAGTAGGCAGTAAAGTATTTCAGTCACTCCAGAGTCATGTAAACTATCTTAAAAATACACTGGGAAGATGAAGAAGTGACTGTAGTTCTTTATTTTTTGCAATGAACTGACATAAAAGACTACCATTCAAAGAATCCAGTGACTTAATTTTCTTTGCTAGCTGAATATCAAGGTTTCCATTCCAGGGATATTTTGACTTTGTGATGTAGAATGAATTCTTTGATAAATAATAATTTGATTTTTTGGTCAAAAAGAAAACTATTTTTTGCGAAAGTTTTTTTCTGCTGTTTTTCCAGTAGTAAATTGTAGTGGGTATCATCTGTTTTATTTCAAAATCTTTTGGGGTTTACGTATAACTCCTGAAGTTTTAGTAAAACTTACTGTTGTAATTCCTC
>JAWWTY010000088.1:2230745-2263300 GCA_035222235.1 Margarornis squamiger
AGCAGAAGAGGGCACTAGTAAACTGACCTATTTCAACCACAACTCTACACTCCAAGCAGAACAAAACGATTGAATATTGAAGGCAATATACCACTTGGTAAAAGAGTAATGTGAAAGGTATTTTATTTCATTTTATTGTTTTATTTTCATTTTTATTTATTTAATATATTAATTAAAAAAAAAAAAAAAAAAAGATCATACCATCCAAGACTGTCACAAGGGGCTTTGACTTCCAGCTTTTTTAAATGTGGCAAGTACAGCCTGTGGAAGTGAAAAGTTGGCAAAAGAATACGGGAATTCCTATTTGCTGTGACAAACTTGTATTTTTGCCTGGTGCTTGCTTACAACTCTTCCACAACAATTTTCCTTACTTCCATATTCCCAGAACTTTCTGAGGCTGGTGAAAACTGTGGAAGGAGTCATCCAAAGAAAACATGATCAGCAGATAGAATCGGTCACAAGGACTAAAGTTTGTACAACTGGTTTCTTACTGTGTTTTGTACTTTTTAACAAATACTGACTTAAATTTACTGGACTTTTGTTTTCTAAACTCCTTTTGTCACTTTGCCTTTTATTTTGCTTTTCTTTCTGACCTACATAGTAAAATAAGTCACCATTTTCTGAACATATTCTGGTTTCTTGTTACCTTCTGCTAAAACAGAGTAACATTGCTTATTTCATTCTTTGAAGACAGGATGTCTGGGCTTTTTGTTTATTTGTTTGTTTCAAAAAGTAATTTGAAATGGAAACACTTATTTATCAGTCTGTTCTGAAATATTAACAGCTTTAATTAGCTCAGTGAAAAAGTTGTTTGCTTTTATTTACAGGAACTGTTAACTTGCACACCGGCAATAGAGGCTGAAGACATAGAATATCTTTTTGGTGAAAATTTAAATAATTAAAATAGAATAGTTTGCAATTAGTTTCCACAATAACACATTAAACATCTGCAGTTTTGTCTCTCCATCGGGATCCATAGCTATGCTGAAGTCACATCCTGATAACATCTGCACATTAGTGATAGCTTGTGCTTTAGTCTTTATGGTCTGCTGATGAGAGATTCTTCAAGAGCTCCTCAGTCATCAGCACCACTGTTGAAAATTTTGCTTGTGACATCCTGAAGGTAGCTTGATTTACATTTGCCAAATGTCATAATGCGTGAAGATATTCTCAGTTAAAGGATTTAACATCCTGCCCCTTTTTAACTTTGCTGCTTTCGATCTTTTTTCCCTCTCCCTTTCAAATGAAACTGGTTTTCATTTTTTCCAAAGATTGTGAATCCAAACTAAATTTTCAGTGCTGAGATTTATTTTGTTCTGAGTTACTTCAGCATCATGGATGAAGAAAAAAAATCATTAAAAAAAGTTTGTGAGTGGGAACAGCATTTTCATTCCTGCTTGCATGGCAACAACACCCCCATCCACATGAAAAAGCCAGCTTGTTAAACATCATGTAATACTGATTGTACTGAATATTTTAAAGGTCAGATATTGACAGGCACTGAGCTGCTTATGTTTCCCTAATGGCTGCAATTACATCTAAGCTGAGTAAGTAGTCAATAAACAATGGCATTACCTTATGTAGAAAAAGTGTTTATTTTACATTTCCAAGACAATTGGCAATCTCCTGCTTGACATCCAAATGCAGAAGCTAGATCATGGGCTCTTTGATGAATGAGGAGAACAAGGGAGAGGTTATGGGTCTTAGAGAACTTATGCCTGTCTGAGAAATTTCAGGTAGGCTGTCACACACACACACAAAGATGATCTCTCTCTGTGGTTTTGCATAAGTAAAGAACTTTAAAGACAAAAGATAAACACTTTTACTGATAATGCCCCTTGTACCATGTAACTTGCAGCTCTGTCATATATGTAGCCAGAATGTATTCAAAGGATCTGTAAGGATTCAATTAAGCCTTAAAGTAAAATACTGATGATTTTTATTGTTTACGTACTCTCAGTGCTGCTGTGAAAATTAATTATCCTTCTTATTCACAAGCATTTTTTCTCACTCTGTGAAGAAAATTTCTAACCATACTTGGAATAGTATAGCAACTTCACAATCCATTGTTGGGAGCATGTGTAGACCTGTCAAAAAATAAATGAGGCTTTGGGAGCCCCCTTGGAACACAGGATAAAGGGAAAAAGCGATTTATCAAAATAAATTGTAAAATATTACAAATAAGACAAAAGACTGCAGATTCATTCAATTTCCTTCCCAAGCTACCGGCTTTGGTGTAGGTACATTAGTCTGCCAGCTGTCTTGCACGGCAGCAATTACCACTGGCTGCTGAAGAAGCAGCTTGACTCCTCTCTGACCCAGAAGCAAGAGATCATGGGACAGCAGCCAGGCAGAGAGAGACACTTAAACCATAAGGATGCAAGTGAAAAGAACCTGGTAAATGTCACCTTGCCCCCTCCACATGAAGCCTCAAAGCAAATAGTATTTTCATAGCAGTAACTTGCTTCCAGAGAATAAGAGGCTAGTTCGTTGACTATCATTGTTTTGCAGCAAAGAGGTTTTCATAGGCTCCAGCTGACATCAGTCGGTTTTGGTATTGCTCAGATCAGAAGGTATAGTTTTTTTCAACAGAAGGTTTTCTGTAAGAATAAACTATGGCAGAACATAAGTATTAACCCTATCTTATAGCTAGAGAAATGAGCTCAGAGAGACTAAATTTCCCATTCAACAAAGATTTAAGTGTCTACGTAACTTTCATGGGACCACACCAATTTAAGTGCATTGCTGGATCACAACCAAAATCATAAACAAAGTCTATAGCAGTTCCAGGACTTGAAATGTGAGTCTCTGAGTTCAATGCTTTACCTCACAGCAACATCTTTCTTCAATTCAGGTCTCAATCTGATGACTTTTCAGTAAGGAGGAAACTTTCAAAAGGTTTAGAAATTGGCATGAATCAATGACATATCTGAAGCTTTTCTGAACGCATAATAAATGTGTTGATCTTAGAAATGAGAGGAAAAGTCAACTAGTGTTTTACATTCCTCTTCAGGGCTACAGAAACGAAAAAGAGAAGAACTGCAGATTAATTAATCTAAAAAAGCTTGTCATAGGTCTGAATATTTTCTCATTTTGTTCACTTTTTTTCCCCAACAAGTAGATAAGCAGGATAACATGACTTAGTGATCCTTTGTTTGAAGACAATTATAAAGTGTTTGAAGATAAGAAAGTGATGTTTCAACCTGCTTCACTGAGCATAATAAAGACCAATACCTTCTCTTATACCACCAATAGAGCCTTGTATTCACTGTAGGGTGGTTTCTGATCAAGAGTCCCTTCAGTCTGTTAGAAACCTGAACATAACAATCAACAGCTGGAGGTTTGATTTGTCTGCCACATATTCAAGAAACAGGTTGACATTATCACAACTTTTTTTTTTTTTTTTAATTATTATTATTTTTATTTTTGGTCCTTCTGGTTACTACAAAGCTATAGTCATACTTCATGCTTGTAGAGTTCATTTTGAGAACTATCATTCTGTTTTGTTAAATTACTTCAATTTCACTTTTGTAACATTAACGTGATCAGTGTGCCCTCAGATATTCAGATGTCTCAGTACCATGGCAGTCAGAGGCAGGGTGGTTTCTCTCAGGCAAAAATGGACCTAATTGTAGGGCAGACATGAGCAGGTAGAAAGGTAGAATGGAAAGTCAAACAAATAAACTGGAAAGGAATTGGTTACCTCTGATTATCAGCTGGTTTTGAATAAATGGCAAATTGATTCAAGGCTAGAGAGAAAGGAGTGGGCACAATAGAAAACAATGTTGAACCAAGGTCAAAGTAGGAAATCCAGACTCTTGGGGTGCTTCTACATAATATGCTCTTTAAAGTGCTACTTCTAACAGCAAACATGATGCTAGCTATGAAACAGTTAACGTCTAATGAATCAGTCACCAATTATTTAGTTTCATTGTAAACAGAGTAATTGTCCCAGTTTGGAGATCGATGCCACAAAGAAAAATGAAGCTGGTCATTTTAAAAGTTCACACTTTCATTATCATTATTTCCTTTCAGTTTTGCAGCCAGTGAGACATACCCCCACATTATTGAATAGGTGTACTTTTCCATTGTTGTTTCTAGTGGTCTGGGAACAGATAGCCTTCTACAGCAGATATATTATGAACATCAGTAGAGGAAATGAGTCTCCTAAAAACATTTAGTCTAATACTAAAATAATTACAGGAGCAATGCAGGGAAGACCTTTTAAGATGGATATTATTCTGTATAGACTTTAGATTATTTTTTCAGTATTACCTAAGAGGTAAAGCTTGGGAAGTGGTCAAAAAAACAAAGTAGTGATGTATAACAGATACAGCTTGATATCTTACATTTAAGCATAAAGTGGCAACATGAGTCAGCAAAAAAATGAAAAGGAATTCTCAGTCTGGAAGAGAGATGCTTCATGTCAGGAAGGAAACTCAGGAAGGAGTGGTGGTGGCATGAGAGTTAAGACAAAGATAAAAAGTCTTATATTTGTGCAGATTAAAAAGGAAAGTTTAAATAGTAAGAAGCATAATTTGAACAATAGGAAGAGTGGAGATTGGGTTTTTTTCCTTTTATTTTCAGTAGAGTATTTTCTATCCTGTCCTGTTTGTGGGCTGTTTTTTGACTTCTGGTGCTGGACACTTCTATTTCCTTTCATGTTTAGACAGCAAGATGATGATTCTTTAAGACCAATCCCCTCACTACAAGACAGTGTTGAAGGTTTTGCCCCTGAAATTCAGTTATCTAATTTTTTTTGTGTCACCTCCTACCCTCCATAAGTGTTTCTTGGCCTACAGTTAGAACTGGGTGTAGCTGAGTACATTAGATATAGAGTCGGGGAAGCATAACAAACTCCTGGTAGTGGGACCCAGGATTGGGGATTCTGGTAAAACCTGGGCCTCAACAAACCCATTTGCATCAAAAGTCTGGTTAAAAACCTGCATTGCTTCATTTGGGTTCGTTTTGTTCAGAGGTTTTTGTTGTGAATTTTTTGGTGTTTTTTAGGGGGACTTTTTTGTTTGGTTTTTGATTTTTGTTTTGTTTTAGTTTGGGTTTTGTTGTAACATTTCTGCTGCCTTTTTTTTTTTTTTTTCCAATCATATTTTTTAATTTCTGCTATCATTTTGAGTGTCTCTGGCACTTTGTTTTCTATGAAACTTTACCCCACAACAATCATTTTGGAAAGAGGTGACATATAGGGCCCAAGGTAATAGTTCCAGTTCATGTTTCTGAGTATAATGGTGGAGGGCTATGTGTGTAGCTGCAATTTGTGAAAGTGTATAACTGAAGGCAAATTTAGCCATCACACTGCCCATATGGTTGACACAGGAGCACCAGGGTATGAAGGTCATGAGCAAAGTCATGCTTTGTCATGCCTTTGTTTATAAAACTCCCTGGGCTTACAATACATGACCATACAACTGCTGAGGTGCTGCAGCCTGGGGTGTCAGGGAAATACCAGTTTCATTAGAATTCTTGAAGCCTATCACGTTACACTTCAGAAGTAGTGTCCAGTTTATTTAGAATTAAGCTTTGACCTTTCTCCCCTTTTGAAACCAAAAACACATGAAGATAAAGTGACTCATTTCCGGCTTTAAACAAGCTCTAAGAAACAATTTTTTCCCAAGTACAGTTTGTGCACTTTCTCTTCTTCCCCTCTTTACCATCTCTTCACCCCTCTCTGCCTTTTGCATAAATATCTCATTCCCTTCATGTTAAGGTCAAAGTATTTATTACTTATATTCACTGTGTAGTTCCTTTTCACTTCTAGTTTTCTTTCTTTTTCCTTCCTCTCTTTCTTTTTGTCTGTGTTGTTTATAACCATGACCCTTGATCCTTCAAGTCTTAAAACAGCTTGGCTTTCAGCAGCTAAATCTGACAAGGTCAGCATTTTTCTGTTTATTCTGAGAATACTATTTACCCTCTGGGGGTTTTAAAAGGAATTCTATAAAATATCACTTGGAAAAAAGTTTGTAACATTCAAAGACTTCCATAAACCTAATGCTCAGCATAGAGTAACTTTTAATTTTTATTGCAGAACTCAGAATAATTAAGCTTGTTTTTCCCCCTCCCTGAACAACATGCCTACACAAACTCATTTTCCAAGAATATTAGTAAGCATTTCACTCTAAACACACTAGCAACTTACTAGTAGTTAGCATAATCTTTTGCAGCAGTGTAAAATATCATTAAATCAGGCATACTGTATGATCAATTAGTTCCTAGAATAACCCTATTTTTACATAACTACAACGGAGTTCTATTTATTAATTTGGGGAGTTTTATTGAAAATATATGTTTGTTGTGTTGGCTTTCTGTCAAAATATCAAACAATCCTGTACTCTTCAAGAAGTCAGAATATCACAGAACCAATGATACAAAAAAAAATTTGTCCTTGGGCTAACACACAGATTCTTTGTAAGTGTGTTACATTTACACTCACTTAAAACAAGCCAATTTAAACAACCTCAGAAGATTTTCAAGGTGATTGCTCAAACACAAGTGTCCCCAAGGCAATGTTAAAAATGACACTGCTGTTAGTGCCTTTTGGGAATTGCAGAAAATTACAGATTGTCCCTCTGTAATTTCCTCTTTCCTTTCCTTTCCCTTCCTTTCCTCTTTCCTCCAGCTCTCTATTCATTGAAAACCGATGGGAATGAAGCTGTGCAGTATAAGCAGAAAGTGGGGATTCAAAGAATGACAGAAAAACATCTGCAGTAAAACTGAAGGATTTTTGTGAGTGAGTGAAAAGTTCTGCTGTTTGAGAGTTTGCTTTGTAGGCCTTATGCATGCCATTTAGAGAGACACAGTAGAGAAACCTACCAGCGGCAGTCAGGTTACCAGGATGCAAAAAATTTCTTCTCAGAACAGCCTGCTAGAAAAAGAGATGGATGAACAGACAGAGAGAGAGAGAGCGAGAGAGAAAGAGAGAGAGAGAGAGAGAGATACAAGCTCAGAAAATCTTCCCAAAATCTCTGAGTATAGATAAGGTGCAGACTTCAAAATCCTTGGCCTCTGGAGAAAACAGTTTCAGAAATGTTTTTATAATGAACTTAGGAGTTCTGCCCAACTCAGTACTACTCAGTTTCTCCAGTAAGAATGTTTCTCAGGAGACTGAGATGTCCTCCACTATGAGAGCACAGTGCTCATCTATCTTTCATTTGTCCCTCTGTGCTTTCTGCAGGGAGGTGAGATCAGTAAAAGTAAATATTTGAAGAACTGCCCTGAATTTTCCATGATTTTTCTCAGCCTGAAGGTAAATTCTTCTGGAAAGATTCTGTTTGTCTGATTTCCAATTATCCATGCATTTAATAAAATGTTTTTCATATTTTAAGATGTTTATTTTCTGTCTTAGATAATGTCAAACCTGGCTTATTTTAGAAGAGATTGCTTTCTGGAAGCATCTTTGTTCAAGTATGCTTTGTTCGGTTTGAAAAAGATGTGGAGGACAGAGAAAGAAAACTGAAACCAAGTAAATGTTGCAGAGAAAATATTAAGAATATATAATTTTTTGTACTGAGGGACGGAATTTTGGCTTGCACAGAACCTGTTCATGATTGAGTATTTGTAACGTGCTGAAAAGAATGAGGAGATGAGGGTAATGTTTCACAAACACTCTTCTACTAGCAGTATGCTGTGAGTTTTCAATAAACTACTACTGTTCTCTCTATATTGGGGTGGTCATCTCCTTTATCACAGGGCTGTGAGTATTTAGTATCCACACAAGACACTTTTGAAGTCCATTTTTTTTTACTGTCATGATTCATGGCATGAAAGAAAATAGTTACATGTTTATCTGGCAATTCACATGAAACCAAATTATTGCACAAGCAAAGAAACTCCCCTTGATAACAAGGGTTAACTCAAAACCAGAATGAGTCAATGGGTGTAATTTCAGTATGTTTGAGTGAATGGCTTAGTCTCACATACTGTGCCCCAGAAAAATCTGGTGTAACTATCATGAGGCCAATTGAAAAGTTTCACAGAACCTTTCATCTGGTGGAGAAATACTTATAGCAACAAACAAGCAAATTTGCATGCAACATAGAGGACTAAGTAGTAATTGCTGTAGAAGACACGAATTTCACTTAAATGGAAACCAAGTTTTCTGCATGAAAATTTTACATCTGGAATGTTGCAATAAGAAAGTTTTAATCATTATTTCTTCATGGTCTTTCTTGACGTGAACACATTATAATGTTTTAACATTTTATACAAAAACATGGTCTAGACATGTACATGTACCAGTGGAATGAAATCATTAATAATCACTATCTAAAATGAATTACATTCCAAAAGCACAGGCTAATGATTTATCTTTTTTTTTATGGGACCGATCTCTATCAGGTTGATTTATGTAGTAGCCAATCATGTTTCAGTAAACTCCAGCATGCACACGCATCTTTAAGTGATGATACGCTGTGATTGTCAATTTATTTTTACACCAGAAGCCAAAAAAACCCAATAAAATAAAATAAAAAAAAATAAAAAAAAAACACCCCCCAACCTGCAAGAGCACTAGCATGCTTCCCTGGCAGAAAAGCATGCAGAAAAGCTAACTTCTCTTATTGCCCCTTAACTTCCATGTAACATGCATACCCAAATTAACATCATGGAATACAAAAACACATATCCTGAGGGGGGAGGGTTAAAAAAATGTATGTTTTGCTATGACAGATGATAAACAAGCTTATTTTTTACTTGCATGTTTACATTATTTGCTTTGCTAAAATGTGGAGGGGGTTTTTTACATTACATTATTTGCTTTGATTGTAGATTCTTTTGTTGGTAGTTGGAGTGATTGGCAGCTTCAAGCTGTTCTGTTTAATTGCCTTTACACTTAGCAAAATTCTATGTTTGGAAGACATTGTTTCACAAATAAATCAAGTGTGTAGATGTGTGTGTGAATGTGCAAGAAAGATAACTGGAGAAAGAAAGAATTTTTTTTTCAATCAGATGTGTTGTTTTGCTTTTATCTGTATTTCTTTTGCCTTTTCGTAAGTTTGTTTCTGTTTCTCAGTTCCTCTCCAAGGGAAAAATATGGATTATGACTACTTGTAGTATCCGGTTCATTTCACAGGAAGCAGAGGATATAATGGAGTCTCAGGAAAAAATAAAAAAGAATAGGCTAAAGTGCATCCAAAGTTCATAATTTGTTTTTGCATAAAAGGATGACAAAAGATACACATAAAGGAAAAAAAAATCTGCATTGCTTTCTTTGCTTTTCCATACTTTATCCTTTGGACTAGTTCTTAGAGGATATTTTTCAGATTTTATTTCAAGTCATAATTAAATTAATTTACTTATCTCCCTCTTATTTCAGACTACATTATATGGATCCTTTGAAAAAGTTTATTTTTGTTTTGTGTTTTATTAGCAAAGGGAATTGAATTATGTTTTGTTTATTTAAGTAAGAGTTTGGAAGCAAGAGAGACAGTGTCTACAGTACATGAGCAAATGCTGCCCAAGTCTGTAAAGAGCTGCTGCAAACAAGCAATTTGAAAACCCAGTGTCTAGTGACATCTTCATATCTCAAATAAACCAATACACCTCTGAATTTGCTATTAATTTTATTTCCTGAAATTATAACGGGTGTTCAAAAGGTGTTTATGTCAGTAGTGACACTATTTTTCTTTGATTAGCAAACCTGAACAGTTTTAGGAATTTCATGAGCAGTTTTAGGGGTCTCATGAATAAATAAGCATATGTTTTAAATGAAAACGTTTCTAAAAATGCTGTATAAAAATGTTTTTTCTTTACACACAAGTACAGAAGTTCTGTGCAGTGAGGTATAATGGTAAGATGGAAGTTAGGTTAGATGGGTTTGTGTTCTGAAAATATAATAAAAATTGTTGCATAGGAAAGGTTAAGACCTTTAAGAAAGCAAGGATTTCATAAAATGTTTCTGCATCTCAGGTTAAATTGTACAGAGTATTAACTGTTCATCTAATACTCAGTAACTTGCTTCCTTTTTAACATCTTAATTAAAACTTTAAAAATTGTGTTAAGTAATTTTTTTCCCTATAATTTTTCCATAGAAAGAAGTAAAACATGGTAATGAAACTCATTCAGCAGATTCCTTAAATAAGATACATAAAAGACTGTATTTTCATGTAAGGTCTTCTCTTAATGTGGGAATATGTGCGTTTTTTATATTTCTGTATGTTTAACATGTAGATGCTGACAATACCAGAGTGGACAGGATCGTGTGCTCTTTAGTTAAAGAGGGTTGTATAGTATATTTCTACTGTATTTATCTCATTATGAAGATAAATTAATAAATCAAAGAGACAAAAGATGGAATATGAGACAAATATGCTCACAAAAATTAAAAATGGAAAAAATTACTTCAGGGTTGACAGTGTTTTTTTGTTTGTTTTTTTTTCCCTGAGGCTATTAGGGTGTCTCTTCAATAAATTTCCGTTACTATCATCTTACTTATATCATACATGAAAAAATAGTAAAGCAGAGTCTGATCACTGCAATTGTGCACATTCAAAGAGTCTAACATGCACCGGTTCAGAAATTTACTTTGGAAAATCAACACACGACATTGAGTACTCAGTTTCTCAAAACACATCAACATGTGTAAGCAATTCTGACATATTTAGGGTATTTCTGTTCTCATCACCCCTGAACCACCTTCCAGACTCAAGAAACAAATGAGGTGAGGTGAAATCCAATGACATAACAGAACACAGGTAGCATAATATATATCGCATTAGTGTCCTCTGCAGGACATTAGAAAGCTGTAGATATCTATTGGACAAAGAAATAAACAACAAACACGTTTTTTTTCCCACAGTGCAACAGTAGAGTAAAAAAACTGCTCATACAAATATTATCACCGGAGAGATGTCTTGCCATCCAGCTATATAACAAAATCTTTTGATCTATATGACACCTATGGCCTTGATCCAAAGCTTATTGAAGCCAATTAAGAATCTCTATCATCTTTAGCGAAATTGGACCTAGCCCATTAAGAGATTTTGCCCTAGGGGAGTAAATGGAGGATTTTTAAGGGCCACCCTCACATGTCACTTCAATTTATCACAGAGGAAAAAAATGCTTCCCTTCATTAACACTGTATACGGCAGCTTCCTTTTCCAGTAGCTCAGTTGTATGTGTCAAACTCTCTCCCTTAGGTCTCTGCTGATCCCTTATACCAAAGATGACTGCAAATATAATGTAATATTACTTCTCAAAACAATCCTTAAGAAGTCAGCGTTTCCAGAATTCATTCACATAATTTTTCCCTGCCTCAAAGCTCATATGGGTAGTTTATGAAGGATGGCAGCTAAACTAAAAGCTATCCTATCTGAATGGACTAAAAGACTAGCAAAACTCAGGAAACTGTAAACTAAATAGAAGTGACAGTTATAGTCACCTTTCACATACAAAAAACCCCTGTAAACTATTTCCTGTTGTGTCCCATTTCTCAGCTGGAATGTACTGCAATGATCAGGAGTAGATTAGGAAGTTAAAACACTTCATTTCTTTCACGAGTGTACAAACATAACACTGGGCATGGACTTTTTACCCATGATTAATTTAACCTAATATCTTCTGAGTTCTTAATTGAATACAGTTCCCTAAGTAGTAAAACTCAACATTACACTACACGTATTATTAAATATACATTACAATGTCTTTGATTAAAAAAAAAACAAAACAAACCACTCCCTATATAAAGTTCTGCAAATATATCCTTATGAATGTATTTTCCATATTTTATTTGGCTGCATGCAGAAGAGCTTTTCCAGATAAGACTCATACTGGTATGAGTTAGGAACAAAAACAAGTATTGCCTTCTCACCCACAACACGGCAGTCTCTGGTTACTGCAGTCATCTGCATTACTCAGAGAAGTGTCTATGATAGTGCCTTTTCTGACCTGGGTGCTAATAACCAGAAGCCTACAGTAATCTCTCATCCATATGATGCATAGGGAATTGCTAATGTGTATGATGCATGTGGCCCATACAGGGATCAAACCTGTGATCTCATTGTTATTAACACCATGCTCTAAGCAACTGAGATGACGTCAGGATTCTTCAGCTTGGAAATGAGAAGGCCTCAGGATGACCTAATTCAGTACCTGAAGGAAGCAACAAGAATGATGGGGAGAGACTTTATACAAAGATATGTACTGACAGAACAAGGGGGGATGACTTCAAACCCAAAGAGAGTAGATTCAAAATAGATGTTAGGAAAAATTCTTTATTGTAAGGGTGGTGAGGCCCTGAAACAAGTTGCCCAGAGAAATTGTGGATGCCCGTTCCCTGGGAGTGTTCACGGCCAGATTGGATGGAGCTCTGAGCAACCTGGTCAAGTGAAGGGTGTCCCTCCCCATGGGATCTTTAGGGTCTCTTCCAAACCAAATCATTTTAGGTTTCTATGATTCTGTGAAGAGGATTGAGAGGATTTACAGATTCATTTTAACACATCCGTGCCCTTCCAAACAGACATGCTTTCAAAAACAAATTCTCCAGAATTTTCAGATTTGAAATCCTGGCAGACACCTTTGTTAAAACACAGTCCTGAACTTTTTTTACCTAGTACAATGGTCAGTTGAATAGGAAGCCAAATATTAATCCATATTATTCCCACCCCATGTGCTGGAACACCTTTGAACCCACTGGAGATATCACACTCCCACCTGGAGCACTTGCAAAAGACATGTTGTGTGAGAATATCCCTACCCCATGCCTCATCTTGCAGTGGCACAGGGGACAGTGCCTCTCCACACAGAACACAAATATGAGTTTTGGCAAATCCGTGTAGGAAGTGAAAAATTGTAATTTTTTCTAAAACTTTCACAAAAAAAGTCTCCTAGGTAGTACATTTTTGAATATTGCTTTACGGGGGGGAGGGGGGGGGCGGAGGGTTGGAAGCAAAACAAAACAAAAAACCCTTTTCTTTTTATAGCATTTCAGGAAAACATTTTAGCTACCTCTCCTGCTTTTGGGAAGCATCTGCAGATACTAGAATACAGCATCCAATATATAAATAGATATACAATTAGTGTATACACAATTTAAATACAATTATTACTCTCTTTTAAAGAATAAATATGTCAAGCATCAAAAAAACCCAAAAAACATTCTAGGACTACTGTGCTTCAGTTTGAGTGAAAATACCATTTGATCTTCTTCAGTGAATATTTGAGGAAATAAAATGACACACCCATTAAATTAACACATCTAATGTGCACCAAAGCGGTTCATTTTTACAGTAAATAAGTTAAAAACCCAATTCTCATATAATCCACTATTCAATCTGACTGACTGCTGAACCTCCCTAATCAAATACATCTACATGACATTGTAAGCTAAATTACAGTACATTATTAGCTTGCAAAATGAAATTGCTGGAATGTTATGTACTGTATATTTGAAGCAGTAACAAATTTATCAATGATAGATGAGCTAATGGATGCATTGTATTGCAATAAATATAAATTCAGAGTAGCAATAGGAAAAAAATTAACATTTTTATATGTGAGTTTAGGCATTTATGAGGCTCATCCAGCTAGCAGTAAAAACTGAAAAGGTGTTCTTGCTAGTTGCCATTTCC
Organism: Margarornis squamiger; assembly: GCA_035222235.1. Taxonomy (NCBI): domain Eukaryota; kingdom Metazoa; phylum Chordata; class Aves; order Passeriformes; family Furnariidae; genus Margarornis; species Margarornis squamiger. The sequence goes on from JAWWTY010000088.1 coordinate 2,244,326, forward strand.
GTTTTGGACTGTAGCAAGTAAAAAATAAGTGGTCTTTCTTTGCAGCAGGGCTCGTATACCCAACATAAGAGACAACTGATAGAGTTTTGGTTAGTAGCTATCATTCATTTCCCTCTGAAAAAGTTCTCTGTATACCTGATCTGTAGGTCAAACCCAGACACTACTTACCAGTAATTTTCCATGACCTTGCTATCAGTGTTTCTTCTTCTGCACAACACCTCGTTCCAGTCTTTCAATTTCCTCTTGAGCTGCTAATGCCGTGACTAACTATTCAACAAACGCTCTTGTTTTTTTTAAAAAAACCACAACATAGCCGTTTCAGGAGAAGAGTCAAAAATAAAGCCAAAAAAAGGCAGAAAACAGCAGCCAGCTGCAAATGCTGGAAGGAGGACTGGGGACTTCTCTGCTGCTATCCAGGCATCTTTCATAGAAATTTTTGAGAGAATGGGTCCCCTGTGGTCTTACAGATGGTGAGCTGCACAAGAGCTTGGCTTACTGCAGGCAATCCCCCCTGCCAAGGCAAAACACCAGGACTACCACGTTCCCTGTGAAAGACAGAACTATTGTAACACTGGCAGCCAGATTATGGGAATCACCCACGGTGCCAGTCAGAGGAAAGATGAGGGTTGAGCGGGTGTGATGCAGGCAGAAAAGAACAGGCAAGCCAAAAGGCAAGGGATTTGACTTAGGGCAAAGGACTGTAGGATAGGGAGGAGGTGGTAAATTTTTATATGGAGATGTGAAGTTGGTTAAAAACCATCAGCATCCTCATGTGTTCACACCTCACCTTGTAGGCTGGTTACCTGAGTGGTGTTTTGTGGATGCATGTGTTCTTGCAGTGATGCTTTACTCTGCAGTATTTCTTCAGTATCTACAGCCAGAATTTTCTCTATGTACTATCTTTTTGTTTCCAGCATAGCAAAATGAAGGGTGTGTTGCAGACTCAGTGTCACAATGCATTTGTGATACAAGCAGAAGCATGTCAGAATGCAGGGGCACTAATAAAGTTACTGGAATGGGCAGAAATAAAGTGTTTGGGTATTATAATTCAGCTTAATGTGAAGTGCTGTTAGTTTGCTTGTCACTGAATATCCTTTTAATTAAGGAGTCATGATATCAAAACATGCTGCATTTGGGTAGAGAACAAAGATACATGCCACCATTACTCTAAATTTGTAATGATGATTATAGTAGACCTTGTTAGAAAGAGTAAGGCACTGGGCCTAGGGAATTAATCAAAATCTGTAATCTTACTCATTAAAAGGGTTGTAATATAATATTTCCGAGCAAATAGACAGATGCTTCTGACAATGTGGGACTGGAAGGAGCACAGGGGGATCTATGAGAAAAGATCTACCTTGACTTTCTCCTAGAATACTTATCTATCTGTGAATTACATCATTTCAGTATACTAAATATGAAAGTGGGTATCCAATTATTTGTAGATAATACAGCCTATTCCACAGTCAAACAAACCAGCAAAAATCACTACTGGCTATGACTTTTTTCAATCAGTACTGCTAAAAATTCTTATTGTGCAAAGAGGAGTAAGTTTAAAGAAACTAAAAAAAATATTTGACAATTTCTTTGATGAGTGGCTTATAAATCTGCCTTTTGTCTATTTTTAAGACCTATTATTGTAACATATGTGAGACTTACAAGTGCTTGTTAATGTATCCTAGCAAAGCAGGAAAATATCATGACTCTGAGACCTGAGACAAGAGATAAGTCTACACAAGGGGAGACATGAGTGCCTCCCAGACCTGGTAGCACATGGCCATGTGTCAGCTCACATGATGAAGGGATTCAGGCATGCCCACTGTTCCTCACAGCCCTCATATATACACATTCAGGTTTTGGTAGGATACTTGGATGTACAGAGTAAAAGGAAGCTATGTTGTGCCAATGTGGGATGGAAAACCAGATCAAGCTAGAGAAGGCATCCACCTGGTGACCCAGGCACAGCCAAAGCTTTTGTGTCATTGACCTGAAGTCACCCTCTACAAACTCAGAAGGTAATTAATATAATAACAAAACAACAACAACAACAACAACAAAACAAACAACAAACGAACAAACAAAAAAGTGGATAATATTTCACTGCATTTGAAGGGGTGAGCATATTTTTTTTAGCATCCCAATGACAGCTTTTTCAATAGCAGTGGTTCAGGGCTTAGTGCTGCTCTGATCTGTTTTTGCACTGATTTAAATATACGTGCTGTATCCTTCTGTTCTTCCTGTATCCTTCTGTCAAGGGAAAGAAGGATAATTCCCTCTCTTAGGAGTAGTCTTGCTCTTAACCTCCAGCTGATGAAAACTATCAAAATGAGGTTTTATCTTTTGTCCTAATGTTAAGACACCTATTTTGACATATAATCAGGTCCCATTGTCAAACTCCAAAAGTTATCCCTCTTTAGTAGTCCCCTGATAGATAGTTTTCTGGTAAGAACTGTAAGGTGTACTTTGCCTGATATTTTTCAACACTTTCTTATTAGAGCAATTTTTATCTTTCTACATTTGTCGTTTCTTAGATGCAGTGATTGGAGCTTCTTGTATCTTCCTATGCTTCGTTTCCTCCTGTGGTCTGACACTATCCAAAGCTACAAGACTGCTTGCACAGATAGATTTGTTTAAAAAACCTAAATGTATCCTGTCACCAGGTCCAAGGGAGTGAGGAATTCAGTCTGTTTTTTTTAATTTGCTTCTCTCCCAGCATATTTTGAAAAAAAAGTTACTGGAAGACTAGAGCTTAAATTTGTCTTGAAATTCTGTTTGATCATGCTTTATTTGTAGAAAGGTCTTCAGAATATTCTGCCAAAATTTGGTTTGAAAAGCAATCTTCCTAAAATTATTTGACTTTTTTTTTTTGCTCTGGAAATCTACCCTCAAGTCTTAGGAGAGCAGAACGGAACATCTTTTCTCTTTCAAAAATCGCAGCTCTGACCACATCAGAAATATCAAATGTTTGGCTTTTTTAAATCAAATTTTCTGGTGACTCATACCGTCCACAGAAGCAATGAGATACAGAAGTACACTTAAATATATGGATAAAATGTTTCACTTTATTTGGTTAAATTTTAATTAATTTTGATGGAATTTTAGGTAAATGTTCAAATTTGTTAATTTTAAAGCTACCTTTCTCCTCAAAATTAGTATATTTCACAGTCTTGATTTTGGAATAATGTTTGTTTGTTTTTTCCAAAATACAACCCTTTTTTTGGCTGTGAAGAATTAATTCTTCAAACTATTTAGTAAGCAAATAGTCTGTGGCCAGCAAAATGGTTTTCACTTGTGGATTTGAACTCACAGGTCAGATTCATCAACAAGATAATGAGATATTTTCTATATTTCAATTTTTAACAATCTTCATATCCATAGTCATTAAACTTTAAAAGATGATAAATAATGGATAGTTCTAGTGATGCCTGTTAAATAAATGTTATAGGAACAGAAAACAAGAACTTCACAACTGGTGAATTGCACTATTGTTTACATTCATAATGTGTTGCCTAAATGGATAAATTAGATCATTATTACCAAAACTATTAATAATTTATTAGTATTTGCATCATAAAAATAGAAATGCTCATGTTTTGTTAAGAAATGGAAAGATTTGTAGTAGGTACTGCTTATTTTGGCAGCCCAGTTTTGTCTCTCTAAAGGTAAAATATAAAACCAAAAAATTTCTTCTCCTGTTCTTGGTTGAAAAATACCCTGCATATTTTTATGTGATCAGAAAATTTTGTGCCACATTTGATTCATTGTTTTATGATATTCACATGGCCCTGGATGTTAGGGAAAACTACAAAGTCCTACCTCTTCCTCTTTTTTTTTTTTTTTTTTTTTTGATTTTACATGTAAATTACTTAAATGTTAAGTTGTTTCAATTCTTTTTTTTCTCTATACTCTGTATTTTCATGTTGTCTACCACATCTATGTGGAATGCTACAACCCACAGGAAATTAAAGATTTACCAGAAATAATTTACACAAGTAAGTAAAGAACTACAGCACTGCTCAGCAATGGTACATTTCAGTCTGTACTTCAAAAACTTGTACTCAACATTTCCCACTGTTGTGCATTTATTTGTTTGGTCCAATCTTAACCATGCTCTGCAGCATGTTACCCTCAGTAGAGGCAAAGTGTGCCTAATAAATAAATGACAGCAATGAGCAATGGCATATGAGTTGCAATAACTTTGGATCATGGAAAGGCTTTTTTCTGACTTTTTAGAAGTTGTGGCACTTCCCCCTGCATTACCAAGAGCAGATACATAGCCGGTGCAGCACATTACCCATATAAGAGTAAAAGCAATGCACACCAGCAGTGATGGCATTGTAGAAGGTCCTGAAAACCAAAGCTGTAAGAGACCTATAAGATCTCAAGGAAAGCTGTGTGGCTCGAGGCTCAAGTGTCTCTGACCATCCTGAGCAATCTGTGTGATGAACATGCTGCTAAGACCACCATATATTACATCTCCCCTAAAAAGGGTCAGCACCTGCATGAGTGCTGCTCAAAAGGAGCAAGTCTTCCGTGGATGAACTACTTGTTAATACAAACTCGGTGTCAAAGAATGTGGGCTGTAAATGCTGTGTTCTGAGAAACCCTCCACCACCTTGGATTTCACACAGGGATCAACACCACATCTGTTTTTAGAAATATGCACAGATCTGTCCTGATTTATCTGAAGCTCTTCCCTTTCTCTTGCTTCCTTGGAAAAGTTCTTGCAGACTATTAAAATGCAGAAAGAACTGGACCTTGTGCATACCATAAATACACTTGAGAAGGAAATTACTTTGAAGCCTGATGTTAATCTGTAAGGCAAGCAAAGAAATAAATCAGTTTCAAATCTTGAATGAGATCAAGTTAACCCAGTTCAAGTATTCCCAAGACTGCTCAACAAATTAAGAAAACAAAAGGAATCCTATTTAATTAGACGGAAGAATGGTGCTCAGACCTTTATATTCACTGTGCTTAAGACAATTTCATCTGATGAAAAATCCCAAAACAAGTTTCACTTAGGAGTTATTGATTCAGGTGATGAAATGTAAATAGAGCTTTCCCAGATAGTGGGATGAAGACTCCCAGGCACATTCCCACTTTGTCAAACTCCTGGAGTACTAAGAGCCTTCAGAAAAAAAATATTTCTTCATGCTAAGTGTGAAGCAGACAGAGAGAAAAGTGATGCCTAGTTGTGTTTTGGGAAGCGCCACATCTTTGGGTACCATGTTCATGATTCCATTTGAGAGACACATATTCAAAAACTTCTGAGGTATCTTAACTATTCAGAGGAGATGACCCAGATTTTGGTGGCCCTGAAACAGTTAGCCCATCACAAGAAAATGGTAAAATAATCCATGACTTAGCAGGGTGCAGTCAAGACCCATGACAATAATCTTCTCAGAGCTTTGCAAGTATTTGAAGAGGTAAGATCTATTTTGAATATGAAACATGCATTAGAAAAGATGTCATAATTTTTTTTAACACATTTACTTTGACTTGTGATTCACCTTAAAGAGAAGAGATTGTTCTGTATGTAACACAGAGTAGAAGAGGTAATATGCAACATGGATCTTTATCATGGGCCAGCACAGAGGTACTCACAGATACAAAATCCTGCTCTAACCAGAGAGCATTTGGATATTTTCACTATTAGTCAAAAGGCTTACTAAATCTTTTTAAACTAATTATAAACATATTATGCCACTGAAGCACAGCATCTCTAAGTCAATGTTCAATAAATGGTTTGTGTATTGAGGGTTTCCTTCATCGTCTTCCCTATCCTGGGATCATTTTCCTTAAAAAAGGTGCTTAGTTAAGACTTCCCATTTCAAGAAGATTGAAGACACATGTGAGATATTATTGACACACAGTATTACAGTGTCTGCAAAGAATTTCAGCCTGGTCCAGCTACTCAAGAGCAGGCATCCCTGCTCCTGTGAGTCTGCTGTGTTGTAAGCCACACAACTCTGCCCTCCTCAAGAAAAATAAGTTAGAAGCACAGAAGAGGCGAAAACCAAAACTGTCAGGGATTCCAAGTAGTGTAAGATGTCCTGGTCAGGCAGAGGTCATTCGGTCTGGGTATTCAGACTCAAGGCAGTATATCTCTCCAAAATTATACACTGTTAGTTCATCACCTAGGCTGCTCCAAAGAAACCATATGTTCTCACGCTCTCCCACAAGCAGTGAGAAGACAGTACAGAACATCACACGCAATATCAATGGTCAGCTGCCTAGCACATTCTTGACCTAGCTGCTCCCCAGAATTTGCAGTAATGATAACAGCTCCTGCATATTTTAACGTGAAGTGAACCATGAGCAAACATTTTGGTAAGAGCTCACCCAAGTCCAGATCCTAATGCCATATTTAATTTTCTCCGCAAGCAATTTAAATTGGCTTTTGGAAAACTTGAGCACTGAGTGCAAGCTTGCTCGCTCCAGAAAGCAGCAAAACATCACTTTTGGATCACTCTGAATTGAGAGAGCCTTAAGATCATGAATTTAATTTTGCTAATCTGACTCACTAACGGTAAAGTAAACACAAAATAATGCATGAAATTACCATCTAAATAAGTCATTAAAATAACCATTAGAAGTGCATGCTCTAAGCCAGGTACAATATTTAGTGTAATCCTGTTTATTTACAAAACATGTCCGTATATGTTCTTTCCACACTTGTAATGAGCATTAAAGGGCATTTTCCCTACCAGAGCTCCCACATTTATACTGCAGTCAGCTCTGTGCTAAGCAAGATGCACCTTTGAGCTTTCTCTCAGGGTCCTGCTCGCAACTAACTTTCTGGACAGCCTTTTTACTGTAACAATTCAGGGTTACAAAACCACTGTTCTAAATTGACTTTCAGTCACTTTCCTTACTTCTGTCTCACTCAGCACCTTCACCTGCCATTTTCTATTAATTTTGGCATATGCAGGAGTCTAATCCCTTAAAGACTGTGAAATTTTTAGAGGGACTCACTGATTTAAGGAAAGAGACCTGTTATTTTGGGATTTGAAGCTCTCTTGAGGACAGCCATGAATATCATCACTAAAAGAGTGCTGTTACACATCGTGACTTTTGGCACACCATGGAATAGAAAGTTTTTATGGGATTTGTCACTGATGAACTTTTAAGACATATACCATGTTAAAATTTCAGTGTCAGACAGAGGTCTGTAAAGTTTGTCTTTCCAGATAAAGACCATGAACATTTGAGCTTCATATGTCCTTTCATGATGAAGTACGGGGGTGAGTAAACTCACCACACCTGTTTGAGATGCTACAATACTCAACTAGAGATTGAACCAGTTTCCTTGCAAGCGTCATGCATTGATTTGCCTTCCTTTTAATTGCTTAAGCCAGTTGTACCACCAAAAGTCTTCACTTTTGCAAAAGGCTCTGCCTGGAAAAGATACTGTTCACTCTGTTCTGTTACCAAAGCATTTCCATCACCAAAACCTTCAGTTTTGCCAAGTCTTGTCACGGCCTTTCAAACCACACTTCAGGTTGGGTCCCTGGGTGATGGTCCCAGATCTCACTTCACTGGGTTGGGTCATTGCCATTGACTCCTGTGAGTTCTGGATCATGCTGTTGGTGAATGCTGGTCAAAATGGACCGTGGGATGGTAACCACAGATATGAGCACTTACATCACTTCTGTATAATTAAGCCCTCTGTGTACTGTTCCCTTTTGTCTGAGAAAGCCAATGAATATGTAGGCATTGATTAGGGAGTCAGAATAAATCAGTGGAACTTTCCATAATATTCAAGTATATTAAAAATGCAACAACAAATCCTGGATTCTTTAACCAGATTTATGCAACTCATTTTAGGCTGGACTCTTACTGAACTCTCTTCCAGTTTTGTCAGAGTAAGAGTGGAGCAAGAATATGAAAACCTCTCTAGGTATGCATTGATGAGTTTTAAATGTCTACTGTTTTGACCCTAGAATTTAATGTAAAATTGAGATAAGGTAGTCTATTTTCTATTACTAAAATCTACAAGACACTGAAGGTTCTGGATCTATAGGTAAAACAGATTGAACTACACAGTTCAATCACTACTAATAGGAATTGCAATCCCAAGGACTCTTCATACATTTATAGGAAAGTAAATGCTCTGCCTTGTTTTGCTAGCAAATGTAGCATATCCTGTCAGTATTTAGCACAGAGACATATATTTTTTTATAAGAGGAGTTAAAAAATATGTGAACTTTGGGATAAAAAAAAAAAGGAAACCCTAGATAAAAAAAAAAAAAAAAAAAGAGAAATCTGACAGTTGAACTGAGTCAACTATGTAGATTAGATAGGGAAAGGAAATTAGAACTAGCAGGAAATGCTAACAAACACAGAACAAAGAAATTGATAACAGGAAGGGAATAGAACCAATATAAATAGTTGCAAAAGGGTATTGGCCTAGTATTTTGAAGAGGAGAGAAATATTTAACTGTTGAGCAGTATTTTTTCTAAAAGATGCTTTACCTCAACATTTTTGAAACATATTTTCAAAATCACAAGCTTTCTATAACCAGAGGACTGCCAAATCAGCTTGGATTTTCTTGAGATCTTCCCTCTCTTTTTCCTTACTGGGGATGGAAAAAGGAGTTACATTTGTCTTGTCCTCAAACATCAGATTGTAAGGAAACCCTAACAGTACTTACGTAAGAAGTCATGCCTTCCCCACTTGTATCCTCTTTCCAGTTCATGGTGCCTCCATACTTTGTGATTTTCTCATTCTACCCAGTCCTGAAGACTTTTGAAGGTATCATGGAGGACAGGTCCATCAACATGATAAACCACGGTTGGAATATTTATTAACATTTTTTAAAGAAATCTTCTTTGTTCTAGGTGAGAATGATTTGTTTCCCAGTCATTCCAGTATTGAATAAGACGTTTGGTTCCCTTTGCAAGATCTCTAGCCATTTATGGTTTTTCACCAAATGGATCTGCACAGCAGCAACCTTTATGGAGAGGGCAGACAATAGAAATAGCAGTTTCCAAACAGCTAGAGGCAACAATCCTGATAAACTGACTCCTCTGTACTCAGCCTGAGGTGAGGCTGCAGTCATCCATCCAAGCAAAGGATGCCACTCCTCTTAGATGAAGGTTAAGGAATCACTGTAATAATATGACTCACTCTAGTTAATGATAGTCACCAGCAAGTCAATATTGATGTCTATTCTGCTATATCAGAATATTTGGATAATATTCTGTTAATATCTTGTATATGATTCCAGCTGAAGAAAGCAAAGCATGCTTAAAGCCAACACTGTCTGCCAAAGATTTTTGGGGTAGACCTGACACACACTTGTAACATACTCCTAGATATAAAATTCACAAACTACCTTTTTTAAGCTGTCTAATTAGTAAGTGAATTAGAGATGTAAACAAGCCATATGCCTAACACATTTGTTCAAAGCTTTTTCAGTTGTCCTTTTATCAAATTTCCCCTCCCACCGCCAACTCTTTTTAACAGGGTGAATGATTTCTGGGAAGACATCAGTCTCCAGATTCTTCAGTCTGGTCATTCAAAACGGTAAACCGTTCTGGATTACAACCATATTTCAATATGTATGTTGCTTTATTATTCAATAATCTTACTAAAAATGCTTTTGATTTCTGTTACTGAGTCTTTTTCTTCACTATGAATCCTCCTGTTAGTACCACTCCCTAAAGTAAAACTTAGAGGTGAGCTTCTTTCTCTTAGGTTAACTAAACCTCTGTGGGAAACTGCACCAGGCCTGTAGATTTTTTGACAGAGCAAGAGGAATTTGACCTTGGCCAGACTGCTGTGTAGCCGTGAAGATAAACAACTTCCAGAGACTGAGAGAACTCAGGACAAGCAGAAGATAAGGCACCTGGATGAGGTTGTACAGAGACTGGAGACAGTAATTTATAACTGTGGCCAATAGGTGATTGTTTGTGTGTAATGAACACCAATAATGTTAGTGCATGTACTCTTAGAAAAAGTATAATTGTGTGAGTACTTTGAATAAACCGAGCTTTGCTGTTAACTCTTACTGAGTTGTCTCATGGCTCCACAAGCCCGCCTCCACTACAAGCCTCTTAGAAGTTTAGTTTTTCTCCTATGACAGATTGTGTTGTAACTTTTTATTGAATGCATTCAGATTCTGTGGCATGCCTTTCTGTCTGCATTTTAGTTGTTTTCAGTCCAGGTAAGACTGTAGATGATAACTTTAAAGGTCCTAATAATGGTCCCTCAATGGCCTTTATTCAAAAAAAATCAGGCTTTTAAAGAGCCTGTGGCTGCTGTTTGCTTTTTTTTGGTAGCTAATATAACTAAAAAATCTAGGCACAGTCCCACCTCTGCAAACTTCATTAACTGTTAAATGTAAGGGAAAATGGTGAGCGTGCAGTGTTAGAACAGCTCCACAAAGAAGACACATAAGATACTCAAAATTTGAAAAATAAATAACTCTGCTTTGATTTGTCTTGTAAATCAGAGGATACATACAGAAACTTCTTCCATAGTTCTCAAATTATTATCTCTTTTTTTTTTTTTTTTTTTTTTTTTTTTTTTGCATAGTCAGCAGGGAACTCTCCTTCAAGTTTTCTTTGCTTAAGTTTGTGTGTTGAAAAACTCAGCTTGTGAGTTCTACAACAAAACAAACAACAAGTTTAGAATTTTGGGAAATGTAATGGAACTGACTTTCTTTTTCCTCTTGATTCTATCCAAAAGATCACTGATGATATTGTAAAAGACTAAGCAGTCACCTAATAAGAACATATAAGAATAATAAAAATATAAATATAGAAATAATAAAAACCCCTGCAATTTGACATGCATATTAGGAAGTCTAAGATGCTTTCAGATCTGAAGATGATCAGACTCCCTCTCCAATCCCATAGTGTGATGAAATGAGCATGGGAATGAGAATCCAAAATAACTGAATTCTTGTTCAACTTCTACTCCCCATATGTTTGAAATGTACCTTATGCAGCACAACATTCACATACTTAGTTTTTGAAAACCACAAAATTCTAGCAAAGATTTATTCTTCTGTGTTGCTCGTATGTATATGTAAAACTTGTTTCTCTTTTAATAAAGATCATTGGAATCACAGCACTTGACATAACAGTGAAATATATCCCATGCACACAGACCCAGGTGGTACTGCCAGAAAATAATGTTTTTATAAGTCAGTGCTGGTGTTCTATTTTCATCTGATCGCTATGCTACAAGGATGATAATGGAAACAAACAAGTGATTGTGGCAATAAAATATTTTCAGAGACTGCTTACTCCTGCAGCCTTCTGTGTTCACTGACATATTTTTAGTTATATTTTGGCTCCATTGTAGCCAAAACTAATTTATGAGTTTGACCATTTCTTTGGGAGAAGATCACAATGTTTAACAAGACTTCTTATTCTCTGCCTATTCACTGTACAAAGAGAACATGACTGCAACATTTGGGAACTTCTATTTCAAGAAATCTTTTAGCCCTATCTGAATAGCTAATAGTAAATACACAAGCCAAAGCTCAGAATTGAAAAATTCACTGGTTTTATGAAGGACAACGAAGGATACAGGTCTAGGAGCACGGCATTAGCTGTTTGACTCAGCCAGACACCTTCCGTGCAGCTTTTCATTGCATTTAGTTTGTCCTGGTTCTAGCCAAAAAGTGCATTACTGGGTCTGAAATACTGCAGCTGGTTCAGAGCTAGCATGATATCACAACACCGATGACCACAAAGACAGAGAGAGCTTAACATGTGACAGCATTTTTCACAGAGACAGTCTTCCACCTGATTCATTTGATGCACTGGTAACAGAATCTGGTACAAAAGGAATACTTAGGAGGGAGAGGGGGGTGGAAAAAAAAACCACAAAAAACCCCCACAAAAAACCAAAACCAAACAAACAAAAAAACCCCACCAAAACAAAACAAAACAAAAAAAACAAACAAACCAAACCAAACCAAACCAAAAAAAAAAAAAAAAAACAGAGACAAAACAAACCCCTTTTTGGTAACTCTGGGCTTTGTTTCAGCCTGTAACTAACCCCAGTTACAGGAAGTATACAGTAAAAGATCAAAGTAAGAGACAGTAAGTGAGCCTGTTGAAATGAAGTGTTACAGGCATATGTTCCTCATCTCATTCCTCATATGTTCCTCACCTCATCCAGCTCTGTCAACTGGGTGCTGCAACAGCTGGGATATAAGAAAAATCTTTCAGGCAGATTCAGCAGAGGAGCCTGTACTTCATTTGGCCAGCTCAGAGCTCACATTTCACTGAAGGAATGCAGCGGCTCGATGAAGGGATATTTGTTTTTTTTCCTTCAGCACATGAGCTACAAGGAGTTTATTTCTGCTTTTACACAAACCAGTCCAAACCTCACTGAGTAGCTAGTAGCTATTGTGACCCTGGAGTCACTAGCCTTGGGATGTGTACATTGCTTCCTGCTCCCAGAATCAAAAGCAGCATGACTGGGGGCTGCAGGATACAGGTCCTACACTGTCCTTTAGTCTCCCAAAGTAGTTACGAGGTCTGTCCTTGACTACTGCACCAGGGTCATCTCAACACTAAGCCCTGCTTCTCTGATTTTGCTCAAGAGTAGGTGACAGTCTGAGTATATGATAATGAGTGTGATTTGCCCCAGATTGCACAGCCAGCACTACTGCTGGTGAAGTCACAGCAAATTAGGGTGATTTGTGCAAAGACTGAGTTTGCCAATTACTTCGTTTCACCGTCAATGGTGGCATGGCCAAATGGGTAAACCTGGGAGCTGGGAGAAGGGGTCTTCTACTAATTCAGTCACTGATCCCCCACATGCCCTACAGCAAAGGAAGCTTCTCCCTCCACCTTTCCCTCTTCAGGCTTGCCCATGGAGAGAGGGCAAGCATCTTACAGAGGGATCATCACCAGCCATGGCATACTGACACACAGTGTTTGTGCTGGTTTTGCCAGTTTTTAGGAGCTGAATTGAATTACTGCATTTTTCTCCAGAGGGCGTTTCATAGTTTGCATAAAGATCTGTTTTGTAACTATATTCTGTACTGGATGCTAAAGATATTCATAACACACTTGGTGTAAATATGTCTGAGAAGCCATCAACCATCACACAACTCCAATATAGCTAATTATTATAATTCCTGTCATTGTTAGTAATTTTATTAATAGCCTTTAATATGTTGTAATATTTGAATTTTAAAAACCAAACCAAACCAAACCAAACCAACAACAACAACAAACTCAAAAAAAAAAAAAAATTACGCATGTGTATGTCTGTATCTGCATGCTTGCATTGATATGTCCAGAATTGAACTGCATTGGAAATGCACTGCAGTGACAGGAATGATTTCAAAGTGCAGACACATGTACTTGAGGTGGGTAATTTCTGTACAGTTTAAAATCCTCAGTGTTAGAAGCCGTACTACTTACTGGGATTTTAATACAAACTTATAGGTGAACATAAAGAAGGACAGATAAGACAGAAATTGTAGAAGCAAATACAGTCCTGATAAGACAGAAATTGTAGAAGCAAATACAGTCCAGATATTTAGAAGATCAGAGAGTAGCTCATGCTATGTTGTAATATCTTTTTTTACCTTTTGCAGATCCTTCAGACTATTATATGACAGCTTAGCTTCTCACCAAGTAATATTAATCTCATCTTAATCAAGGTATATTGGTTTTCAGCTTAAGAGTGAAGAGAACTATTTAACAATATAGCTTTTTAAAAAGCAGTTGAGTAATTCTCTGGAAGGGGTGGGAGGGGTAAATCTTTATGTATATAAAGAATTAGTATGTTTTCAACAAGCAAGTAGTAAACCCAAATCCAACTGTGTGTGGCTGCCTGAAATTAAAATCTAATCACAGAGACTCAGCACACTTTCTTTCCAGACAGAGGGATTTGTAACATGTAAATCTGAGGCAAGTTTAATTTAAATGAGGTCCAAGTCCCAGTTTAAAACAATTTGGTTACCATAGCTAATTGCTGCATGTGACTAGCACTGTTATTTCTACTTTATGCCTCTTGGTTCAGCCTCACACTGTACGATAAGTGATTTGGCAGTACTGTACCCACAGCATTCCCAAGAAATCAACAACATTTATTTCTTGATTTCTGAAGTGAATCTATATTTCGTGGATTTTTCTTGAAAGAAACCTCACCATTTTCATGCACCTGAAAGTAATATTAGCAACAGGGGTTGTATGTAAACCTTTTGTACCTACAAAACTACTTAAATCAGTAACTCCCATGTCAAAAGAAGGCTCATTTGTACATGGCTATAAAGCAAGTTTTATATATTTTCTTACAGACATTTGCAATATTAACATACAAGCTCCTAGACTTAACTGTTCCAGTCACAGGTCTCTCAAGACATTGTCTGTGTTTCTCAGTATAAACATATACAAATTATTTCAACTTTTGAGTGGACTCTGCTTCTTCAAAAAAATGGTATTTTACATTTCTCTATGTGACTTATTTTTGAATCTCTTAAGCAGAGGCTGACAATTTTTGTCACAGTGTAATGAGCTGCTTACCAGTGATTTCCTGTTTTCACAACTGATATCAAAAACACAGGGCAAGTTAATACAATGCAAAAATAGCATTTTTGCAGCCTACTTTTAAAAGTCAACTTACAAAGAACAAATTTTCTATCTAAATTCTCTCCTAAATTCTCTCTCATTAATTATGTTTTCTACCTTTTATTCTTGTTATCTTAAGCAGTGTCAAGTATTTTCCAAAGCATAATGGCTTCAAATGAACTTAGTTTTGCACCAATAGAGCCTGTTATTTTTTTTACCTCAAAAGCAAATCAAAGGAACATATATCAAAACCTACAGACATATGAAAGAATGAGTGGTAGGACAAGGTGTATTTCAAGTCACCTATGTCCTCAGAGGATGTTTACAGATGTAGACAACACACATTGTTAACTTAATCTCTGTTTACAAATTGGCAGTTGAAAGGACAGAGTCTGTTCATTCTGCTTCATGTCTAATGACAACGTGAAACTTTCTGTTAATGGTATCTGTCAGTGATGAGGGCACGGAAGAAAATCATGAAAAGGTCTTGGCAAAGTAGACCAAAGCACTCTCACTGAGAACCTTAAAAGTTATTATCCATGTGCATGACTTTTAGACTTTGGAACAACAGAGCAGACTGCTCTTGAGGAAAAAAAAAAAAAAAAAGAAAAACGTTGTAAATTAGCAATGAGCCCAAATCATGCTCACACAGCAGTTTGGGAGCATATTCAAGACTTCACAGATACCTATGCAGTGGAGATATTCAGTAAAGCTATTAACTATGTACCTTGATATCAAGTCTCAAAATTTTCAATCCTCAACATTTTTATTCAAGGAGAAGCTGGTAATGAGGGACAGAGAAAAACTTTCCAAGTTGGTTACTTTGGTTTCTTTGACTTTATTTGAAAGACCTATTGAGTTTTCTGTTCTAGGACACTGTTTCTTGACAAAGGTAATGGTAAATCAACAATAAACACCCTAAATGGTAGTGACAGGTATAATTATGAAGGCAATTCATAGAAAAAATTTACTGAGGTACTTCACCAACAACCCCCAAAAAAATGACTTAGCCCATTCTTCCAGATACTGTCCTTTATTTTTCATGTAGTTTCTAGAATCTGCCTAAAAGTATCTCTGTTTAGTCAAACCTTGCAATAGTTAAAAGCTGAAACTGTGGTGAATAAAGCGTTTGCTCCAACACTTTCAGAGAATGGGCTGCTTTAAAAGTACATAGATATTATGATCCCTTTCCTCAAAATATGACTAATGAATCAGGATATTGTTTCTCAAAGTACATAATTTGTGACCATCTTACCACAGAAATAACAGTGGTTTTAGGAGTTCTTGAGCCTGCCTTCATAACTCAGACAATTAGGCTATTAAGGTTGGGAAGAAAAAAAAAAACAAACAAAAAAACCCCAACCAAACAAACAAAAAAAACCCCTGCTGAATTAATGAAATTTTTTACATTTCTTATTTCATTAAAAAGCAATCCTGCCCGCAACTCTACAGGTATGGACAGTCCTGGATGTGGACAACCCATACAGAAGAGAGAGCAGCTGCTGAGAAGATGTTTTGGAGAGCTCATGTCCATTGTGGGCACACGGTTTGGGTGTGAGACACAGGAAGTCAGGAACCAGCAGAGAGACCCAGGGTCATAAAGGGATGCCAGATTGTCCCCTGTTTGTCATGTGGAAATTGTTCTGTTTAGCTCAAGCTGTTGTGCATTCTGAATACTAGTGATAGTCATTTAAGTAGAAACAACATTACCTATTTCACTGGAATCATTTTAGCAGAATTTCAAGTTATAAAGGAAAGTGAAAAGCTAGCAGCTGTCTCAGCTTGATGGAGCAGAGAAAGAGATAGTCAGTTCTCCCTCCATTAACTAGGTTCGAAATTACCCTCCATTCTTGTCTATGGGTGAGAAAGACATGTACTTTCCCATTGAATCCCTGCACTTTGTGGACATTGAAAAACAGAACAGATGTAGCACGCATCTCTTGGTTATAAAACCAGCAGCCCACTTGACCAAAAAATTGTCAGAGCATATAGACACAGTCCTAATAGGTTAGGTTTAATTCCAGGATTTCAAATCAAAGAATAAACTAAAATTATTATTATCATAATCATAATGATTATCATTATTGTTATTGCCAGTAATTGTAAGAATAATTTCAGAATAAAAAATTACCTTTTATAGATTGCAGCTGATGAATAGAATAAAGGGGAAAACAGAGCTGTAGGAAGATTTCTTCTGTGGCATAGATAAATCTTGCATGCCACATAGAATGTGAGATCTTAACTATACTTGAAGATATTATATGTTGAAGGGTATATGACACACAGTTGATATGTCATCTAAGTCATCTGAGATCAGCGGTTTCCTTTGATGCAAGTTTAGAAGGGTATCACCTCATACATTTCTAAACAGTTAGAAGTATAAAAGTGATTTTAAAAGAATCCCACCCCGTGAGCAACCATTAGATTTCTCTCTATTTTGTGAGGCTCTGGTGTTGTATGTTTTAAAGTTACCAGCAATTGTTGCAGTTGAACATATGAAGTTCTATATGTCAGCTACGAAAGCAGAGATTACTATTGTGGGATTATTTAAATCAGGTAAATTGCAAACTTTAAAACTCTTAATATGACACATTGTTGCATTGTTCTTGGTTGTTTTTCATGGCTAAGAACAAGGCATGTTCTTCACATTTCTTTAGTTCATGACATTTCTTTAGTGGGGAAGTCAGAAGTAAAGCAGGTTGTGTTTTCTTCTCCGTGTTTCCTCACTCATTGATGAGGAAGGGTTTTGGGATTGTCTTCCTTCTACACCTGAGAGGAAAAGGAAAAAAAAAAAAAAAAAAAAAAAAAATGTTTTCATCTTATTTGCCCTTTACATCTTTTTTTCAGAATGACGACTTTTTCTAGCTTCACTTATTCTGCCAGACTGTTATGCAGAATTAGCCTTCATGCCTGTTTTGTTGGATATTTGCCCCTTCGCAGTTGTGGCTGTTGTATACGTAAGGCAAGCTGTTTTATTAAATGTTAGCGATGTTAAAGCTGCTACAAAATGCCTATAAAGTCACTGGTTATATTATTGTAGTATGTTCGTTTCTGGTTTCCGAGTCAAAAAAATAGCAATTTTGTTATGATTAGTCTTCTTCTACTTTCTTAGTGTGACAGAATTCTGCTTGGTCTATAGTGACAGACACAATTCTGTTCAAACCAAGACACAGAGAAAGAGGCATCACCCTACTTGCAAAGTGTAACACAGAACTGACAAATTGACAGTCCTAACAGAGTTTTTTTATGTCATTTTAGATGTCGTTTCATGCCCTTAGTATATCAACTCCTCACTGCATCCTTGTTTTCATTACCTTGTGGTGCCATTCAGCTACTTGAATAAAGATCAGAGCCCTGTTCTGCTGAGTTCCAACAGGCACTAAAGAAACACTTCTGCTTTAAGAGTTAAAATTAAAGAGATGCAATGATTCCATAGTTCAGCAACATCACAAAGATGCCATTTGATTTTCCCATCATCAACCAATAAGGCTTCTGTAGAGCTGGCAGTTAACCTAGTGCTTCCAGGTCTAAAGAATAGTAACTTTCTCTATACAGATATATCTATATTTTTATATTGATAGATAGATACACACATATATATATTCTGAATTTTGAGAGCAAACCAAAGTGCATATTTGGGTTAAAAAAAAGTGTTTTGCATCCTAACTGTGCAGAAATCACTGCCTTCAAGTTTTGTTATGGAAAACTAGGATAAAACTCTGATTTTTCTACTGCTTAATATGGATCTCTCTACAGCTACCTGCTATGTGAGTGGACAGATGCTCATGGGTAGCTGCTCCTGTAAATCCCAGCTGCACAGAGAGTGATATTACCCAATACTGTGTAGCATTGTGTATTACCCAATTACCCAATTATTACCCAGTATTACCCAATACTGTGTAGTTAGGGACAGGCAGCCAAGACTTCAGAGGAAGCAGGCTTTCTCAGAGCAGCTATAGGCATCTCTGCAGAGACCACAAATGCCCAAAACTACTCTCTAAAGCCAGACCTTCAGAACCATGTCACTGTAGTCCAGAGGACCAACTTATTTTGGAACATGAGTTTTAGTTCATTAGTTCTTTATATATTTGCATCTTGTTCTCAGAAATACAAAAATTACAAAGTAAAATTCATATCTTTTTCTGTTGGGTTGTCATAATTACATTAGGCAATGTCAGATGAAATAAATTCACACTGTCAAGTACTCTAATTAAGACTGTGCTGACCAGTTTGTTTTTAAAATCTTCTCTTCAGTCATGAGTTTATGCCACAGACCTGACCGGGAACACGGTAAAGGACGACTCCACACATGCGGGGATGAACTGTGGAATGGCCGTTCACTATAATGAGGTTTGGGTTTATATAGGGCTAAGCTCAGAGGGTTCTGGAACAGGGTGTGGAAAGGGGTTGGATCAGAGGTGTAACCGG
>JAWWTY010000088.1:2268036-2283160 GCA_035222235.1 Margarornis squamiger
AAAGCCTTACACAAGATTATTGACAAGTAGCATGGGTACAATCCACTTGGAAGTGGTATATGATCTTCCAAACAGCCAGGTGTTTCCTTTTTCTTGATGGTAAAAGATTTGTAGGTTTCTGAACTCAAATAGTAGAAATAGATAGAAATTTAATAGTACAAAGAGGAAGTCTAGGCATATAAATAGCAGGAATTTGGGGGGTATACAGAGGAGACAGAGTAGGAAGCAGCCAAAGAAGAAAACCTCTCTGATGTAGCTCTGAAAAATGTAATTGTAACATCAGATGTGCTAGGAAAGAGGAGTGCTAATAAATTCAAGATATTGGTGAAAGTATCTAGAGCACTGTGTAATATATTGGTTGTGCATCTCTGAGAAGGATAAAACCAAACAGCAGAAAATGGGAATTAAGTTAGTCAGGGAAATAGATAGGACAGAAGGGGAGACTGAGGAAACAAGACAGCTTTGTGACACATTTGCCTGTGCAAAGTGGGGACCCACCATGACTAGAATTGTTCCTTACAAATAACTTTGTATGTCAATATCAGAGAAAGAGGGAAACTACTGACGCTAAAATAATGAAAAAGAAATATTATACATTTATTTCCACTGTGCCTGAGCACTTTTACAGTTTCTAACTACCAAAGCAACAAGTCAGAGGAAATGGCTTAAAATAACAAAACTATTTTAGGGATGACTTTTTTACTTTTAAGATGACATTGCACAGTACAAGTGGTGGCAACCAGTGGAGGCTGGGCTCACCAGCCACTGCGTAAAATCATGTCACCTACTGCTCCTATTCAGAAGGTTGTTGATTTGGGATAATTTTTCCCCAGGATACTCAAGGTTCTTGCCCACTGAGCTGCCATTTTGTTTTGGCTGCAGGCAACCCCCACCTGCCTGCCATGAGTCTCCTTTGCACCTGTATTCTATTTTTTCCTCAGAGTTTTAGATCATAGGAGTACACATTTGTGTCAGTATATCTAAATAAATCAAATACCACCTTTTACATGATTTTCCTATGTATAATCTGTTATATTTTCATGTGTTACACTGTGGTTTCAACAACGGTGTTATTAAAGTATGCATTGCACTGCAGTAAAATTAATTGGTGTAATACCATGAAAATGCCATCTCAAGGAAAAACAGTCATTTCTGTAAACTGCATTATGGCTTTCTTATGCAAATTGTAAATACATCTTGGGCTTATTCTGGACATTCATTTTGTGGCTGTACAGGACAATGTCTGAATCCAAAACATCCTGCAGTTAAGGGACAGGAACTTTTACTGATGTTCATGGATATTTGCCAACATGGACTATTCAAATCTATACAATAATAATTTCCTATCTATGAGTACTTGCTAAGGAACAGATAGGAAGTAGTAAGATGAAATCTTACCAATTTGCAGGGCAGTTTCTTTTCCTCGGGTGTTTTCACAAAAACTGACTAGCTACAGCATGATGTCCTCTCTTTTGACTGCATTAATGATGCAGGTCTAAGAAAAAACATGTTGTGACAACAAGCAAAGCTCAGAAATATTTTATTAGGTAATAATACTAATCATACAGTCTGGAGAATGCACTGGCATTTTGTGGCTGAAATGTAATTAATAGTCTTTCCTTGCGCACATGTAGTATTTGAGAAACTCAGACCCAAACACCATATTTTATCTTAAACTGAACCAGAACAATGTTTACACAAGAGCTTTAGCTTCAGAGCAGCACAGGAAAGCTAAGGCTTCACAGAAAGTTGTCTGGAGACCAAAAGACATTTTTCAAGTGTCCAGTGAAACACACCCTCCAACTGCTAGGGAGTTGATGATCAGATTCTAACTACAAGCATCTAAGACTTTTGAAGTGCAGCAGATAAAAGCAGTGGTCAAGCCTCAGAGACTAGATCTTCCCACATGAAACATAATATAGCATGAAATTAAAAGAAAGATCTTGTGCTTTTAACCAACAGTTCCCTGACAATGAGGTTGAGTGTAAGCAGATGTTGATGCTGCATAAACAACCAAGTTCTTTGTCCATATGGGCCTTAAGAGCTTAGTGTCTAATGGAAGGGTGGATGGCCTTGATTTACACAGTTTAGCAATAAGGCTAGAAATACCTTTTTATAGCCCTAGAGACAATTATCTTCTTAACACCAGGAATTTTGTGGACTCTTTATAATCCTTAAAGAGGCAAATTTACTGCACAACAAAGAAAACAAGGCAAAAGTTTAAGAGATATTGCTAACAAGGTTTTCCACCCTTATCAGAGGTAAGGTCTTGAGAGCCAACTTTAGACTTTAAAGTGAAAGCTCCAGATCTCAAAGCAACTTGTTTGAAGCACTGTGAACTTTAGAGGCCAGTAGGTGAAATTCTAAATACTTTGGAATACCTTTTTTTAACCATTTGCTCTTGCTTTGTACTTTGGTTCTGGTTTTTCTGGCATGGTACCCAGGCCATCATGGGCTCCCACAGCTTCCATGTGTTTGTTAACATAAATCTGAGGTCCATGTTTGTCTAGGCATAGCTTTTGAGGTCCAAATTCTGTTTGAAAGTCGGAGTGAAGCAAGGAATGAGGATAGGATCCATCCTCTGGCTGTCTCTCAAGGGTACCCACTCACCAACTGCCCTTCAGCTTTGCTTCCTGATCTGTATTTCCTCAGAGGCATCTCTGCCTGTGGCAGAGGGGTTGGAAGTAGATGATCTTTGAGGTCCTTACCAACCCAACCCATTCTATGAGTCTATGATCCCACATTAGGAATTACTTCCTTTATCCTTAAAGCTGCTGTAAAATCTTAGAATGTGAATGGGAGCGCTGCATTCTGGCTGAATAACCCTCTGCACAGGCAAAGGAAGGCATTGTCCATTTTATACCTCATGTGTTTTATACACTGAACATACCAGGGGAGGCAAGGCAGTTGAACTTTCTCCTTTTTCTCAACGCTTCACATTGGTTGTTATTTGTTTGTCGTGGCATTGCTTGTTTAGACTCTAAACCTTAAGTTTGAATAAGAAAGCTACTTCCTTTTCCTAACAAATGCAGTGTGTTTACAAAAACAAACCATCAATGCAATAGAAACAGAATAGAGGAAAGTTTTCTTAGTAAAACAGGAATATTATCCTGATTAATCTTTCTGAATGTTGCGAGTGATTCAAAGACTTGTTTCCCCTTAAGTCTATGTGATTTGGTGATGATAAATGCATATTTCTAACCAGAATACAGAGTGCAAGTCATTGTAAAAAAGCACTGAAAAAGTATTATACAAATAACAGGAAACTGGTAACTGCAGGCAAAGTCATACTTTCTGTGATATTTATTGCTGCAGATATTAGAAATATGCTTTATTGCTTTAAGTGTTGAACATTTTGCTTTTTTGAACATGATAGAAATGCACATTTCTGATCTGAATACAGAGTGCCAAAATATTGTGAAAAAAGCACATTGATACAGTATTATGCAAATGGGAAATAACTGGTAATTACAGGTAAAATCAGTACTTGTGGTATTTATTACTGCATATATTAGAAATATACTTTATCCTTTTAAGTTTTGTACATTTTCTTATCTGACAAGGCGACAAAATATTTACCTGGTAAATCTGAAATGGGACTATTTTTAAGGAAAGAAATTTTAAGAATTTGTTTAATACATAGGTTCTTGCATGTGCCATTGCCAATTTAATAATAGATAAAAAGGTTTAAATAAAAGAAGTTGTGATGTTACTATAAATGATGCTTCAATTTGAATTTCAGTTTTCTTTTCTCACTGTTTACCTTACATTGCTTTTTTAATTATAGAAATTTTTCAGTACTAGATTAAATAATGCTCTTAACTTAATATGTTTGCAGTTTAAAGAAGTCATGCATAAATCAAACAGTGAAGATGTAAATTCTGAGTCATCTGAGTCATATTTCACTGCCGTTTTTCATAAAGAAATGCATTCATTCTTTATTTTAAATCCTTTTTTACAAAGTTTTCAGACAAAAAGAGATCAAATCACGAATAACACCAGATCAACAAAAAGTAAAGGTCAATAGTTCATAATGCTGTTTTTTAAAGGTGATAGGTCAATGTGAAAAGCTGTAGGATTTTTGAAAATAAAGAAACACATCTTTGAAAATGCTGCAAAAGAGGGGTCTTATTTTAAAGCATTTATTTTAAAAGACAAATACCACTATAACAAGCCCTTGATGTCTCTGACACGAGACATGAAGAAGTCATTAAAGCTGTCCCAGTGGAGCTCCTACAGTTGCTTCAATTTAGGGTGGGTGTGAGCATGCTTAAAATTAAATTACTTTAAAATAAAGTTACAGCACTAAGCAATATCCTGCTTTTGACTCAGCAGGGTTTCCCGTGAGAAAAGAAAGTGGGCAAAGAGAGCTTAAAAAGACAGACAAACATATTTACCCCTAGGTGGAAGGTACAAATTAAATTAGCCTGCCACAAAAAGGAGATGTTTTCTCCTTCTGTTCAGATGTCATGGTAGTGAGGAAACATCATCTGGGGCCAAGAAAAATGGCACAAATACATTCATCTAAGCTACCATTCATCCTGTTCCAAGGACTAAACAGAGCACATAAAAGAACAGCACTGTTGAAGCACTTCCTCTCCCTAGTTACCAAATGGAGACTTGTGGAGGAACATGAGAGTGGAGAGTGGGGGATATTTCCATCACGGATTTCACTGTTGTGGTAGGAATGACAGACGATGTCATAGACCTGATGAGGCTGGATATGAAATGCCATTGCCACAATCTGATTTCCTCTTTGCCTTGAGGGGAAGCATCACATTGTTCTCAGTGCGATATAATGAAAGGTACACCACTAAACTTTTCGTTTCCCTCTAAAGTTGGAAAAACAATAGAAGCACTTCCTGACAGTCAAGTATATTTTTTTATTGTGTCTCATTAATATACATGTTTTTGGCACTCACTAGGGTTCAGCTGGTACATTTTCCAGTATCTCATTCTTTATTTATATGAGACTGGGAGGTGCGACCTATGGAGCCAGTTGGCTGTCATGAATTGGAATATTCATTAAGCCTTGTGAATTATGCATTGGACTGCTTATAAAACCAAGATCCACAGTTGATCTAGCCAGGACTTTTAACTGTTTCCTATTAGAATGAATGATCCACAGATTGGTAAAAATGTACATGTGTGTGGTACATTCCAGAAAGAACTGTGACAGTAATCCAGGGAAGTGGTTGGGGATTTTGCACCTCATGCTCAGCAAAGTCAGTGTAATCCTTGTTTTTGTATTTATTTGAAGAGTTTTAAAGTTAAATTTCTGCTCTCGCAAGTCACATTTGCACTGTGTTCCTCTAGGTTTTGAGCTTTCCTTCCAATCATTCAACAACCTGTACAACAAATTGTTTTCTTGTCAGCCTTAGAGGTCTGCATCTGGCAAGAAACCTCTTTATAGAGATATCTGCTGCCACTTTTTGTGGGGAATTCAGTATTAAGAATTATCAAGTATTAAGAAAATCAAGAATACAGATATTCACAAAATAAAAACTCTTGCTTGCCTGCAAGATCCCTTTTTATTTTATTGTGTTAGGTTAAACATTTAGAAGCTTTTCAACCATTGCTCCTGGGTTTTGTGTGTGTGTTAAGGTTATATTTCTCTTAGTGTTTATGAAATAAAGTTGCATACAAAGATTTTATTCTCTAAAGATTCTCTAAAGCTGGTGATCAGGATCTTATTTGTATTTTGAAAAACACTAACTATATATTTTTCTTAGACACTGTTGTTTACCTAGGGAAGACTTAAAATGGAGGCAAATAGTTAAAATAAATTTTAAAAAAATCTGGGTAACTTGACATGTCATTAGAAGGCCTCGTCACTTTAATAGCATCAACAGGTCTCAGCGTAGAAACATTGTTTTGTTTTGTCACTTATAACTTTTTAGGTTGAGATTTGTAGATGTAGATTTGTATGCAAGCCAAAACTGTAGGGGGAGAAAAAAGTCAACATGGGTTTTTTCCATTTTCCAGGAGGGTTATGCACCAGATATAAGTGATAGTCTTTCTGATGAAGCATACCTACCAAAGCAAATAGCAACTCTATGTGAAGAAGTTGGGAGAAGTAAAGGTTGTCTAGGACCATATGAATTTACTGCATTGTTTCTTATAAGTTCTGTGGCCTGGCCTGAAAGTGGATAGCCTGATCTATGAAAAGGTCACGGGTGAGACCTGTGTAAAATGGCATTGTTTACAGTGTTTTTAGTGAAGAGATTAGCTGTCATTTATTTCCACATACTTTAACAAGAGCTTTAAAGGTTCCCAGCAAGAGCATGTTCTTTTCTCTTTCTCAGCCTGTCACATACTTGTCAGATTCAATAAAATTCCTTACCTGAATTATGCAGATTAGGTTTTGTTGTGCCCAGCACCCATCATTGTTCATCTCCACTACAGCTGAAGCTTCTAGCAGTCCTCTTGCTTACACTGCCTGATTTCAGCACTCCTCAGGTCAAGACCTTTCAACCTCAGGGCTTGACTTATGCTACAACCATTTGACAAATCATCCAGGCCTTCACAAAAGCTGGTTGAGCTCCAAAGTGACTGCTCTCTATACACCACTGTTTCACTGTTTTGACATTTCCTTCTCACTTTTCCCCTCAGTAATTAGACAAAGGAAGAAAAAGACATTTCTGTCCAAGGAATGCTTTCATTCAGGGCTGTGATAAATGGCTACCCTTTCCAACAAGCTGTGGTCCTACTGTAGGAGAAAGTTTCTTCACAATGAAGCTGAGAAAGGGCAACTACCCACTTTCTGCCTTGTGGGGCAAGAAGGTGCATGAGACACATATCTTCCACAGTAAAACCTGAGCAGTGCCTCTATTCATCTTATAAATTTTCATCCAGGCAATGTTAAGGAGTTGAGCAAGTTGTTCAGATCCTTCGTTCATAACTTGGTGTGAACAAGACATCACAGAATGTGTAACATGTTTAGCAGAATGAATGGAATAGCAGACTAAGCTGGATTAGGTAGGAAAAAAAAAAGATCACGTTACTTCCATTTGTTTAAAGATTTTGGGATTTTGTAGAATGAACAGAAAAAAAACAGGAACTTTTTATCCCAACTCTGACACAGACTCTTTTTTCAATTTGGTCAATTTGCTTCTCAGATTTAATATCCTCATACATGACATGGAAAATATAAGTCTGATGTTTAAAGACTCTTTAAAGTGTTGGGGAATCTCCAAGTGAATAGCTCTGTATGAAGCAGAAGACACTATTAGAAGCAGCAGCACTTGTAGCACCATTCTTCTGCTAGGTGTCTCTAACTTTAAGCACTGCTTAATTCAGAAGAACTCATTCTTCTCAGAGCACATTAATCCCTCCTGGCCATTATTTTTCATGTATTTCTCTTGAAGTAACACTAATTTATTGGACTATCAATGGTTTGACATATTAGTGGAGTGTGAAGATTTTGAAAGTATTATCAAGACATTCAGATCAACATCTTTTAATCACAGATATTATTACGGTTAAAATAAAAATGCCATGTAATATCAAATGTCTCTTAATAGAGAGAACTTCTGTCAACCATGTTTTTATAAGCTTCTTTCAGATTATTGTGTTAATGATTATTGTTCCATTGGGAAGAATGGCTGCCAAACATGTAAAATAATTGAAATTGCACATGACTCAGTTCTTAGAGCTGGAGTGAAGAATTAGTGTACTATAATTCATGATATGGTTAGTCTGTCTCTTCTGTTCATGGTTCTGCAGATATTATACCACGCTTTCCTCCAAAGCTTGTAATAAAGAGCAGAATAAACACCAGAATCTTCTGAATACTTAATTTTGTGAGGCACAGTTTTAGCAAGCTTTTCTTTCCAATATTACCATCTCATGGCACTACTTGTTCGTCAAGAAACAAGAGAGCTGTAGTGCATTAATTCTAATCAGAGAACTAAAGAATATGCTGAGGTGGGAGGTTCCATCAGAATCATTGAGTCCAAGTCCTGTCCCTGCACAGGATGCCCTAAGAATCATATCATGAATTGTCCAAATGCATCTTTAGCTCTTTAGGCTTGATTTTTTTGTCTCTGAAAAAAGAAACACGGTTACATTTCCCATGTTAACATTGGACTGGACAGACTTATATACCTGAAATAACACATCCTCAGGGCTGATATCAGCACACATTCCAGCTGACACTTCCTTTCCAATACATGTGAATGCATTCAGTGGGGGTGGGATGGGGTGGGAAACCATGGAAATGTGTCTGGGAAACCTTTAACTAGTATAGCATTAACTAGCATTACTCAAACTGTTAACTGGGCTAAACCAACCACTGCAAATCTAATGATGCTGAAAAGCAGCACAGCCATGTCTGCAGTCCTTTCTCAGGCAAAGTGTCACACTGTCATTAGGATCTTGATCTACCTTCACCTACTGAGTCACCTACAGTCAGATGCAAACTGATACCTTCCTAGTAGTTTCAGAGAAATTCCACAGATCATGTTTTCAAGGTATGTTTGTTGTGTGTCTCCTTCTAGCTTTCTTGGATATGCAGGATCTTGTCTTGTGGGACTCAGAAATACTAAATTTAACTTTTTCTTAGTTTCTAACTCATATCTTGAATTTATTCATTGACAGCTTTTAAATCTTAAACTTTCATTTGCAAATATATTTTGTAGCTTTCATTAAGAAAAAACTATGCACTGGTCCTGATGTAATGTAATAAGGACTAAGATAAAATACTGATTAGAGATGACCCTGACCAAAAAAAAAGACTGAGTACATTAGACAATTTCTCTTGGTAAATATGTTAATACTTGTGTAGTAAGCATGATACCTTCTACAACAGGATATCAGTGTTCGTGAATGAGGGAAGAGAAACTTGATATCATCTGCCTGGACTTGTGCAAAGTACTTGATGCTGCCCTGAGTGATGTCTTTCTCTCTAAACTGGAGAGGCATGGATTTGATGGATGGACCACTCAAAGTATAAGGAATGTCTGGATTATCTCACCCATAGAGGAACCTTGATAAGCTTGAGAGGTGGGCCTGTGTGAACAACATGAGGTTCGACAAAGCTAAATGTGAGGTCCTACACAGGTGTCAAGGAAATGTCAAGCACAAACATGCAGGCTGCATGTAGAATGGATTGAGAGCTGTTTGGAAGAGAAAGTCTTGGGAGTGTTCCTGAATGAGAAGCTCAACAGCAATGTGTTGCTGCAGTCCAGAATGCAAACTGTGTCCTGGTCTACAACAAAACTAACATGGCCAGAAGAGCAAGGGAGGTAATTCTCTTTCTAATCCACTCATGTGAGTCCTCACATGGAGCATTATGTGCAGCTTTGGGGCCCCCAACATAAGAAAGAAGTGGATCTACTAGAGTGAGCCCAGAGGAGGCCACAAAAATGGTCAGAGGGCTGGACCACTTTTGCTCTGAAGACAGACTGAGACAGCTGGAGTTCTGAGGAGACCTTATAACAGCATTCAGTACCTACAAGGGGCTAGAAGAGAACTGGAGAGGGACTTTTCACAAGGGACCTTAAAGATCATCTAGTTCCACTTCCCCTCCCATGGGCTGGAACACTTTTCACTTGACCAGGTTGCTCATAATCCCATTTAACTTGGTCTTAGATACTTACAGGGCTGGGGCAGCCATTGTTTTTCTGGGGAACCTGGTCCACTGTCTCACCACACTCATTGTGAAAATATTATCTTAATATCTAATCTAAATCTTCTCTCTTTCAACTTGAAGCCATTCCCCCTTGTTGTGTCCTATCCTCCTTATAAATAGTCTCTCTTCATCCATCTTGTAGGCTCCCTTCCGGTACAGGAAGGCCTCAGTTAGGTCACCCCAAAGACCCTTTTGCAGGCTGAACAAGCTCTATTCTCTTCACTTTTCCTCTTAGAAGAGGTGTTCCATCCCTCTAATCATCTTGGTGGCCATCCTCTGGACTGTCTCCCTGTTGAAACAATATTGATGTCCTTCCTGTGCTGGGAATGTAGAGCTGGATGTAGTACTCCAGGTGGGATCTCAAGAGAGTGGAGTAGAGGGGCAGGATCCACTCCCTTGACCTGCTGCCCACCCTGCTTTTGATACAGCCCAGGACATGTTTGGTTTTCTCAGCTGCAAGTGGACACTGATAGTTCATGTCCAGTCTCTCATCCACCAGCACACCCTTGTCCTTCTTGGTAGGGCTACTCTTGATCTGTTCATCTCCCAGTCTGCAATGTGGATTGTCCCAGCTCAGGTGCAGCATCTTGCACTTGATCTTATTAAACCTCATGATATTCCCATTTACCCGCTTCTCAAGCTTATCCGGGACCCTCTGGATGGCATCCAATCCTTCCTTCAGGTGTGTCAACAGACGCTCCTCTTGTTGCCTGAAAATTTGCTGAGGGTTCACTCAATCCCTTCATCTATGTCATTAATAAAAATACTAATTAACGCTGGTCCCAGTACAGACCTCTGAGTGACACATTGTCCATTGGGACTCTGTCATTTGTAAATGATGTCCATTGGGACTCTGAGCTGTTGATCACTAACCCCTGGATGTGACCATTCAAGCCATTCAATTCATCTAATAGTACATCCATCAAATCCATCTCTCCAGTTTACAGAGAAGGATGTTGTGGGAGGCCTTGTCAAAGACGCTACAGGAATCCTAATAAATTACATCTGTAACTCTTCCCCTGTCACTCCTTGCAAGACAACAATAATTTGAAACTATAAGTCAATGCTATTTGTATAAAAGCAACAAAACTATTCAAGCAACTTCCTGCTATTCATTAGCAATTATTAACAAGTATGTGAGAAAAATCTCTTTATGTCTGATTTAAGACAATGGAAAAGTAATCCGCAGAACAAAGAAAATAATACGAGTAGGAAAAGTTTAATCACGACACGTGTCAGGTGCCCAAGTCCTTAGATTCCCAAGAGCACGCCTCCCAGTTCAAAATCCCCGCTTTTTAAACACTCCCAAAGTCCACCCCTGTTGATGATGTGAGGGAGCATTTCTTCTTCTTAGACTGGCTCTTCTGTGCCTCCCATCACCCCAAGGGCGGAGTTTCAGGCAATATGTCAGCCTCCATGTGGCCGCATGGTTAGCCACATGGCCTGGGGTTGCATAAGCTATATTTCTAGTTAATATGCCATTATCCTATTCCCAAACACTCTGTCCCTGGCATGCATTCCAAAACTGGACTGGATGCCTTACAACTTTCACAGAGCACCTATAGGTTAGTAACAAGGAAGTAAAACTAAATCTTTTTGTTAGTATCTATTGTCTCGTTCATCTGCTTGTAATAAAACCAATCTTTTTTTCTCATAAGTATTTTAACACTGTACATGAAAACAGGTTTGCAGGCAAATACTACTAGAAAAGGACTATTTTCTTTGCAAATTACATGTGCAAAACTTTTAAATTTTAAGGAAAACAGAATACAATTGTCATAGTTTAATTTTGCATGAGGATTTTAGTAAATCATGGAAAAGACGTTTATATTCTTAGAGTGGGATTGACCCAGCCTGTGGTCACCACAATTCTCTTCACTGCTAAACACAAAACTCCACTCTGGAAGTATCTGTTTCTACACATGCCTTTGTTACCGACACGAGTAGTTCTTGTCACCTAATACCTATTCCTGTCTTAACCATGCATAGAAATGCTCCAGCCCAACACATTTAACACTTCTCCTTTCTTTGTTCTTTCAGGATAAGTTTTCTGCACCTATGTGAAGAAGGTATTTTTCTGCTGATCGTGATGGAAGTTCTTGACCTGAGTTTGTTCTGACAAGGCCAGTGATCACGTCTCAGCAGAAAACATGGTGAGATCTGGTTTTCCATGTGTCAATAAGGCATTACTGTTATTGGTATTTTTAACTACTTGTAACTATTGAAAGATTAAGATTCAAAATCTATTATACATACAGATAAAAAGAGAAGACGAAACACTGATGTACATCTGGTCATCTAATATATGACCTTGAGTCTGTTTCTGGATCTTTGCATCCAGTAGATGAAGCTGCTGTTGCCATATCACCTCTGATCCTGCTTGGTTGGGTACTTGTAAAGAACTTGCATTTGGGTAAGCTTCTGCATACAGCTTACAGAGGCTTGTTTAAGAGATTGAGAGGTTATTTTCTAGGGAACATGCCACAAGAGATCACACTTCACTACATCTAGTTCAAGATTCAGCTACAAGAGAGGAAAGTGGATATGAAAGTGAGGAAATGCTTGTACTCCAAGTTCTTCAAATTTGCAAATAAAAATCCTTGTTCTGCAGCTATTATTTTCACTGATCTATTGTAACAATTCTAATAAGGATTGTCTTTCAATATATTAACTTCAATATCCACTCCTACATGGAATCACACATTGCAATTTTGGATCAAACTAGTGAGTGGAAGTTTGACATTGTATTTGTAAAAAGCTGCATAATACAACAAAGTCCTAAAGTTACACAGAAAGATCATAATTTATTTAGCCAAAATCCAGCTCTATTTATTAGTTAAAAAAAACCCACTTTTTCTTGCAGGACCTATTTCAAAAGCTGTTAAGAGCCATGAAACCTGAATCTTCTATATCAAATTACCTCTGTAGAAGGAAACATGCACAGGTGCTCAGAGCAGTGAGGTGCTTCCAAGGGGCATTACAGCTCCTTTACAGGAAAGGACCAGTGTCTGTTCCCAGATGAGCAACTACCAGGCTTCTGCCAAGCATGCAGTGGAATGGCATCATGGATTACCCGTATTCTGGTTCAAAACCACGTATGGATAAAACCCAGTAATTTGGTCAGCTCTGGTATATGAAATCAGAGTATTTTCTTCCCCACTGACCTTGAAAAATTTGTAGATTCAGTTTCTGTTATCCTTCTGTATTTCTGTGAATAGCATTTATGACATGTTGCTGAAGGGTTAATGTTTGTAAGCCATGCTGACCCAACAGAGAAAAATAGTTACATATAAATATAAGATCATTCCTTCAGAAGATAATTTCATCATGTTGATTTCATATTGCATTCTTTGAACACAGAGGATGTTACTTGACAAGATTGTTTAGCTTTGTTTTTTGTCAGAAAAATTCATTTTGCACTAATGGAATGCCTTAAGGACCTCGTGACTGGCCCTTCTGTATAGGACCAAACTGAGTTTTATGTGGATGTAAGTACAGAGGAACTAGCACTATCTTCCGTGTAGTTATTCGTACCTTACTCTGCTGTTCTCAGAAACATTATGTAACTCAGCTATTTTTGGTACCAACATTCTTCATCTTAAAAGATTTAAAGCATCTAAAGGAGTTACCAGTCCTTGAAATCATACATGTGTCCCAAACCTCAGCTGGTGTAAAACAGAGTAATTACACTAACAATTTAAGATATAGCCCACAGGTAATATTGTTCCTAAAAGCATCTAACAGGATTGCTATTGTATGAGTCATTCTTCTATAATACTCTACAGATAACAGCTTTGCTCTAGTTCCCTTTATAAATGTAGACCATTAAGAAATTGGAAAAATGCTGTGTCCTGAACATAGTAAAAGACATACTTAAAGTGACCAGCACAATCTACAGATAATTAACTTCAATGGATGGTTAGTTACAATCATTTAATTGCTAAACACTAAATACAAGTCAATTAAAAGGTTAAAAAATGTGATTATTTAATACAATTAAGGTATGTTAGAATAATATTTCCAAACAGATACAGTGTATCTCTGTGGTGCATTTCATACTGAAGTGTGAACATGCACAGTGTTGCAGTTCTACTGACAGCAGCAACATCTGGGTGATTACATGCTTTGAAAAAAACTATGTCCTGAGTATTAATTCTCTAATCAGTAAATGTTGCTCTCACTTCTGTCTTTTCATGACAGAAAGTGAAATGATATTGCATCCATTGAGAAGCTGGAAAGGAATAATAAAAATTTAGGTAACTTGTATCTCAGGGCATAGTTTACAGTAAATATATTTTAAGTTTTCACTTCATACTAATGAAGAAAAAAATGCCAACAAAATATGTGTTATTTTGGACAAGATTGTATACAATTTTTTCTGTGTTGTCTGATGTGCCTTCTTATGTTTTTCACCTAGTAAAAACTACAGATTGCCAGCTATTAAGTCTGTTAGTAACTGTGGTTAATGCAAAAGCATTTTTATTTAGTTACAGTTGGCTGCCATCAAATCTCTAATTTGTGTTGCCGTGTTTTCCCTTTTGATCTTTTGCTGAAGTTCTGGCATGGAGAACTTAGTGAAAAAACGAAGAAAATAAAAGAGAAATGAAGGCGGGAAACACAATAAAGGAGACATAGGGAAGGTAGAGAAAAGCAAAGTGGAAAGGTATCTACTAATGTATGGCCAAGAACAAAATAATGGGAAATTTATAGAAAAGGGGCTTCAAAAGCAGTTTTGTTAGGATAAATAAAAAGAAACACAAGAAAGGAGGAAGAAGCAGTCAAGAATAGAAAAACACAAAAAGAAGAAACAGAACAGAAAGGACAGGAAGAGTTTTTAATAAAAGAAACATAAATCTGAGATTGTTTTGAGAAAAGTAAAGTATTTGTTTCTGACTTAAACACTTTTCTCCTCTCTGTTTTCATGCATCTCCAGTTCTCAGTTGAATTATAGGAGTTAGAAGTGTTAAAATGACTGTTCCAAATCAACACTGAGATATGCAGACCATCCACGGGAAAGCAAACTTCAGTGTGGTCTTTTACAACAAATCCTGAAGTTAAACAAGCCCTGCAGAGCTGACAACCTCATTTCTAGGCTCTGCCAAGGCCTTATCGTTTTTGAGTGTCCTACACCACAGTGATGAACATTTCATACCTGTGATTCATCTCTGTCGTTACTGCCTTCTTACCACACTTCCATCCATGAACAGAGTTCCTTTGCAGCTTTCACAGTCTTCTGTAACTCTATTTAAAGGGTTGTCTTTTTTTCACTCTTTCTGGATGTAACCATTCTTCCTATCTGTCCGAGAGATTATCTCCTCCAGAGTTCAGGTAGTGACTGATTTCATGAAGTGTGTGAGAAGATTAACATCAGCAGAGATCAAATGTCTTTTTGTTCTTCCAAATCTTTTGTAAGCCTCTTCCATGATCCTATCATATTCTTTCCTCCTTTTTTTTTTTTTTTTTTTTAAAAAAAAAAAAAAAAAAAAAAAAAAA
>JAWWTY010000088.1:2283260-2312646 GCA_035222235.1 Margarornis squamiger
TTCCCTTCTCTTCCCAAACCTTCCCTTCCCAAACCTTCCCTTCCCAAACCTTCCCAAACCTTCACAAACCTTCACAAACCTTCACAAACCTTCACAAACTTTCCCTTCCTTTGCTTTCCCTAACCTTCCCAAACCTTCCCTAACCTTCCCTTCCCAAACCTTCCGTTCCCAATCCTTCCCAAACCTTCCCTTCCCAAACCTTCCTAACCTTCCCAAGCGTTCCCAAACCTTCTCTTCCCTTCCTTTCCCAAATCTTCCCAAACCTTCCCTTCACAAATCTTCCCTTCACAAACCATCTCAATCCGTCCCTTCCCAAGCCTTCCCAAACGTTCCCTTCCCAATCCTTCCCAAACCTTCCCCGTCTCCTTCCCCTTCCCCCTCCCCTTCTCCTTCCCCCTCCTTTTCTTTTTCCTTTTTCCTTCCTCTTCTCTCTGCCTTTCCACCTTCCCCCTTTCCTCTTCACTCTTGTATTGCAGTGGGCCTGTGACGAAAATGAAGAAACCAGCCAAAGTACCTTAAAAACTGAGGCTTTTAATGTTTTGTAAAATGGATTCCTTGTCTTTTTTTTTTCCCCTGAGTCACCTTTCTTCTTCCCAAGACTCCTTGAGAAAACTTATCTCTCTAGCTTAATATGCAGGAATTTGTCCTTCGCAGGACTATGTGAAGCTGCCCTATTGGCTCTTAGTTACCCCTTTCCCCATTGGTTGTTATCCCTCGATTTCTATTCATTGTATCCAAAATTCCCTAAAGCCCTTTAAATACCTCTGACCATGTGAAAAAACTCTCTCTCTGTTTTCCCCTCCTGTGGTCTCTGTGTGTCTCTCTTGGGGCATCTCGAGGACCACATGGCCAGGGGGGAATGGGAAGGGGGCATGTTTCACCACATTGTTGCACTCTTCCCTCTTCCCTTTCCCTCTTCCCTTCCCCTTCTTCTTTCCCTGTCTTTCTTCCCCTTCCCAGCCCTTCAAATCTAATTTTTTTAAAAAAAAAAACAAGGGGATAACTTGGGGAAAAAAAAATCAAAAAATCCCTACTGTTTTTCTTTTGTCCTCTTCCATCTTGATTTCAGGGTATTTTTGAGCCTATCATGATCATGACATCAGAGGATGTGTTACTCTAATTTTATGTTTGCAAGTAAGGTTGTAAGAAAGGTGTCAAGTACAATAAATTGTTGTGTTTTTTTTGGAACATCTTCCTCCCAGATGAGCCTCCTAAATGATGACAATAGAGATAAACCCCATCTTTTCTTCACAAGACAAGAACTTTATTCACATCACACTTTCCCCTTGCCCTTTTTGGTTTTTTCCCATCACCAGCAGTGGGTGTTAACCAGTTTTGAAACCTTAGTAATTGGGAAATAAGAAAACAGTTATCTTTATGTTATTTAGAAGTACAAGAGAGGTCAGCTTTACTTTCTGATATAGGAAACCCTTAGGGCTTTCTTTTCAAGTAGCAAAATGTGGGAGTGGAAGGAGGGCTCAGTAATCACAACTTTTAAACCACAGCAGGTGAAATCTGTCCTCTCCCAAAGTTCCTACTTCAAGTGAAAAAAAAGAATGTGACTGTCGTCATTACTCGCAGGTATAGACAACATCTGCTATCCTGAGCACTGAAAAAAAAGGGCCCCCACCCTTGCATCAGTGAAGATAAAGCTTTCAAGTATTAATTCTCGGTAAAGCTTTTCTGCGAATGGGAAGCTCAATAAAATAAACTCTATTTCTAGACACCTTGCAGCTCTCATGATGGAGGGAAGTCACCGCAGTCAAAGAATGACTGTTTCTCAGATAGGTTGCTATCCAAGGAGTCTGGAGCTTCTACATTGTGAAATGTTTTTGCTCAGCACATGCAGGACAGTCTGATTGTCCCATAAAATTTTCTTCTCATTGCACAGCGAATCTGAGAAGGACCTCTACTCAAACATCTTGAAGTCACAAAAAGTGAACAGAAAGAACCCAGAAAGTTCTTGTTGAACAAAGCTCTCTGCAGATTAACAGTAGAGACAGTAAACTTCTCTTTAAATCCCTCATACAAATTCCTCTTACAAATATATTTGCATATATATGTATTTTCCTAACTATATTTCAAACATTTTTTACATGGAATTGCTATATTCCTTCATTGAATGTATCAGTTGCCTCCCCATTTACTAATTATTTTTAAAAACCTCTACGCAATGGGTTGTCTTGTAGCTCTAAGAAGTTGGCACTGGATACTAGTCTTATTGGAATCAATGGAAAAGTGTCCCATAGGTTTCTATGCAGTAGGATTATGCTTTAAATATCTATTTATCCAAAACTGTAGAATAAAAAGATTTCATCAATTTAGAGAAGAGGCTTCTCTGAGAAACTCCTTTTACAACACAGAGCTGGAGCTGGGAAAATTAAGGACACCATGAGAGTTTGTGAAAACATTAGGATTGGCTTTTTCATAACACTTCTCATTTGCAGCCTACCATTTATGTATTGTTGATTTGAGCTGAAGGAGCCTTCCTCCTTAAATATAGTTGATTAAGATGTTTCATTATACAAAATGTGCAAATGTAGATGAGGCATTTGAGTTCCTAGACTACTAAAAATTTATACCTTTGGACAGATTTAAAGGTGGAAACATTTTTTTAAAGAGTAAGTATGTCAAGTTTGTAACATTCGAGGAAAATCTTTGCAGATTTAACCTCTTCTATCTTAGGAAAACAGACTAATTTCCTCTGCTTGTTCTTACAGCCTCCCTTTAATTCCTTCCTTTGCCTCTCAATTTGTGGGTTTTTTTTCAAATCTTTTCTATATTTGTTTTTTTTCTTTTAATGGAGACTTTTCTTTATCCCCACATCTGCTGTCTAGCCAGGGCATGATACCTTTTTTTTACTCTCTGCACATGCAGTCCTGTAAAACTACAGCTGATTGCAGAGTTCAAGTGCCCCAAAATGTGAAGCAAAACAGCTGTGTCTAATCACTTGCACAAGTAAGGGGTGTGGGACTTCAGTTTCGCTCTCATCTGCCTGGAATCCCATATTTCCTGTGTCCAGATCAGGTGGCAGGCAATGTCAGAGGTCTTTGATATATGGGCATCATATTCAGAGCCAGTGGAGGAGACCCCTAGTTAAGAGCAGGAGCATGTTTATTAATTTGATATAACTTCCAGACACTTTGTTTTTGTCCAAGTGTGGTTCCCATAACTAGAAGCACAGCATTTTTAGCAGTCGATTATGAAACCAGAGGTAAATCAAGGGGGGATTTATTGAATTGAAGGCGGGTTTTATGCATCATTCAGCTATACAAGTCACAGAGAACATCAGGCATACAGCTGCTTGCAAAGACAGGTTCCATTCCCTTCATTTCTTTAATGTGCATTGAATGTTACCTCATGAAGACTGCATTCCCTCAAGTTGTGCTGTGCACATCTTGAGCTAAACTGTCTGACTTTTCACCTTGATGCATCTTGGCCAAATCAAGTTTGCAAAGAGCTTATATTGAGCTTATTTAAAACTAGCCTGAGTAAAATGATGCATTGGATAAGTTACATGGTAAATTGTCTCACATAATAAAGCAAAAAGTGGGTGTGAGCAAACTATTTCCTCCTGGGTGATGTATATCACGTGGAGGAATTCACAAACCTTCTGATTTCCAAAAAAAATTAAAAAGTAAAATTAATGGAAAACACATAAGAAATGAAAGC
This sequence comes from Margarornis squamiger, assembly GCA_035222235.1. NCBI lineage: Eukaryota > Metazoa > Chordata > Aves > Passeriformes > Furnariidae > Margarornis > Margarornis squamiger. Next base: position 2,286,933 of record JAWWTY010000088.1, read on the forward strand.
CAACTCTCTTCCAATGTATTTCTGGAATTCATAATCTTGCTGTTCAAGATAAGTACAATTTGGAAAGTATGTGCAAACAAAAGGTGATACTTAGCATTGGAATAATGAGAAATTATGACTGACAAACATTCAAAAAATGTAATTCCCAAAGGATAATTAGATGTATTTTATTACATATTGCCATTTTATTTATTTATTTAGTTGTGATATATTTCTGCTGAAATGGTTTGATTTAACCTTTGCTATAATATTTTATCAAAGTGATCTTTGTGATCAGTGATATTTTGTAAGGAGAACAGTACAGGAGGCAATACTGTATGTTCAGCACTTTCAAACCAAGCTCTGTTTACCAGGAATAAACACAAATGTCGATTAAACTACTTTCAGTTCTGTCCTTCTGCTGTTCAAGTCAAGAACAGTTATGTCCATAAATATTTATTGGCCTAATCCTAAACAGGATTAGTCTATGTACAGGCAATAGTCCTGTTAAAGTGCTGTTAATTTTCAAGCTTAGAGGCTGAAATAGGCTATAGAGTTACTCAAAATGAGTGGAAGTACATTTCCCTAAGGTAAAAGATACTTAGCAACTTCTGAATAATGAAATTAGATTTTTTCCATGGTTCTGTTCAGTGGATTTAATCTGGGCAATCCTCGCCATTCATCTTTGGAGTGTGTCTTTTTTCCAGTTTTTTTTTCTGATGTTCATTGCAAAAAGGTCTTGGCTACCCTGTTCTCTGGTTGAGAATGCACTCACTCCACTCACTCTGGAGTCAGAAAGGGGCATAGCACTGAGGAGGGGTTATTTATTTGATTTCTTATCAGTTTTGCTTCTTACAAAACCATGTTTGTTTCCTAGATACTCTGCCCTAATACAAGTGAGTCAGAACTTGGTCTGTTGTTGATTCATTCTCTATAGCAAGATTTAATGTCATTTCAACACAAGATAGAAGGCACTGATTTCAGACACAGAAAAAAAATCATTTTGTCACCATAAGAGCATGTACATTTATAAATATGTATTTTCAAGAGAGATTCAGCCTATTAAATCCATATCATACTGTTTGTTTCTGAAATCAGATACTTTAAAGTAAATATCTGGCTGCCACATACAGGTATGTTAACTGCCTAATATATATAAGTTTAGGTCACAGAGTGAAGAAATTACTTAGAAAGATAGAGAGAGTAACAGTACTGGAAACAAAAGCTCCACTTTTATTCACAGGCTAAATACAACATACAGCAGCTGCATTGCATGTTAAGCCCATATTATCCTCTTTATGACCTCAGCTTTGACATTAGATGAGGTTTCATGTCCAATTTAAGAGCATATAATATTTTTCTTGCTAACCTGACTTCTCATGAGGCTCCTTTGAATGCAAGTTACAGTTAGTGTCATGAAAACAAGCTGAATGACCGAGTCTGATCTTATAGTTTTCTTTATTTATGGGAAGATAAAACCACCTAATATGAAGTCCATGCAATTTCTTTGCAAGTTACAAAGTCAGAAGTCAGTGTTTGACTGTTCCACAGTGTGTTCCCAAAAGATAAATCTAAGAAGTCACCTGCTTTCACATTAGAAATGCAAATCCTAACTACAAATGGAGTTATTTAGAGCATCCTCCTATAGAAGCCACTCAAGGACATGTTTCACATTGCTAGAGTTTTAAGATTCCTTTGTGCTCATCACTCTGATCAACTCTATAATCTTGGCATGGTAATGAAACATGTAAGATATTAATATAAGGAATTAAATGTAATAGCCTTCATTGTGTAAGATACTGAAGAATAACTCAGTTTCCAAGATTCTTGGTAAAGAGCAGGAAAGCTGACTCTATTTGTATGCCAGACTGAGTAATATGATCATAAAATTGACTAAAAATGCTAAGCTTTTTTTCTTATTGTGTACAGAAGGTTGAGCACCCAGAAGTCCAAACTGATGAGGAATTTTCATGCTAAGAATTTGCTTTTCAAAGAAAGTAAGAGAAAATATGAGAAAAATACTCAACAGCCTGTCTTCATTTTGTTTGTTGTCAAAGGTGAGAAAACATGTCAGTAAGTCAAGTTCGGGGTTTCTTTGTAAATGTACTGGTAAATCCACAAAAGGGAATTTCATGTACAATTTTGGATTTTAAGGTTAGGCACCAAGTACTTGAGGTGTAAATGTTGCACTTGGGTGAACGTTAAGCCCCCAAATATGTTTTGATCGTGCCCTTTCCTCACACAAAGATGAAAGATGTGCTGTGTTCCTATGATACATTAATACTGTATCATTAATAACCAGATTAACTTTCACTTTGGACTTACTTAATCCATACGTAGTCTTGGATTTTGGTTGATACTAGTTTTATTTTGTATACAAATTATGAGTATCATAACACATTCTTCCAATTTTTCATTTGCCCTTCACCAGATCAGATGCACCAAAACTGAGTATGTTCAAGGCAGACCCTTCCCAACCTAAACTTTAAGGCTGTCTGAAGTTTTCTCTATCTGTTTATAAATGGTCAGGTTTTTGTACTGACAGGGTAGAAGACCATCAAAATTCATGTTCTGTCCCAGGAAAGACTGCTGCAGTACATGTACAGAAAATTATATACATCTAACCTGCAAGTCTATTCATCTTTCCATTTGTTTTGAAACTAGTTTCTTGTACTGAAGCTCTGATTATATTGTCACTTTCCAAATCATATAGTTTTTTGGTCTTTAAAAATTATTTTGATCTTGAACTGACTAACTGTTATCCAAAGTAGATCTTTCTTCATCAGTTATTTTCTCGCAGTACAGAATTCTTATGCTGCTGTTTAAATTCAGTATCTTTTCCAAAATACTTTTGTCTTTTAACAGAAGTAAGATTCTCCCTTCTCACAATTCTCAGTGTTGATCTAGAATGTTTTAATACTTACGGAACTGAAAGAAATTAGAGAGTTGAAAGGAATTTGTGTGTTGTACCAATCACTAAATATTTTGGAGTGTTCAGAGGTTTTATTTTTCCTTTTGGGATTCATCTGGTTTGCATAACTATCAATGCACAAAGAATTATCCAACATTACTGCAGTATTTGCAATTCTATCTGGAGTCAAGCTTTAGAAATACATTGAAAGAACATGATCCTCTGAGAAATATAGCTCAAATTTTAGATTAAACTTGTATAGGATTCAAGTTAGCTTTGAAGCTTTCCCTGAACTGAATTTCCAAAAACCTTTTTCTCTTATACTGATGTGTTTAAACCTCCCTTAACTTGCAGAAGTGTCTAAAAATATTTAGACCTTCTTGGAAATGACGTTCGCCCTTCTTAGGTGCTGTCACAGATTCTTTAGAAATGTGGGGTAGACTTCCCACCTGTCCTGGTTCCAGTTAGGATAGGGTTAATTTTTTCAGTAGCCAGGAGGGGCTGTGACTAGGACATGAAGGTGATCCTATATAATTTCAAATCATTGCCAGGGGAGGTAGAAAGGTACTCTGTTCTGCGGACAAAGGGTTCCGTCTGGTCAAGAAGGCAGAGGGAGATGTTTAGTATTGTCTGTTGTTTTGGGCTCCATGGTGAGCATTTTTGTATATGAATCACTCTTTTGTAAACTGCTGTTATTTATATTGTTGCCGCTTCTGTTTATTTTGCTTATCTCATTGCTGTTTCCAGTAAATTGTTCTTATCTGAACCTGTGATGTTTGCCTTTTGTGCCTCCAATTGTAGGTGGGGAAAAGGGAGCAGGGGTGTTTTTTTCAGTGGGGGTATTAAATTGAAGTATACTATTCCCTAAGCCATGTTCTTAAACCTCATATTGATGCCCAATATGAGGCCCAAAGAGTTGAGGTAACAACAGATATGCCCGCAGTGATTTCAAAATAAATTGGATATTTGTGCTTATTATACTACATATGGAGGTACCAGTTACACTGTTGCTTGGTCTGCTCAATGCAGTTGTGTTACCTAACTCTGTATATATTCCCATATGTACTCCTCAGATGATCTTTTCCAGAGCAGGGAGAAGGATCAGGATTGCTTTGTTGTCCTGTGGGATATTGGCTTGCGACGTGATAACATCAAGAGCAGTGAGGCTCATTTGGGATCCACATTCAGCACTGCTCTCCTGCCCTTACCTCAGGCACTACCTTTGAGAGTCCACGAATAACTGTACCCAGTCTGCGGGGGTAACCCAACCTTTCAAACCCTTTTCCTTCCTTCAGGCATGTTCCACAGCTTTTGAGAATTTTGAATTCTGTTTAGATGTTAAAGAAAGCATGTTCTTGTTACTAAGGTTGACAGGTCTCCTCAGTACAATCCACACCATGTTTAAAGTTCAGAAAGAGCTTTCTGGAAGGTCATATCTGCCCTGAGGGTGAATTGTCATGAGTGGTATGGAATGTGGGAGAAAACGGGCCCGTTTGGGGGGGAATTCTCTACTCCAAGGGTTTGGAAGTTCACCCCTGAACAACCACAGGACCCTGATGCAGTGGCAGAATATTTGCAAGGAGAATGTTGTGGCAACTCCAGAGAAGAGCAATTTACTGCAGTCTGTTGTGCCCTGGTTACTATTTATCAGACACTGGTCATCACTAGTCTGCACCGCCGGGCGGAGGAGGAGGAAAGCAGGTCAACAGCTACCGTGGCCGCTCAAACTGCAGCTGAACCAGAGGAACAACCTGTGCTGGTAGCACTCACCCCTATACAGAAGAAGAAAACTGGGATCAAATCGCATAGTGACAGATGAAGAGGAAGCAGGGCCCTCACAACAGAAGGAAGAGGCAGGGCCAGATGTAATTACCTGATCCCTATCCCTGGGTGAACTGAAGACACACAAAAGGATTTCAGCTGCCATTCAGGAGAGCCCCTCATGGCCTGGGGTGCTCCCATATTGGGATATTGCACCCCACAATACAAAACTAGATGGTAGTGAAGCCAAATAACTTGGATCTCTGTCCCAGCATGGGAGCACTGACAAGGGGATTGGGAAGAGGAGAGAAACTCTCTGCCTTTGAAGGCAACTTCTGTCAAGTGTGAGGGAAAGGTATGCTCTCAAGGATGAGTTAGCAGTATGCCCAAGCAGGTGGAATGCTATGGAAAACAGTACCTAGTAGCTGAGGGAATTAGCTGTGCTGGAGGTAATCTCTTGCGATTCAAATAAAAAGCAGTCCCTGCAGATCCAGATGAGATCCAGTGCACAAAATCCATGTGGCAGAAGTTTGTATGAAGCATGCCATTATCATACACCAACTCATTGTCATTTATATCAATGAAAAGTGAACAAACCGTGCTTCAGGTGACTACCCAACTCTGACAATATGATCATCTTTTTTCCTCCCTACTAACCTGCACTTTGGCTGTTGAAAGGCTGTTCAAAACTGTGGACAGACTCTAAAGACTCAAGCAAGTTAGAGAGGAAATGTCCGTATCCTGCCAGTATGGACCAGTCTGTGCTATATGGAGCAAGCACAGCCCTACTTGAGAGAGAGGGTACACAGCACGAGGTAAGGTGTTGTTTTTCCTGTGAGACCATGGACAGGACACAAGGAAGTGGGATGGAAAATCCACCTCTGCCCTAGCACCACAGGTATGTGAGTTAAGAGGTAGAACAACCAGTACATTAAATTCTTCAAGGATAAATGCTGCTCCAGTTTCTAGTGGTCAAGTCCTCAAACAGACTGGGAAGGCTGATGTTACTTCTGATCCTCCTGGAGGGACCTCCAGTTCATATTTACAAGAAGTAAGCAACAAGTACTGTGACCAGAACTAGGGGTCCCCTGCCTCCAGTCAGGTGAAAGAGAAGAGCAATCAGAGCTACTGGACTGTGTGGATCAAATGGCCTGGCACATCAGCCCCACAAGAGTATAAAGCTTTAGTTGACACCAGCACAAAATGTCCCCTGATGCCATCAAGATATGTGGTGGCAGAATCAGTCTCTATTTGTGAGGTGAGAGGGAAATCTCTCTATAGTACAGCTGTCTGTACTGCAAGGTGAAGTGAGTCTGACTGGGAACCCTGGGAACATTGTCCGTCTTGCTTTCAAATAAGCACACACAGCAGGATAAAACAAGACCACAGCTTTCAACACTGTCTCTGCAGATTGATGAGAGATCACATTCTATTCCTGTTACTTGTTCACAGAACCTTTTATGTGTAAGTTGGTGGATGGCAGTATGTCCTTAATTTCTGAATTAAAAGAATTAAGAAGATGATAGTTTTTCCTGTATTTCATTTAATGAGAAAGATACTCCTATAGGAGGTTGCAATGTGTGCTATTGACTTGAGAAGCATATTTTGGATCTATTCTAGGCTTTCTGATAAATGCACATTCTTGCAGCCTTATATTTATGACTGTGTTATGTTTATGACAGACCAGTATATCACTTAACATAACATGTATAAGTTCTTTTAAAAACAAATTATTATTTAACTGGCAAGGCTGCTCGGTTCTGTAGCTGGTTATAAATATACTTGTCAATAATGGTGGAATTACCTAACATATTTGAGCAGTTCATGCTCAGCCATTCTTGATCTCCATGTAGATATAATTTACAGCATTAAAACTTATGAAAATTATGATGAAAACTTATGAAATGAAAACTTATGAAAATTAGGAGCTGCACACTCCCTAAAGCCATTTTCTGTCAGTAGAACTTGGCAAATTTTACGTCTTCCTTCCCTTCATTCTATCAAGTACAATTATGCCTTATTATGGACTAATATCTTGTTAAATTAGATGTATTAAATGAGAGTAACACACACCAAGGAGTTATGAACTACTACCATGAAAAAGAGGTAGCTCTAAAAGTTTTAAAAATACCTTACTCTTTCAACTTACATGACTAGGGTTCAATTTCTTGCTTTGATCACCAGCAAAAACAAGTCTGCTGGTCAAAAATGAGTGTCAGAAAAACCACATTACACTGTCAGTTTCTGCTTGATGAAAACATAGAGCTTGAGCAGCAGCAAGTCCTTGAAATGGTTTTGAGTGTGAAAATTAAGATTAATTTAATCTATATTGAATGTCACCAGGAAAAAAAAGTCTTTTGATTGCAAAGTGATAAGAGCTCTTATTTTTTTTTAGTTCTTCCTCGTGGTTGATCTGATAGTTTCTCACCAAATGTAGAATTTCTAGTACGGAAAGAAGGTATATAAAAATTGAGAAGGAAGCACCAAAATTTGATATCTGTGGATTGGTTAAAGACTAGTCTTCACTGTATTCAAATAGCAACTATGACTGTTTTAAGATCTTGACTTTAGTTGCTCCCCACGAAAATAAAAAACAAACAAACATCAACAACAAAATTCCTTACTGGTTGTTACTCTGCCTTTGCAATTAATCTACTTTGTAAAGTGCTTCATTTGGTGTGTTTGTACTGTTTAAATAAATCTGGAAACACTAACCTTGTCATGTTCAGGGGTTGACATGGGTATGAATCTTTATAGTACAGGGAGCAAAATACTTCAACGGGTATCCACAGGAGATTTTGAATGGACAATTGGAATTTATTTTCCAAGTGAATGGTGTAACCTGTGTAAGTGAGCACTGTGGCATGTTTTAAGCTCTCCTTAACCTGTCTGTGCAAATTGAATAAATCACAGCAATAAAGTGTCTCTATTCAACGTGTTGAAGCTGAAGAGCACTGACCAGCTTTTGACCTCCTACTCTGGGCCCCAGCTGACCTTAACTCAGAAGTTCAGGCGGTCAATAGCAGGTCAGTGGAGACATCTGCAGTCTTGTTTAATTCAAGTTTGATTGCAAGGTTAAATATAAGCTGCACAGGTACCCTTTGCTGCCTCCTTTAAGTCTTCTTGATCACAACAGCATACAAGGCTCTTATGAAGCCCCTAAAGAGGTGAAGAGTGTGTGGTGATGCAGGGGAGGGAAAAAAATAATAATCGAAGTTGTTTTCTTGTTGGCCGTCTCCAGATTGGCATAGACCAAGTTGGTCGTTTATCAGTATAATGGATCTACAGGCAGCCCTAAACAATTGTCAAACATTCTTTTAAAAGTCATTAATTTTTCAACTAATATATATCTGTTTTGAGCATTTGTTGAACCTTTCACTTGTCACTGAAAAGGGCCTGTTAAATTAAACAGAGACCTGATCAGTTTTCAGTGAACTTTGAGCCTCAGAGTTCACCTGGGTCACCTACAAGATTTATGACTCCCTGATACCAGCATTTGACTGGAACTGTGAGTTCAGCAGGGAGCTGAGCCTTCCCCCACATGCCAAGTCCCACAAGGCTGCCCTGCCTTTCCCACCAGCTGACAGAAAGGCAGCAAAATTGATGACCTGAGCAGATACCAAAGTGGACATCAATAAAAGGAGATGGATGTGAACCATCAGAGTAACATGCCTCACTGCTGGGGTGGCTGAGGAGCAGGGGGAACAGGTTAAAAAAACAAAGGAAAGTTATTTATACAAGCTTCAAGGACAAGGAGTTTGTCTCTACTTGAATTTAATCTTAACATGTTCTCTTCTGGTTTCCATCACTCTCACCTTTATAATGCAGATAGACTGAGAACAACACTGTTTTTTGCAATAACTGTCTCTTAGGCTTAAAATCATTAAAGAAACTAACAAGTCAATGGTTATCAAAATTTATTTCTATTTTATATCAAAAATGTTTGCTTGCTCTCTGAAACCTTTTCTACATTCTTATGTTTATATAAATGAGATCTAAATCTAAAATGTGATTTGGGTACTCTAAAGTATTATGTATTCATCCATATGAGAAGTAATGGTAGATATTTACAAAGAACTGCTCCGGTCTTCACACATGGCATTCAACAACTCACTTTCTCCTAAAATGGTAAAAACTGTATCCTTAACAAGATGTAATTTTAAGTAGAATAAATGTTAAGCATGACCTAACATCTGAGAAGATTACAAACTGTTTCTTTAAATTGAATTTCCGTTTGTGAGAAAGACATCCTGTATGTCCACAGTTACCCCTTCCTGTCAGTGAAATTCAAATAATATTTAAAAGCTTGGTAATATAAATGTAGGTTTCTAATTATGGCATGCTTGTACCCTCAGAGGAGGACATTACACCATAACTAAAACTTGACTCAGGAGTCTGAGAGAAATGGAAGTTAACAGTTACCAGAGATCTTTTGAAGGTAATACAGTCAGTTATATCAGAAGGAGTTTTGGGAGAATGACTCCTTCCCTTTAGGTCAGTCTTCAGTCTACCAAACACTTTGTGATGATCCATGTTCTCTCTGTCCTCATACCTTTTCTTTCTGCAGACTGACACACATAGGTTTTCTACCAGCAGGAAGACCAAGGAAAGGCTTGAACTTTCTTAGGTTCAGAGAAACAACCAAAACATGACTAGCTTATAAAGTCTTCACATAAGCTGAAGACACAAACGTTTTTTGACAATTTTTAAAGGACTTCATGTAGGAAAAAATGCAATATCTTCTTTTTGATCAATGCACTGATTCAAACCACTGCTGTTATCTAGGTTGTTTATATCACCGATCAACTGCAGCTGGACTAATTTTCAACCAAGTTTCTCTCGGGAACACATTGTCTTCATTTCTACTTCTTGAGAGGAAAATGTTTTACTTCCAGTAGACTTATTGATTTAAAATTTAGAGGGTTTGTTTGCCAAATGGGTACAGTAAAGTTTGTCTGGAGAATTGCAATAAAGAGAATAGCATCATTAACCTCTTAAGATGTTTTTTCATCTTCATCATCCTGATATCTACATGGCAACTCTGTAATTTGGTGATTCTTCATATCCTATAGTGCTTCTACAAATATCTGTGTCACGTTAGAGAGCAACGTGTGATTTTAGAAAGCTTAATTGAATTTCTCCTGGTAAAGTACAAATACTGTGAACAACTGAAAAGTCCTGGTAGGCTTCATAGCTGCTGCAGGAACCCTAGAGTTTGTTTAAGGTCCAAAGTTTGCAAACTCTGCAACACCTCACTGACAGTGTGCAAGTTACACAAGATCACATGGATTTGACAAACCTTCAGGAGTCTGAGAGATCTTAGAGCCTCATAGGAATTCCTGCTGCTTTATGAACCTGTGTGGGTATATAAATGTATTCAGTAGTAATTCAGGATTTTCTAAAATCATCAGAGCTTTTATTCATTGCTACATCTATCTCCTCGCCTTAGGATTCACACCCATAACATGCAAATCAAACCATTTCTACTGTGACACAATGTCTGAAAGTCCTTTTTCTCACACATCTGTTAGATACCCATCTGCAGTTAGTTATGTTATGAAACATATTAAAGCTCAAAATTTTCACTGTTTTTTGGTGACTCAGATTACAATAAAAAAATCAGTGGAGAGCAATATAAATGCATACAAATTGGAATATTTAGTGTCAAGAAATATAGCAATTTACTACAAAATTTTGAATCAAATCAAATGTATAAAAGTTAAAATAAATATGTAAGGAAACCAAGATCAAGTCATTCCACTGTAAGACATTCCTTAAAAAAGGTTAAAAATCCTCCATTAAATAATTTTTATTTGAACATTACCTGATTAATTTTAAATTCCCATTAGTTTTAGTTTTCAAACCCAATGAAAAATAAAGACCTCATGATAAATTGCATGTATTTGTCTGTATAATTTAGAAATGTATAACTGTAAAGTTAAAGCTTACAGTGGAAACTTATTAAAATGTTCATTGAGGAAAAATTTTGCAATAATCAGCCTTCGAGGGTAAAAGCAGGCTTTCTAGTTAGAAATAATTTCATACAGGGATTGCCTGTTGCTAACATGGGCATTTATGACACTTATGAGTAATAATTTTATAACCAAATAGTACTTCTTTTTCAATCAGAATGTATACACCAAGACTGTAAACAGATCCAGTGCTAAATTTGTTAGTAGAGAGAATCTCATTACTTCAGTTTGAAATTCACTAAAGTTGAGGTTAAGACTAAGCACAGTATTTCTATATTTTGATTAAAAGTAATGTTGCTTCTTATTTTCATCAATTGCTGTTACATCATGATGTGGCAAATATACTAAATCAGGAAACAATCAGATATTTTGTTCATTTTAAGTGGGAAAATCTTTTACTTCTCTCTTATGGATGTATAATTTGTCTCAATAAAATTTAGCCTGGGAGTTGGTACGAGAATTTGTGCATATTAGAAATCATACAAATTTGTATTAACTTTCCCAGTACTGCCTCAGAAGGCTTGCAATTTATTATTATTTCACTAAATTTTTCAGAGATATTAATGGGTGAACTAAATAATTTTAACAAAATTATGGAAAATATTACACAGGAAATGGCTGACTCCCTCTTCCTAGAGCAGAGGAAAGGACAGCCATGGACTGTAAATGAGGCATGGATAAAATACAGGAAGGCATTTTACCATCTTTCAAGCAAGTCTACCTGTAACCATTTTTGCTAATAAAAATTAGAGACTTTTATTCCCACTTAAACATGTCTAATGTACTGTTGGATTTCCTATTATGTGTCCTAAGAGGGTTTTTTAATTTCACCTCACTTCTATTATTTATACCAATCAATATAGCGACTGTAGTACATACTGCACCACGCATGCTTCTCGGGTGTGGATGCCATTTACTGTGGCAGCAATTGTAAAAGAATGTGATGAAGGCAATTTTCCCACTGAAATTCAAAAAAAGAAAAAGCAACGAGGGATAATACAACTAAATTTGAAAGGGATAATAATTTTACTTATGACCCAATCAACAGTAAAGCCAATTGGATTTGCATCTTTAAGGATTGGGATATCTATTGTACGCTGTATGATTACTCATGTTATTGCTTCTGCTGTTTCTGTCCTTTAAATTCTGATTTTTATGTTTATAACTTTGTTAATATTAAGGAGTGTGATTTTAACTATTATATCTCATCAATTGTTATAACCTAATCATATCCTGTGATTATTCTCCTGATGCCTGCTGTTTCACTTTTTGCTTTGGTAAACACATTGTTTTGGACAATGATTCATGCTGTTTCTCTTCTTTCTCTTTCTTCTCTCTTTTCTCCTTCTGACTGTTATGTGAAAATCACTACCATCAAAGTTTTGGAGTGAGCAGCAGAAAACAAATTACTTAATGTTGAGCCATGGGTTGATGTGAGAGACTGAGGTGTTAATGGTTAATGGATCGAATATTGCTAAGATCAATGAAGGACTTTGCCCACTATGGCAAACTGTTCATCTGCAATCACCAAACTGACCTCCTTCTTCCCCTCCCGAATATGCCTCTGTCAGTTCCTGGAAATTTGAACAGTAAATTAAGCCACCTGACAGGAACTTGAGATAAGATAAAGGTGACACATCTCTAAGGAGAAGAAACAAGGCTGGTGGAGAAGAATGTAACCACAAGGAAAAGCAACTCAGCAGCTGTGTTGAATATCAGCTCTGGCTGAGTGTGGCACAGGCAGAGCAAAGCCCACAGACTCATTTCTGAGGCCTTCCACCAGACCACTGCACATGATCCGTAGTCTTGTAACAGATGCACAATGTTGTAAAAAATAAATAATTAAAAAAATGATATCATAATAATCAGATCACAAAGTTTAATACCAAGCGCAATGTAACTTTTCAGATGTACATAACCTTTCATCTTGAGACAGACAATTTATAAAACATTACCAATAAACGTGCACAGTACACACATGCATTCCCCTGACAAGATCAAGAATTAACATCTCCAGAGGAAGCATATGATGACTGTTAATGGGATATCACACCCCACATATACGTTTTTAATGTATGTGGAAATGGTGCCTTATGACTCCTTCCTTTCTTCGTAAGCTTCTATTATTGTACTGAAGAAAGATTGCAAGGCCATGAGCTTTTACATTATTATTCTAAACAGATTTAATATGCAGATACTATATTTTGAGGGGGGTGGACATAGTGGAGCAGAGGCAGCACTGACTTTTACATTATCACTAAGTCTTCGTAATCTGCCTGCTTACTTTAGTGACTGTCATTAAACAAACAGTGAGCAAACTAGAAAAAAAACAACACTTGAGAATGCATTTTTTTGTTCTTACTCTTGTTTATTACTGTATGTGGCCTGCCAGCCAAGGAGAGAAACTAGAGATGATAGGTACAATTCAAATCCACAAAAGACATGTATGTTTCTGCTGTGAATTGGATATATTTTTTCACACATTTGTTGCAATAACGCATGATTCCTTACCATTACTGACTTCTGGGTTTCACAGACTCTGCTCTATTACTGTTACTGAAAAATAGAATTTTTAGGGCTAGTTAACAATGATCAAAACAACTATAGGACTTCTAGGACAAGATAATTTATAGGAGTTTTAGACAAAGCAGAAAAATAAATGCTGGCAACAGATTCTAGAACTCTAATACAGCTGTCCTTTTTGTAGCTATGTCTATATAAATCTCTATAAATTCTGGCAATGAAGAAATTTTGACAGATTCCAGGAACAAAACAACTATGAAAATGCCTTTGTGCTTTTTTCCTTTGTATTCTCTGATGTGTCATATTTCTTTTTCCTCCTGTTCTATTTCTTCTGGGCATTGTGAGGTATTAGTGGAGACTAAACATTTTTTTTTTTTTTTAGTTGGAATAGAATTCTATTTTTTTTTTAGTACTTTCTTTAAGGTTACACACACACACAGGAGTCCCACAAACAATATTAAATTTCTATTCCTAATTGAAAGAAACTTGCATTTTTTAAGAAGGTAGAGGGTTTGGCATTACAATTGCAGGAAAAGTTCTGGCAAGTTGAACTCAAAACTGTAATATGCATACAATGTTTTAAATATTGTGGTCTTTATAGTGTTTATCATTATTTTCTGGGAATGAGTGCAATAGCTTTGTGAATAGTGATATTGCTGTCTTGTCCATGTCTTGTCCTTTAGATTTTTGTCCTTAAGCTCTTCTGAGCAGGCATTATAATTTCTTTACAATTCTGTGTGTAACACACTGGGATTGACAAGATTTGGGGTTCTATCTGCTGCCAACATGCACAAGTGAAACAAAAAGAACTGAAAACAAAATAAACAATTTTCATCCTTTGAGTGAGGGGATTTAGAAGAGAAGAAAAACATTAATTCCTCTGCTTTGTAGCTATTGCACTGGAATAGTGGATAGGGAAAGAATAAGGTCTCTTTCATTTAAATAATTATGTTTGTGTAGGCCTATACTTCAGGCTTCATCGTAGGTATCCTAATACATGAATACACGTGCAGTTGTCCTGCTGCAAATACAGTATACCTGTTCCTTGATACCTAAGTTGTGTGGGAGAAACAAAATAAAACAAAACAACAAAAGAAAACAAAACAAAAATAGAAGGAGAAAAAATAGATACTTATAAATTCTTCCAAAGGCTGCAGTGAGCTCTGAAAAATGGATTCTAGATCCTTCCAAGCCTATTAAATGGAGACGCCTGGTGCCTCACAGCTAAGCTGGTAAAGTTCAGATGCTGATGTTTGTTGAGCAAAACCTCTAAACCACTTGACCATCATCACGAAATAGGCAGTACAGCTGTGGTGATGATTATGAATCAGCTGCTGTTATCCCATTTTTGAAACAACGAGACAGATTTTCTTCCTTGTACTTTTATTGTAAAGTAAATCCTTTTCAAGGGGCCAGTGACAACTCTAATCAATAATTTACAACCTCCTGAGCTTCTGGATTAAATAACAGTGAGTCTGTAAAACAACAGGCTTCAGAGAAAACACTAGTAATTTGTTTATTGCCCTCCCTCTGTTCCTCAATTACGATTGATCTTTGCTTAGCAGTCTAGTGCTGCTAATTGTTTGGGAAAGAATTCAATGACTTAATCTTTATAGGCTTCTTCTAGCCTAAGGTTTGACTTCATAATTCACTGTATCAGTCTCTCTAAAGCAAAGATAAGTGGAGTGTATAATTGCATACTGCAATTTAGCAAATGCTTAATTTATAAACAGTAAAGCCTAGACAGGCTCTGGTAAACATCTGACAAAACAATGCCACTGATGACATCTGGCTTTATGGACTGGTAAGCAGGCATAAATCTAAGAGAACACTTGTCTGTGCCACTGTCCTGAGTCAGAATTTAATTTGTTCTTTTTCTCCTTATCTCTTCTAGGGTGTTGATCTTTACAAATATTTAACATGGGGAGGGACCTCTGCAGATGCAATCATTTTTGAAAAGTTTCATGAGCTAGAGGCTGCTTCCCTATAAGCATTTGCATTTTGAGAACACAAAGACACTAGGACTTATGAAGACAAAATCTTAGTTTGTTTGTTTGTTTTTTCTTTTAAATCTTCAGTATTGAAAATTCAGTATTTGAAGATTTGTACTTTTGTGCTGTTGCTAGATCTCTTTTACATCAAAACTGCACAAACTTTTGTAATTGTTAAGCTACACCAAGAACTTCAGTGTAAAAGGAAAGGTGCATAATTCTACAGCTTTGTTGATGAGATGTTCTTGTAAAAGTCACAAACTCTGATGCTTTTTCCAGTTCAAGTTGTAAAGAGTTCTTGTTGCTGAAAACAGTTTTTATAAAAATAGAATAACTTGAGAATAATCCACTTTTTCTTGATTTTTAGCCTAGTGGCCAGAGCATTCACTTTCTGAGGTAGGAGATCTTGGTCTTCTTGATAGAAGAAGAAAGACAGAGAGATTAGAGATTAGAAATCCTGTCAGTTGTATCCATCTGGATGTATTTTCTATAGTGATATCACACAAAAAAAAAAAAAAAAAAAAAAAAAAAAAAAAAAATCAGTCTGCTATTATTTAAGCTTTGCACTTTTTATATCAGTGATCTTTGGGTTGATCAGCCCAGTTTTCAGCGTCATTTTTCAGCATCTCTCAGGAGGGTCCAGAACTCTCCCAATAGGAATGGTGTGGTTTGTCCTTCACAAGGCAATAGATGTATTAATAATGTATTAAGATAAGTTGTTGCAGAACTCCTCCCCTCCAGCCCATAACTATTTTAGAATAACCACCAATAAATCAGTGTTGTATTCTCTGCCAGTTTTGTATCTTTCTCAACATTATTTTTTCGCTTTCAAAACTTATTCTGCATATTTTCACACCACTGAGGTCTGAAAAGGAATCTTGTCACTTTGTTTCTCATGTTTGCTGTTCTCATCATATAGAGCTACTTCTGGTTCAGGTCAAAGTATACTTAAATGGCAGGAGTTTTTTTCAGATGTATGTTTGCATATGTTCTTTCCCAGGTTTCAGTTCCCATTTTCTGAGGCAACTTGATTATGCTGTGTGGTTAGGGGACATCAGTAGAAGTTATTGCACTTGTCAACAAATCAGCAGTGGAAGATCAACAGTTAGTAAGAGAAGTTCATTAGAACTGACTCAGATAGCATGTCTTGGGATAAAAGAAGTTGGTCAGAGCAGGAAAATCACTCTGCTCAAGTGTGCTGATAACAAAGTGACAGTCTTCAACAGGCTGATTAATATGGGATACTTGACAAAGGGGATTGCAACTTCTTAGAGTGGTCTCTCATAACTACCTCTTAAAATGACAGATATCAGAAATAAAAAGACTGTGATAAAAAAGAGGAGGGTGATAGTTGACATAGGATGTTTTGGTTTTTTTTTTTTGGTTTTTTTTTTTGTTTTTTTTTGTTTTGTTTTGTTTTGTTTTGTTTTGTTTTGTTTTTTTTTTCCCTGAAAAGTAATAACAGTTGCAAGTTTTATCTTTATTTTATGGAAGGCAACTGAGACAGAAGAGATCTACATGATCTGGCTGCACCTGACTACAATCCTCAGTGCCCATAAATGTGTTGTTGGTATACTTTGAAATGTTGATACTGGTCCCAAGGCTGACTTAGTTTTGCATGAGTTAGAATCTGGGTATGGCAAAGAGAAGAAGAAACCAAGAACAGTACCACTGAAATCAAAGAGAAACAGCAAAAATAGATGAGCTGATGGACAGTCTGCTCAGTTGGACAGGCAGCTCAGTGCATGTCCATCATAAAAAGCTTTGTCTGGCTTTTGTGACTATTTTCCAGTCACAAGAAATGAACCCCCATAAAGTAGGTCAGCTGGCACAGAAGCAACTATACGTAGCTCTCAACAATTTCACTTGGTGAAATGAATATACATATCCAGAGCAAGAGCATAATCTTATGTCACAAGAATATTTGAACTAAAATAAATTGCAGTGAAACTTGCACTAACAAGGAATTCCAGTAGGCAATATCCTCTCTTAAGACTACTTCAAAGTATCCTCAAGATTTCTCGCACAATTATATCCAGACTTAGTAAAATGCCAACTCCACTTGGCAACTGACTCTTTTTTTATTCATAGTCCCTTGAGTGGTAGCTTAAGACATCGCTTGGTATACTTCACCTGTCTGAAACACTTTTACATGTTCATAGGGCTAAATTAAACTGAAATTACTCTTTCTATAATCCACAGTACAGTTCTTAGATAATCCCTAAAATAATTCTGAATAAAAATATGCCATCAAACAAGCTTTCAGCATCTGCTTGTTAAATTTTATGAAGTTAGTATGTAATGTATTTCTAATTTTCTGAATTGTTTTCCTAGGATTTATTTTAATTCTATGCTAATAAGCAAGAGTACTAAATTCATGATGCCTCTGTGGTAAATGATGTGTTTAAAATCTCAAGTGAAAGGTGTAGATCAGAAAGCAAACTGACTATTTGCAATGTAGTAATGGCTGAGAAAATCTTTGAAAGGTTGTGTATATTTGAGAATGGATTTCCCCTAATTTATGCTTAAATTTATGCTTATAAATTTGAATTTGAAATAATATCACCTGAATAGAGATGAGTCACTTAAAGACACCACAGTTCACCAAGGTTTCAAGTTCAATTCTAATAGAAGTGAGAAACGCAAAAAAAGAGTGAATAGTCTGCCCTCCAAAATCCCCTGTTCTTTTGGTTTTATTCACTACCATTTACTAAGTAACAGTCTATCTTTCCTTCACACTGTCACCCAAATCACAGTGTAATGTCTAATTTGTGCCACATCTGAAATTAGAACTAAACTTCTGATTCACAGACCAAAATTAATGTCTTCAGATGGTTCCATCTTCATACAAACATGATCACTGTGAGGTCATCACTCTCTTTAAAGGGGTCCTCAACAGAGCTCTCTCTGGGCACCTCACAGTCAAATGCCCTTTGGGCTCATTCTCTATGTTACTGCTGTTATTAAAGCTACTGGCACCAGTGCAGGACCAAAAGTAACTTTTTGCATTTTTTTGAGCTTATGGTTCACACGAGACCTAAGCACTTCCAGTCCCATATCCAATTTATTTCGATAATTCTAAATAAAATGTAGCCATTATCACCTACAGACTAACAAAAACCAATATTGAAGAGATTCTGATGAAACTATTTTAGGTGCTACGTTTTCTCCTATATTGAGTTTATTAGGTTCGTGTTCTGTATTGTAAGAAAACTGAAGCAATGTTAAGCTAACAGTGCAGGTAACTGTCTCAGAGGTCTGAAGCAATGGAAATCACAATAAATGTCTATTATTCATACAATATGAATGCTTCCTAAAGCAACTTAGATGCTTCCTTTTTGCCTGAAAGTGCTTTTTTTTTCATCTATTAAATAATACTTAAACCCCACAACTTCATTCAATCAGTAAACAGGATCATTACTTCTAAGTGTTTCGGATTCTGAATCAAGGGTTTCATTTAATTTTCCAAGTGGAATAATGCATATAGATGAGGATGTCAAATTGCAAATAACCTGTATTAGAATGGCATGCACAATGCTTATGGTAAGTAATCAACATTATTGACTTAGCATAGGGATTTAAAGTGTTGAAAAATACTAACACAATAAATTGATTGGAAGAATACAGATGCGCATCACTGCATAAAAGAACTGAAATAAGAGTAAAGCAGTGTAATGGAATTTTATAATTCTTTATATATTTCTTATATATTCATATACATGGATACATAGGTATGTATGGATAATACCAATATTACTAATTTAAATTTTCACAGGGACAAAAGAAAGCTTACTGACTTTGATCTGAATGGTTGTGCTGGGATTCGTTTTCAAGATGTTAAAATACAAATTGTTGGCTATATCACACCCCTGCTGAACTTTTTCCATTAGTAGCTAATGGCCATCAAGTCCTACCTTTTATAGTTTTGAATGCTATTTATTTTATCTTCCTTCTGTAATCACCATTGTCATGGCAGAAATCTCTCCAGAGATAATGACAAAAAGCGAATTATTTACATTTAAATCCAAAGACTGTAGACTTGTGTCTGTCAGTAGGAGCATTACCATGTAATGCTTCACAATTTCTTGTATTTCAGTTGGAAAAGCCAAGGTCGCCATGGTGAAGTACCTCTGAGCATTTTCATAACAAACCCAGGTTTGAGATTTTTTGATAATCCAGAAGTATATGTAACCTCAGTCAGAACTGGAGTTCTATTCATAAGAATGCATCAGAGCCATACCATAAACAAGCTTAGCCAGGAAAGATACTGCTGATTGTAAAGATTTCATTTAATATTTGCAGCAGAAGGTGATAATGATCTCAGGATTTATTTGCTGTTTATCTTTCACTGGGTTCTCTGTATCTAATACAAATCACATCAAAGCCCAGTGGTGATATTCATGCCCATATTAAAAAGCTCTTTAATGCCACAGATTCTGTTCTCAATTTCATTGAGACTTTTTCCTATGTAAAATGTTAATTGCAAGACTATATCATGAGCTTGCCCTAAGTGCACACAGACTGCCTGTGTTGGAACTCTGGTTCACAAGTGTTTTCACTGCAAAGTCACCTTGGCTTGACATCTTGTCACTGCAAAGTCACCTTGGCTTGACATCTTGACACACCTCATAAACGCCGTCTTTGTCCTACCCAGCAGCTAGTTGACCTGGAGGAAAACCCAGCCTTGCACAGCTGATCTGAAGCAGAAATGGGGTAACATCCCTGAGTGGTGATGCCATATCTGGACTTAAGATAAAAGTTGACAGTACTTAGGTATGCTGTTTTTTGGTTTGTTTTTTTTTTTTTTTTTTTTTGATTGGTTGGTGGGTTTTGTTGGTTTTGTTTGGTTTTTGTTTGTTTTTTATTTTAAGTAAATTATTAAACTCTGCAGTCCTCAGCAGGAAGAGTTGCATGCTGATCCAGGATAACTCCTCCCCTTCTAAATTTGTGTGCAGGGTTTCTACTGCATTTTACCCTGTAGGTCTCCAGCTTTGTCATGGTTAAAATTTGGTCGATCTACCTGTAAATAAGTATATTTTGGAAAACAGCATGGGATCTTGTGGGATGGAAAGTGCTGTCTAATGGCCCAATCCTATGATTGTTCCTGAAAGCTATGGTAGTATAAGTAGTAATAAGTCAATGCCTCCCTTGGGTTTTGAAAACATTAGTGGAAATTTTATCTGAGCAGAAACTATGCTGTTAGGCCTTTGTGTGTCACCTGCTTTCTGTACAATTTTTTTCATCATACAACACTCATGATATAATAATAGTATTATATCATTGCCATTCATTGATGTTAAGCTACCTTATAAACTGCCCCAATAAAGTTAATATTCAAGTGAACTGCTTTCACTGGCAGACATCACTTGTCTAAGATCACCCCATTTACATCTATATGTGCCTGAATGTTGGTATGTTAAATTATTCATATTAATTACAAATTCCTCTATGTTAGCATTACAAATTACATTATGTTCAGTTAAGTGGATGAAAACTGTGATGACTGAAATCACAGAATCAAAAATTCAGAGAATATTCTGACTTGGAAGGGACCTACCAGAATCATCCAAGTCCAGATTGTGGCCCTGCACAAGACGTCCCCAATAACATCATGTTTCTGAGAGCACTGCCCAAACACCTGAACTTGGCAGGGTTGATGCTGTGACCACTTTACTGGGGAGCTTGTTACAGCACCCAGCCACACTCTAGGTGAAGAACCTTTTTCTAATATCTAACCTAAGTCTCCCTTGACACAACTTCAACCCATTCTCTCAGGACATGTCAGTGGTCACCACAGAGAAGAGATACGTGCCTGCCCCTTCTCTTCCCCTCATGAGGAAGTTGTAGCTATGAGGTGTCCCCTCAGTCTCCTCTTCTCTAGGTTGAACAGACCAGGTGCCCTCAGCTGCTCCTCATACAGCTTCCCCTTCACCATTCTCATGGGCCTCCTTTAGATGCCCTATAGCAGCTTAATATCTTTCTTATATTGCATTGCCAAAAACTACACATGATATTGAAATGCAGAGTAAACTGGGACAATCCCCTCCCTTGACTGGCTGGCAATGCTGTGCTTGATGCCCCTCAGGACACAGTTGGCCCTCCTGGATGCCAGGGCACTGTTGACTCATATTCAGCTTGCTGTTGACCAGAAGCCAGATGTCCCTTTTTGCATCACTGCCTTCCAAACTCTTCTTCCCCAGTCTGTACAAACATCCAGGATTACCTCACCCCAGGTATGGAATGCAGCACTTCCCCTTGAACTTCATATGGTTGGTGATTGCTTGGCACTAATTTGTTGAATTGTCTCTGCAAGACCTCTCTGACTTCAAGGGAGTTAACACCTCCTTTGAGTTTCATACCGTCTGCAAACTTGCTTGGTATTAATTCCAGTCCTATGTCTTTCTTGTTATGGAGATTTCAAAGAGCATTGGGCCTAAGAAGAAGCGCTGAGGACCCCACTAGTGACAGTTCACTAGCCTGATGTCACCCTATTCTCTATAATCCTTTGTGCCTTACCCATGAAACAGTTGTTCATCATCAGATGATGTGCTTATCCAGCTGTGTGCTGGACAGTTTGTCCAGAAGTATATTGCAAGAGACAGTATTGAAATCTTTACTGAAATCCAAAAAGATTACATCAACTGGTTTCCCTTAATCAATTAGGTAGATGTCATGGTTTTGTCCCAGTCATCAGCCAAGCCCCACACAGCCATTTGCTCACTCCCCCTCTAACAGAACTGGGGAGAGAGAACAGAAAGGATAAAAGCTGGAAAACTTGTGGGTTGAGATAAAGACAATTTAATAAGGAGATAAAACCCAAGCACATAAGTAAAACAAAATAAGCAATTAATTCACTATTTCCCATGGGCAGGCAGGTGTTCAGCCAATTTGAGGAAAGCAGGGCCCCATTGCACATAATGGTGACTTGGAAGACAAGTGTCATCATTCCAAATATCCCCCTCTTTCCTCTTTCTTCACCCCATTTTATACACTGAACAGGATGTCATATGGTGTGGAATATCCTTTTGGTCAGTTCAGGTCACCTGTCTCAGCTGTGTCTTCTCCCAGCCTCCCATGCACTCCCAACTTCCTTGCCAGTGTGGCAGTACAAAAAGCAAAGAAGGGCTTGGCTCTGTGTAAGCCCTACTCAGCAATAATAAAATATCTCTGTATTATCAATTCAGTGTTCAGCAGAAATCCAAAATGTAGACCCATACTAGCCACTGTGAAGGTAATTAGCCCTACTACAGCCAAAACAAGTACAGTGTGTTACCTTGTTATACGAGGAAATCAGATTTGATAAGCAGGACTTTCCACTCATGAAGCTGTGGTGGCTGTGACTACTGTCTGCATTGTCTTTCAGGTGTTCTTCAATAACTCCCTGAATATCCTTCTCCATAACCTTGCCAGGCACAGAAATGAGACTAACAGGCTTGTAGTTTCCCCAGTGATTTTTTGAAAATTGGAAAAAGGTTCACCAGCTACAAGTCCACTGGTATTTCTCCAGATTCCCAAGACAGTTCAAAAGTCACTGAGAGATACTTTGCAATGACATCAGGTATCTCTTTATGTATTCTTGATGATTGCCACCAGGCCCCACAGACTTATTCATCTGGAGCAGCATGCCCCTTACAATATTAGGGTAAGCTGGGTGTTTATCATTCTCACAGCTATGGTCCTGTAGCTCAGACCACTGAGACACCCTTAACCTATTATCAATGTTGAAGACAGAGAAAAAGAAAGCACTTAACTTCTACACCTTCTCTATGTCCCTGTTTATGACATGACCATCTTCATCATGTAACATAATTTCTGCATTACCTTTTGCCATTAATGTTTTTTTAAAAACTCTTTTCATTGTCCCCCACAGTTCTGACAGCTTCAACTCCAATTGATCCATCAGACGTCTTATTGTCCCTGCAACTTAATTTAGACTTCTGGGGTGTGCAGCAAATCTGCTTACTGATGAAGGAGAAGATTTTGAAATTCATAGTGAAATAATTCAGTTATGTCTTTTTTTCCTTTCATAGGCACAACATACAAAGTTTTCTGGATAGTAGTAGGCACTCTGTTACTTAAGTTCTAAGTGCTCACCCTTCACCTAAACATTGCTTCTAATTATTTTTTTTTTAAGTCACATTGTCACATAAATATCTTCTGCAAAAGAAAAATTAAGAAAAATTGCATTATTTTAGCTTTTGAAAAAGAAAACAAAGAAGAAACAAAGACCCTATCCCTACCCACATACTCATATCTTCTCTTCACTGTTGCAAAAAATCTTTACTTCTTTTATAGGTCAACAAGTGTCCTTGGGCTTTGTGAGTCTTGAAGTTTTGCTTCAGGTGTCAGCTGCTGAAGGCTGCAGTTGAAAGAAAAGGAAGAAAAAATGTGACCGTCCACTGAGCTGCTCAGTGGGATTGAAGTATCACTTTTCAGCCTTTTTGTAACTCCATTCCCAGGAGGACTTGCACCACATACAGGTGACCTGACAGCTCCTAGACCCTCACAGGGCAGCTGTGCTGCCTGCAGCTGCCACTGTACTTCTCTCCATCTCACTTGCCTTCAGCAGGATTGGCAGACAGTGACGATTTCCTGGGGAATGGGAGTGAGTGAAAGGAAACGCCAGTCATCGGTTATTCATATGGCACCAGAATCTGAATGGGATTTCATGGGACAAATGAGAGAGCACTTCTGCCACCAAGGAGCCTCTGTCAGCTCAAATCATGGAGGTTTTAAAGCTTAATAATGGAAAGCTGGAGCTCCAACTTCCCCTGCAGTGTTAGGTTTATCACCATTCATGATGTTAAGTACAATCAATTCAGCTGGTCACCCTCTACCCTTGGCGTTCAGTGTTTCCATGATACAGCTGACTTGGTAACAAACCAGATTTATTCTGAGGTGTAGAAATGGCCTGGGAAAAGCCAAAGATTGTTTTTTTTTTTGCTGCTTGCTGTTGCATTTTACCCCTTTCAGCTCCAAGTATTAACACATCTATTCAGCTTCTAACTAGGACTGCACAATTTAATTCTTCTCCTCTGGGTTATACAGATGACATGCTTCATATAACACCAGCTTTAAACATACACATCTTTGCAATATATTTTCAACTGGTGCTTCATATGAGCTGACTACCAGCACTTTTGATGTTTCAAGACACATTTGGGTATTCACCAGGGATCATTTCCTCAGCATGCTGGAAGAGTACTCTGAGAGCCTCCTGCTGTGTTCCTCCAGTTGAGACCAATGTTACTACTGTTACAGAAGAGTTATGTTTCTGTTAACAATAATGACTCAGTACATTATGGTGGACTTTGTTTTTCCTCCTTCTATTCAGAGACTGTTGTGTAGTTAAAACCACCCTCAGTCAGGTTTTCTGGACAGTTTGCTGCACTCCTCAGTAGGGTTTGCATAGATTATGTAGAATTTTATTGCATTAGGTCAGGGTTAATTGAGAAAAGAATTTGTAATTTAATCAGTTTTCAACATGGCAAATTTGACTGCATATAAGTGTATAAAAACTTGGTATTAGGACCTCGACCTCACTCTCTAACATGATGGATCTGCTGCACTCCAAATACTTTCCCAAGCACTACAGTGGAGTTTCCTCAATAGCATGATGGGCAAGGCTAAGCTGATACAGCCTTTAGATTTCACTGAATATTGTATAACTTCACAGAACTTTATAATTCTCATTAAGGAGATATATATTTTTGCTTATTTGTCGCTGTCACTAAGGTTACAATGTTTATTATTGCTATTTACTGTTACATATTCATTATATATTATTTAAATTAATTCTTAAAGAGCCTATTCATATAGAGTTTTACATTCTCTCACTTAAATACTCGAGCAGTTTTGAGCACAGTAAGACTTTTGGGTGCCTTAATTTCTTTTACATATATTTTTTTCACGAGAGATTTATTCAACATTTTAACAGATTGCAATAAATGAAAGTTCTGATGCAAGCCTACTGAATTCTTATATTTGAATAAAAAAAAAAAAAAGAAAAAAAAGAAAACAAAAAAAGTTTTTCTTGCTTCCACCATAAAATACTTGCAATCTTAGATATTTTCAAATAAAAGTGCCAGAACATGGTCATTTATGACCAATATTATAGACAGCTAATAAAACCTGTTTCCATAATATTGTTTTTTTCTAACAAAAAATTTAAAATTGCAAGAGAACATATGAATAACTTGAAAATTTGAAGCAAAGAGAAGTAGCACTAGTGTCTTAGTTCAGAGGAGAGCTAAGATATCTATGTTGGTCAAGAGAGAGAAAAAGAAAAGGCCTTGTTCCCCCAAGAAGGCTAGGAAAAAAAAAAAAAAAAAAAAGAAAAAGCCCCTCTCTTTAAATTATTTAAATTTAGAACAAAACTTTCATTAGAAAAATTAATAGAAAAGGATAACAGTTCTTAACCACTATCTATCTATCTATCTATCTATCTATCTATCTATCTATCTATCTATCTATCTTCAGAAAAAGATCAAACAAACAGTTGGAAATAAACGTTTTGAACAAAAAAAAAAAAAAAAAAAAGTCGGTTTTCGGCTCCCCTAAGGATGTAAGTATACTTA
>JAWWTY010000088.1:2312746-2337020 GCA_035222235.1 Margarornis squamiger
CCTCTCCTTGGTGCAGGACAGACGCTTATCCATCCTTGCAGCAGCTCCAGGTACAGGCAGGCAGGAGCAGGCAAGAGATGGCAGGAGGAGGCACAGGCACACAGCCCTGGTTCTCCCGTCCTCTGTTCGACAGAAGAGGCGTTGAGCTAGGCAGAAGGGCAGAAAACACCAGCAGCCTCCCTACTGGAGTTTTCTCTGTGTGGCCAAACCAGGGCAGAAGCAAGGGAAAAAGGTCCCTCCCAAATCCCAGGCACTGAGGGGGAAGTGACAAAAGCAGAGCCAAAAAAACCAACCAAACAAAAAATAAAACAAACAAACAAAAAAACAAAACAAACAAACAAAACCAAACCAAACCAAACAAACAAAAAACAAGGAGCTGCTCCCTCCCAAAAACTAATCCCCACCCCTCACAGCACGGGAGAAAAGAACAAAGAGGTTTTCACCTGATCATTAAATTGAAATGCTTTGTTAGCTACCAGCAGGCTCAGAGCTGAGGAAGGAATTCCAATGAGATTCTGAAACTATAACAATTAGTCAGGTCCTTTAGAATAAAACTAAGAACAGGTGCCTTGCCTTTGCAGATGTCAAAAAGCATTTTTGCAGTCTCAGCGTTGGAGGGAAGCCAGAATAAATGTGGAAAAAATATGTTTCGCAGTTCCCCAAGATAGGATTTGACTCACAGTTCACACCACTTCTTGTCATCATTGACACAACAAAACACATGTTTACAGTACTGAATGTGCTGTACACCAGTGTGATTTTCTTTGACTTAGCTGTTGTTTGGACCATTTGCCAAAATCACCTTTGATATAAAAGTTCATCCCCAGCACTATTTTACCACCAACCTGTCTCCAGGTAGCATTCAGTTTACAGTAGCCTCCCAGGATTATACTTCCAAAAAGCATTAAGCTTTTAAAAATAGTATAAAGAAAATATATATTCCAAGTATAACAATGACTTTACAGAAAGACATGCAAGGGGGTCTAATGTAGTAACAGCCTATACTGTAAAATATTAGTCAAGTACTAACATAGCCATTAATATTTTTTTTAATGCAAAGTAATTTCACAACCTCATTTACTAACTGGAATTTAGAAAGTCTAGTTGGTAATTGTGCTTTTTATTCATCTCACTAAATTCCATTTAGTGCTTTTTAGCAGTTTCTTAGCATAAATGCATTGAATGGTCCTAAACTGGATTAATAACTTATATGTGATGTATGTTATATATACATTCAACTAAAGGTGTCTCAACTCATGACAGCCTTTTTTATATTGCATACTTTTCTTTTTTCTTTTTTTTTATTTTTTTATTGATTTGTCCTCCTACTGGTAATATTTTTTGAATAGATGTTTATGATTTATAAATAGTCTCTTGGAGGGTATGTAAGGTTACAGTCATCTTTAGCTCACTTTGCATTGTTTTAACTTAAGGCAAGCTTAGGGACAAAACCTTTTCAGATGAGCTAGAAACTAGGTAAATAATTAGAACTATTGTACAGTTATACATTTTTTAAATTTACATCTGATTAATTTTGCTTAAAACCAATGAAAAATTGGAGTGTTGTGCTCTGGCTTCTTATTTTAAAATGCTGTTTTGTAGCACATTTTCAGAATTATAACTAGATGTATATTTCAGTCTCTCTTGAGTTCCTTCATGATATTTCCTTTAAGTTTTTTAAGCAAAATCTTGATAAAGACTGAAATTGTTAAATTAGATATATACTGCTCAAGAGCTTTGAAATAATGGGCTTCAGCAGCCAGCCCATGACAGTCAGATCAGAGAGTAACTATATGAGAAGGCTTTTTAGCCTGCAATTTAATGACCAGTCAGTACTCAACAATATCTGACTAATTAGCTGACATCATCAAGCACCATCCGCTTTTATCTTTTGTATCCTGTTCCCTGCTTTCTTACTGATAAAATGCATGAGAGGAGCAGAAGTATGGACTCACATAATTGTGCCTCTTTAAGTCCTTTATGGAGCAGCATGGGTATGCCAACACATCAGCGGCTCTCTGCAGTGGTGAGTAGGGGATGAAAAATTAGCTCAAGTTTTGTACGTGGCAAAGACAGTGGAACAAAGGTTCCCATTGCAGGTTCCTTATGAAGAGGAGGAGGAATACAATGGGTCCCGTTTACATCAACATATACCAGTCCCAACAGTGCATACCTTTTCATAGAAGCATGATGCCAGCCTAGACCTTGCCCCTGACAGCCTCTCCTGAGTTTGTCCTTATGGGCAAAGGAAGATCAATTAAGCTACAGAGGAAAGACAAATCCAGAAGTGAAAAAGCTGAGAACCTAAATGGAGAGGTTCAGCTGTGAATCAAGAGGAAGTACTGATGTTGAGAAATACAAGAGAGTCTCAAAAAAATATCCACATACGTACATAAATACATATATATTCTATAAGCTCTTGCTGTCATATTTTAAACCATGAGACAAACAACAAAAACAAAACTGGTTTGTGGATCCCACTGACATCTGTTTGGGTTGATCTGTATCCTTTGTTCTGGCTTCTCCACTTGTGGAAAAGGCTGCAATTCTAACTTCCACGGAATATTTAACATATACTCTGGTGCCTTGAAACACCAGCTGTTTCACAATGATCCGTAACTGTTAGAATAGTATTTAGTTATGTCTCACACACTTTTCCAGAAACTTTCATGGAAAGTATAGTGCAAGGTACTATAACTTATTGTATCACTTCAGTTTTTGCAAGTCTTCTCTATCCCTGAGGATGTAGCACAGCAAATACATTCTCACATTTTTGTGAGTTTCCAAACACACTGCAGCCAGAAAAGCTCCCTGTATGTTCTGAAAGCTGCTGATTAGACACTGAACAGAGGTTTCTGATGCTAGATGTGAAACTTACACATCCTTCAGCAATAAATGGCAGCATTTAAACAGTCTGATGCCATGAGAGCATAAATCTTTTGTGTTATTTAATGATTTATGACAAAAAGTTAAGCATGAGACATGAGACATGAGATGGGGTTGAAGAAAAGTAGCTTGAAGAAAGGTGTAATTATCAAGGGTGAATTAAACAAAGGCAAAAGGAGATAGAAAGACTTCACCATTGCCATTTTATTTCATTGGAGAACTGTACAGTCTGATTTCTCTCTTCAAATCAAGCTAAGAATGTCCTGGTAACCCAGTTATAGTTTTGGCCTCAATATTATTGTACAACAAAATGACACCATTCACTCCTAAGAAACATAATTTGTTTTGTTCCCAGGATGAACAGTCCCATTTCTCATTACTGTCATGTACTAATAAAAGTTGAATGATATTTGTAATACTTTATTTTCTTTCATTCAAGGGATAGAACTCATTTTTCAATTTTAATCTTCTGGATTTCCACTTCAGAAAACAGTTTCCATCTTTATTTCAATTCAAAATAGTCTATTATTTGCATTCAGAGCATATTTTATTATGAAGTTTTTATCTCTGAAATCTGTAACATTTTATTACTGTACTAGGGACAGGTGTTGATGACATATTTCTTGATTGCATGCAGCAATCCATTATAGGTGGTGTTATTCATGTGCTAGGAATTACTATTGGTAAAATACACAAAATTCACATAAATTGACATTCAAGATGCAGTAAGCTTAAATGTTCGAATGCAAAATGTCAGCCTATGTACTCCGCTTTTGGGCTATTCTTTTATTATTTTTTAAATTTTGTGATTTTCCTTTACTTTGTAGTAACTGCATGGTCCAGATGAAATCTGTACTTTAAAAATAGAACCATGCTAGGGCACAGCATAGGCTTTTCAAAGTTCAGACCAAACTTTAAATCATGGTAAACACCAGGTAAATATATGCAGACAGATAAGCAAGGACACCAAAGAATTGTTTGTCAACTACACTGAGAGATATCATTCATTGCTGTGGTTAAGGGAGGTTTCATTTTCCTTTAATAACCACAGCTATTAATTTGGAATTCAAAGTACCATTGAAATACAAGATCACGACCAAAACAAAAATCAAAGCATATTTTTTCTGTCAACTGAGATGGTTTTTCTTCGATACTACACTTGACAGTAGTTTGTATCATTTGCCAGACTTCTGCCAAAAATCTTTTTAGACCTAGCCATTTTTCTTTGTTGGAAGAGCTTCATAAGTGTTGGATAGAAAAAAGAAATCCTCCCATATGCTTTGTAGTCATTAATTTCAGAAAATTCAAGTTCTGACTCTATTTTTACAATGCTTACTGTCTTGATCAAGAAATCTTACTGGGTTCCAAAATATGAACATCCCAGATCATTTCTCAGGCTGACTCAGTTCCTTCATTTATTGCTGAAGGACTTTGTTGTTAACCTGCTTTTACCTGTGACAGCCACAGGTAAATCTCACAGATTAAACTTTATGTTCCAATCTAAATGGATCCTTTCTAATATTGCCCAAAGATGCTTAGGTTATGAATTATGTGGTGTGTTAGGATACTCTCCAGTGATAAGAAAAGAATAGAGATTAGATATGTTCCAAGCTGTGTGTATGTTCTCTCTCTAAAACAGGTGAGAGAAGCAGCCTTTAAAGGAATGCTTCATTTTTTTTATTTTTTTTTTCTCATGAATTGATATGTGGTGTATTTCTTTCTTACACAATGTGACAGCATGTGTGAGATGTAGAGACTAGTTTGCTCAGGCAATTATCCCTTGTTGATAGCAGATTATTTCCTCTGGCAAACTTGAAAATAACTTGTTGGTATATAAGTCACTGCTTTTCTGGGAATGCAGTAATTTACTCTCCTGTCTCTTTTATGAGCCCATTTATTTTAATCAGTAGAGTTTAGAATGGCTCTTTTTCATCTAACTCTGTTTCTTTTGGAGTTATATCCTCTCTTATAATCTAAAAAGGAGAGTGTATTTGAACACACACAAGAAAAGAGATTTTATATATTGCATGCCTTATATGGGAAATCATATCCTATGCTCTTTTTCCGTGTAAGGAATGTAACATTCATTTTCTACAGCAGTAGCCCAAATTATTTTTCTGAATAAGGTAATGTTTCACCTCAGCAAGTTACCAGCAGTATCACTTATAGCTGAGAACAGTATCTGAGAAAACAGTGATCACATACTATTGAATGGAATTGTGCCATGGGAAATCAAGGCTTGATTTCTTTGGGGCTGATTGCTTATTATTATTTCTCTCTTTGTGTGTGTGTGTGTGTGTGTGTTTTTGGTGTTTGTTTGTTTTTGTTTTGTTTTGTTTTTTAAAGGTTTGTTTGTTTGTTTGCTTTACTTTAAAAGCTTTAAAATAAAACATGCATTTTGTGGAGTATCTACTGAACTAGATATTTTGCAAAAAAGATCAGATAACATAAATGAAAGATACCTGTCAAAAAAAAATGCTTACTGGACACTTGTAAATTAAAACAGAAATTAAAGTGAGAATTATCCCCTCTCTGGCTGGACAACTTTCTCAATGTAGAAATATTTAGAACTTTCTTCTACTATCTACAGTTCAAGAGTCATTGTATACAGAGCTATTTCTATGGCAAGGTACTATTTTAGTTGACACTGGCCTAAATAAGAAATAAAATTGTACCTCCTAATAGTTTGGGTCAATACAGAATTGTATCATTGATAAAATATAAACACCAGAACTAGCATAGTACCTAGTTAAATACATTAATAATTTAAAATGTTGCTCAACAGGTATATTTTCACTTCCTGCTTAAAAATCAAGAGCCTTCCTAGTTGCATGTTGAATAGGCCACATTAAAATTAATGGTACTTTTGCCAACATTACAGCCTTTTACAGTAGCAAGCAAGCATTATCACACACCTTGTGGAACAATTGTGGCTAAATATCATTTTATTTTTTTTTTTAGTAACCTTACTCTGGCGGAGGACTCTTAATCTTTGCATCTATCTCTTCTGACTTGTGTTCTGTTTGCTTAGTGCTGTTTTCTCTTCTCCTGCTACTGCTTTTCATTCTACTAATTCTGTTAGAATTTTTCCTCACAGCATGTTCAAGAAAGCAAGGGCTAGAGCATACTTTGTATCGATGTTCCTATGCACTCTGGTTGAGTTTGCTCTGGCTTTAATCTTCTTGGTTTGCAGAAGTTACATTTATTTTCCTGTGATATGTGACACTCTTTCAAGATCTGTTATAGTTGATTTGTGATTCAATTGTCATATACAGCACATTGGGGATACGACAGTTCCCTGGATTTGTCTTTTTCTCGCTAATACTGCTGATGCATGTCCTCCATTACTGTTTGGTCCTGATTGTGAGGGGGAAAAAATTACATCTGTGAGTGCCTCTATTTATGTCTCTTCTTGTGGGTAATAATACTACTTATTTCCCTGTATCAAAACCTGCTTTTTTTCCTGATTCACATACAAGGGTATCACAGTTTCTGATGAAAAGATGTAGCATGAATGTTTTGACATTCAAAGAATTATATGCATTTTTTTCTAGTGTTCTTCTACATTTGTGTTTTGTGCTAGAATAGCCAAGCAGAAGTGGCAAAATATCAGAAGACAAGGAGATGTCATGGTTGTGACTTAATCAAGCCTGGAAAGTAACTGAAACATACCATTCAATGCTGTTATCATTCTTTGGCACATTGCTGGAATAAAGAAATTTAAACAGGCTACAGAAGTCCCATAGAGTCAACTAACGTCAATTTGATATTAACATAAGACCAGGAACAGGAGAGTTGAAAATAGGAAAAAAAAAAATAAAATATCTTGCAGGGACTCATACATTTGCTATCCGTTTGTGTCAGAGGTGTAGCAGCAAGGTGTAAGTGTTAGAATAAAAAGCCAGTTCTCATGGACACTATGTCTGAAATATCAAAAGGAAAATCAGGTAAATCCTATAAGCGGAGAACAGAGTTTCTTACTGGAACACCACTGAAATGGCAGCTGAAGGCAGAAAGGCAAATTCGTGTGAGGCTGAAACCAAGGAAAACTAAATTTTGAAGATGAGTTGTTGTCAATTATAATTGATGTTCTCCTCATAGTGAGGACAATGTGAGATGACAAAGCACTAAAACTATTTATCACATTAAAATCCACATGAAGGTGAATACAAACTCTGGCATCTTCCAGAGTCAGTTCTGTTTGAGAAGGACTTGGTAGGCTCTAGTGAAAGGCTGTCTCACCAAGGATACTATACAGAGGTTGTAACTGCAGCATGCAAATGGACAAATATCAAAAAACAGAACTGTTGATGAGCTTTGATTTTTAAAGGTTATTTTTCAAGTGTATTGTAGGCCATATATTCCCTCTTTGTTTTAAGCCCCAGGGGAAGGTAAGCACAGACACTCTGTACTTCTGCAGCACTTGAAAAGTTTGATGCATCATTCCCTTTGGACTGGAAGGCTGGTGATGGTGGAAGGAAGGCAGATAGCATTTTTAATATAGTGTGGTGTCCCAATTAGTGCATGTGATCCCTCTTTTTACATTCAGTTACGCTCAATTTGTTTGCCATGTACACCTTCAAGACCAGTGGTAAGATCTCACCTTGCAATCTTTTTGCTATCCCTGACTTGTTCAAAGCCTCTGAGAAAGACAGAACCCACAGATGAGAACTTCTGCTTAACAGAGTAGAAGTAGCTTGCAGTGAAGATCACACAAGGTGTTGGGAACATGATGCTGTGGAAGTAAGACACAGCAAAGATATGAATTTCACAGCTTTTCACAGTTTTACAGTACCACGTCTACTTGTGGGGAGCAAAACTTCTATATAATCAGGTATCCAGAGTCTGTCACTTGTCACACACTGATCAAAGCCCTGCTTCAATGGTAGGGAACCAGTTGTTCTGAATATAAAAGGTCTTTTTCATGTCCTCTATGTATGGATAAGTTTGTATGTCTTTAAATTGTTTGTGAGACTCCAGCTGTTCATTCAGTGCTAGGCAAGAAACAATCACAATACAAGACTAAATAATGCCTGATCATTTGTGAATAACCCATCAAAGACATTTGTTTGAAACTTATTCCATTGATATGGTTTTCTCACCTGCAGTAAAGGCATGAAAGATGCAACATTTCTTTACTAACATATACTGATTTAATTTTTTTTAAATTTTTTTTTTTTTATTTAAAAAAAAAAAAAAAAAAAAAAAAAAAAAAAAAAAAAAAAAAAAAGAATAAACTCCCTCACAGCCATTACAGCATTTATTTTGGTGTGTATAATAGTCCTATGAGTAAAAATTAATTGGATTGATTACAGGTATTTGGTACAGGATATGGTTACAGTTCACACAATATTTTAAATAGCATTTTTGCTCCTCTTTGTATAATGCTTTTCTAATGTTCTGTACCCTGAAGGACTTCAGTCACAGGGAAACAAATAAAATCAACAAAATAAGATATCTCTAAGTGTATGAGCATTTTATAAATTGGTGATGGATTTTACACTTTCCTGCTATGTGCTAGACTAGGATGAGAGTCCACAAGTAAGTCAGCCAAACTGCAAATAGAGGATGAGTATGCCTCTGGCAAAGCAGTTAGATCTGGGGCTGGCTGACAGAATTACTGTAGTTGTGATGTTTGAAAGGAGGAGACTTTTTCTTTTCCTTGGAAACACAACTCATACCGAAGATATTCAAGTCCTCTTTTCTTGCTTTTCTTGCGGTCAAATATCTATTAATTGTTTTTTTTTCCAAGCAAAACTTTAGTAGCTTGGTATTCAATATGTGAGCACCTTCCACTTTGAACATTGCTATTTCTGGCATTGACCCAATGATAACTGAAACACAGGAGAATCTTCCATTTCATCTGCAAGGAAGCATTTAACTTCAAAGTGTCAAGCACACATCATTTATGTAAACAGAAGATGAGTGCAGATTTTAGTATGCTCAAAAAAAACAACTTTTAGATATCACTGAGAGGACAACAGCTTGTCCTCTTTGTAGATTTTTGTCTTCTGTTAGTAGTCAATTTGTACTCTACAAGCATTCAGCAAAATGAGTCTGATCACTCTAAATGGGCTTAGATGTTAAATTTTTCCCATGAGCAGATTCTCAGAGAAACATAAATGCATTTGTTGAGCTCATGAAGACTCCAGAGAGATCACCAGTTGTAGCCAGCAAGTTGAGATGAAATGCTACTTTGAGTTACAAAAATTTCCATGCCTTTTTTCATAAATCAGAAGTGTTCATAGCCAGCCAGTAAGACTCTTCAATAAGTCTAAACCAAGAAATTGTATCAAGACACAGTCAGAAAAATACCTCCTGGAATCACTATCCAGGTCAAAATTACCCTTCAGATTAGCAAGAACATTCCAAGACTAAAGGAAGTACATAAACATCAGACATTCAGGGATACCAAATTTCACCCTTTTCTTGAAGTTAGCATGGAGGTAGGATCTTTTAAGAATTTTTGTCAAAGTGTGAATAAACTTCTCATGGTCTCCATTCCATACCAATAAAATGGTTTAAAGTGGTAATGTGCCACACATGAATAGTTAGACCTAGTACTATTACCTGTGGCTCAGATTCTTTGAAGACTTATTTGACTGTTTAATTATTATTCTTAAAGCTTTCATAGGTAAGTGTTTTGCAGTGTTTGAAGCTGATGCAGGAAAATACTCACTTCTACTCATAAGCACCACTGTATGTTGGATTGAGACAATCCTAAAAAGATTTTATTGCTCTGCTATTGATCTGCTGCATGGTCCTCTTTAAACCATTTACTTTGGTCTTCTGTGTGCCACGCCAATCTAGACCAGAATCCTACTGTTGCAGCTTCAGCAATGCTTTTGCTAGGTGTTGTTTTAGATTCTCCAACTTGGGGTGGTGAAACCAAAATACAAGAAAGTCTTGTGAGATTTCTTAGTGTGTCTGATGCAATTATGACTATAGAATAACAGGTGGTTTGCAAATATTGTATCCATGCTTATACATGAATATAAAGATAAAAGTAGCATGTATATTTTATACATGCCCCTTTAAGAATACATATAGATATCAACCAGTTTATACACATTATGGGGGACAGTGAGCAATTGGCTCACAGGTCGAACACAGAGGGTAACAGTGAATGGGGTGATATCAGACTGGCAACCTCTCAGTAGTGGGGTTCCACAGTGCTCTTCAACATCTTCATAAATGACTTGGACACAGGACTGGAAGGGATGTTGAGCAAGTTTTCACATGACACAAATTTGGAAAGAGCTGTTGACTCTCTTGAAGTCAGGGAGTCCCCACAGAGAGACCTCAACAAATTAGAGAAATGTGCAATCACCAACCATAGGAATCCAACAAGGGCAAGTGCCAGATTCTGCACCTGGAGTGGGGCAACCCTAGATGTTTGCACAGACTGGGGAATGAGATGCCAGAAAGCCATGCCACAGAAAGGGACCTGGGAGTCCTGGTTGACAACAAGCTGAATATGAGGGGCAATGCCCTGGCAGCCAGGAGGGCCAGCCATGACCTGGGGGACATCAGGTACAGCAACACCAGCCATGCAAGGGAGGGGATTGTCCCGCTCTGCTCTGCACTGGGGTGGCCTCACCTTGAGTCAGTCCTGGATGCAGTTTTTTGGGCACTGCAATATAAGGAAGATATTAAGCCATTAGAGAATTTCCAAAGCAGGGCAGTGAAGAAGGTGAAGGGCCTTGAGAGGAAGCCATATGAGGAGCGACTGTGATCACTTGGTCTGTTCAGCCTGGAGGAGACTGAAGGGAGACTGCAACAGGCTCATGAGAGGAAGAAGAGGAGCAGGCACTGATATCTATGGTGACCACTGACAGGACCGGAGGGAATGGCTTGAAGCTGTGTCAGGGAAGCCTTAGAAAAAGATTCTTCACCCAGAGGGCTGTTGGGCACCTAAACAGGCTCCCCAGGAAAATGGTCACAGCACTGAGCCTGACAGAGCTCACGAAGTGTTTGGATCATACTCTCAAGAACCTCATGTGACTTGAGGATGATCCTGTGCAGAGCCAGGAGTTGGATTCAGTGATCCTTGAGCATCCCTTTCAGGTCAACATATTCTGTGATTTACATACCTATATACATGCAGTTAGTGCCATTATATTGGAGATTCAAGTAACCTTTGTGTATTACATCAGAAATTAAAGCAAATATCATACTATCCTGTATAGTTCTCTTTCCCTTTCAAAACAAGCCTCATGATGAAGGCAATACTTAGCTTATACAATGATGTTTTGTCCTTGTTGCCAGTTTTAACCTGCAGCATTGTCTTAGGCAGTATACCAAGACCAGGAAGATATTGACAGATGCATTGTGACAATTCCAGTGCAAATCATGTTATAGTTGTCTTAGCAGTAATTTTGCCAGGCAAAGCAAAGGTAATGCTTCTAAATTATAGCTAGGCAAAACCATTAGAGTGCATTACTAGCAGGTATGTAGGGCTCCTATGCCTCGTTTAAAACAATGTGAAGCTACAGAGCTGTTATCTTAACCAGAACAATTTTCTCTGGTTTGTGATTGCGACATCAGGAAACAAAACAGCCTTGGCACCAGCAGCAGTTCAGAATCAATGTGGGTGTTAATGACATTGTGCGTAGATAAATACAGGGGCGGGAATTCAAATCCCCCAACAGCCCACTTGCAGTTATGCCATCTCTGCAAATGGCATATTCTTGGAGTGAGTCCAGGAGCCATGGTCACAAGATGAACTTTCCCTGACTTTGCAATTCATTAACATCCAACACACCCTGCCATTTGTAACCCTTGCTTATGAATCACTAAGAGGCCTCTCCATGTATTTTCCAAATAAGTATCATCAAATATGTTCTGTACTTAAGAGTACAGTTGTTTAATGTTTTATCAGGTGGGTTGTATCAACACATGAGGATGTGTCTTTTATAATTCAGTTGGAATGGATTTTTGACTCACACATCAATGAGCAGATTGCAGACTGAGTAATATTTGCTTCCTGAAAGGCTGTATGATATTGCAAGGTCAGTATACTGTCATTTTTTTTCTTAATTAAAAAAAAAAAAAAATACTTCGGGGGCATTTAACATATTTTGACAAGGTGACCCACAATTTTCCATTAGTGTTGTATTTGTCTAAGCCCCTCTACATTGATATGCACGGACCATGTTAACTGATGTCTCACTTGGGGGTGGGTAATAAGGCAAGTGGGACTTCTCCAAGGTCTTTCACAGCTAGACTGCATCTAGCTATTGCCATATTAATCAACACAGCTAAGCCCTTTTAATCTGTCATGTGCTGTATAAAAAAAAAACATTTTATAAATAAAAGGAGCCATGAGGATGTAATTTTTATTTTCAAATTTAACATAAAAATATACTGTAGCAAAACATGAGAACACAGAAAATATTGTGAATTAGACATGATCCCTATTGAAAACATGAAACCACAATACAGCCTTGAGGTGTTAAGCAAAGACAGTGCTATGATAACTCCACCAAGTTTTACCTGGAGCAATGATTAACTGGTTCACTGAAGAAGGCTATTTTTTTTAATGTATTGGATAGAAGCAAATGCTAAATCCCAAGGTCTTCAGTTGCTGAAGATTTTATTCAGATTCTCAATTCTACCACATCTGTGAGACAGGGAAATTTTGGCAGTGTAGAGAGACCCCCTATAACATATAGAACTCATGAATTCATATCAAAATTGTTTTGTTAACTAGATTAATTCTTTCAGAGATGACAGTGAAGGAAGCCCAAAACAAACACCAAATACTGGTGCTAGTTATTTCACTACTATCTCTACTGCACAACCTTCACTGCACTGCACATTCATGACCTCCAAAGCATGAGTAACCGAGAGGTGTATTCTCAGCTGCGGTAATGTCTCAGAGTTGCATTGGCTTCAAAGGGGCCAGAGGATTTACACCAGCTAGAGATAAGAAAAAAGGAGGTTTTTGTGCTGAGGAGGACCTCCAAATCAGTCTCTGTGTCTGTTATTGGCTGTCTGTAAGATGAAAATCAGCCTGCCTTGAGCTAGCTGTGGATAAAAGCTGTTGGTGAATAGTCTGTCTCAGAAGGAGGATCACAGGTCCCTTTCCTACCTGTGTGGTGTTTACATCTGTGTTTACATCTATTTACATCACATCTGTGAACCTGCATGTTGAATTAAGTGTTTGTTGCAACTGTAAGCATCAGTTCATATTTCTCATTAATCATCATTTCAAACCAGCTCGTATCTCTGCAAATACACTATACTCCAGTTATACATTCAGGAAGTTCACTTCTTTGCACCCATGCAGGTTGCCCTTAGTTTGAATACAGAGGATATAACACTGGAGACTCTGTAAATTTACTTCACTGAAAGGAAGATTAATAGAGTAGGGGGACAGAGCAAAATTGCAAAATTGCAAAATAAGTAAGTAAAGGTATTGCTACTACTCTGTTTAAACAATTTTAACTGATAACCTAAGTAAACATTCTCACACATAATATATTAAGCACTAATCTGTAACTCTGCAAAGCGTCTTATAAAGCACTAGTTCATTTGGAATAATTTGCATAGAAAAGTACATGGGAAAGATGGAGAAAGAAAATAGCTGTTTCATTCTTGTAGTTTATCTATATCAGTACTGTTTGGGGAGCATAGATAAGATATATGCCATAGACAATTAAAATTGAAATAGGCTTGGGTTGTAATTTTCTCTCCTTAGTGTAGTGACAGCCATGCATCAGTATAGCACTTTATAAGAAAAAAAATTAATGGCCCAAATGTAATGCTTACCTGTGTTCTGAGTATATATGGAAGGACTAGTATGACTTGAAAAAACAGGTGTCTTGTTGGCAGGCAAGTTGACTGTGTTAATAGAGATGAATTTCTGAGAATGTCTGCTGTGAACTAGTCTTTAGCTAGTAGCTAATCTACATGTTCACTCTGTTAACAGAAGATTTTAACATCTCTGCTGTTTTTGAAGATACTGTCTTGACAATTATTGGGCAATTTGTAGATGGGGGAGAAAATAATACAAAATCTGATCTGTGTTTGTGAAGCTAAACACAGAGGGCAGAGCTGTTCTCCTTTGCTGTGCATCTTCCCATCCTCTTCCCTATTTTCTCTGGTACTTTAATCTCATGTATCTTGCCTTCTGACCTTGTTAGTGTTAAATTAGATGAGGAGAATATTTCTGTAAAGTTACCCAGTAAAGCTGTGTAAAATTCAGTGTTATCCAAAACAATTCCAAGTAAGAATTTTAGGAAATTTTCCAGTAATTATGCAGTACATAATTCTCATTTTAACTGTTAATTTTTTACTTTCTGTTCCCAGACCCAAATTATGAGTCATATGAAATGAGTTTTTTTTTAAAAATATTTATTAAAAAACATTAACTCTAATTTCTGATCCTTGAATTTCTTGATTTTTTTAATAAATCAAATGGTTGCAAAAATAGTTGACTGCAGTTGGTGACACTTAACTACAGTTTGTGATGTACCTGGACACAAAGAAAATGGAAGTAAAAAACCCATCATGATAGCTAAATACAAAAGAGTGAGCAGGCTCAAGTTATTTGTTCTGAGATTCATGTACCAGTCAATGTTATCCATATCCTGAGTAACACAAAAGTTGGATGGTACCTCTTAAAACTACCTGCAACTCTAAACAAACAAATTTTCTCTGAAACAGAGTTCCTGTTAGGTTGGTGTCTGTTACAGAACATGAAATCCATATACCTTAAGGTGCCAAGAGTCACATAAGTAACACTGGAAGTCATAATAAAGTAGATTAAATAATCTGTTTTACTAAAGGAAAAAAAGAAGCCCCCAAAGTCAAGGTACTAAACCATAATTGAAGGTAATTAAGTCAGGTGTTTTCATTTCCATTTACTCCTGTGTCAGGGTGGTGGGAACAGTGTCTAGAGACCAGAAGGAACCCACTTATGCTATTGACAACCACAAATACCCACAGGTACCCCCAGCTTCAAAAGATTATCATCACTCACACCAGCACTGAAGTCTGGCTCTAAGCCCTTCAGAGCTGCCACCCTTTTTATTTAAAAAGCAGCAGCCTCTTTTGAAATCTTGGTCAATTTTCGAAACAACTTTGCTCTACAGAAACACTGATGCTTCTTCACAATGCTAAAGATCAATGCATTGAAGGGCTTTGTAGCTCTGTAATCCCAGTTCGGTCAAACCAGAAAGAAAATAAAAGGCCCTTGGTTCCATTCTTCTCTTTTCCTTTTAACAGAATTTATCCAACAACTGCCACTATCATTGGAGTATATTGGAGTACATTGTATAATTTCCTACAGCTGAACTGAACAAAAATTATAAATTAAAGGCATGTTGTGAATTCACATTCAGAATCATATTTTGGGTAAAAGTGAAACTATTTTTAAATAGCTTAACTCTATGGTAAGGCAGTGAGAAACAGAACTAAAAAGGAAAACAAACAACATCATCAGTATTACATCTTTTAATTTATAGTTAATGCAATTGTTTTCTGAAATGGTGAGTATAAGTGTCAAATCAGTCACTTTTAATTAAAAGTCATATTATTCCTTAACTTAGAGAAAGAAAAAAACAGGGTTCATATCCCCATTTATTTTGCAGTTCCCGGTTATATAGAGTGTGCTGTCACTCAGTATTAAAATATTCAAAAAAATCAACATCAAAATCCTTTTAATGGATTACAAACGAGTGAAATGTTTGGGGTTTTTTATTGTTTTTTTTTTTTTTCAAATTCATTTGTTGTTTGTTTTATTTTCAAGTGAATCAAGCATTCTTTTAGCAGCTAGTTACTGAGTATTTTCTAGTTTGTGAAATGAAAATACATATCTTTTCCATTTTACCCAGATTTATCGTACTGTGGTTCACAATCTGCCTGTGACAATGATGAGTATTTTAATCACAGGTGAAATGACAGTGATGGTAAGAAAAATTTTGCATAACAAAGTTTTATTAATAAATGGATCTTCACTCATGATCACATGTAAATATATAGTTTAATAATTATGTTTCTGCAAATGACATTGTTAATGGGAGCAGCTTGGGAATTTTACAGGGAAGTGCATTTGGCACCACACAGAGGGGTGTCTCAAGGGCTTCTGGTGAAATCTATGAAATAGCAGTTTTTGCTTACTGTACACAAGCTGTTATTAGGATGTGACTAATGATCAGTAACCAACACCAGTATAAAGTTGAATATTCTCTTCATTCCATTGCAAACTAATTAAAGTGGGTTTCTTTCCCATTTTTTAACCGTCTTTGCACACACAACATTTTGCTGAAGTATGCTTCAGCCCCAACCATTCTGTTCACAGCTTTCAACTAGTTATTACCTGAACTGGAGAGAAAG
Organism: Margarornis squamiger; assembly: GCA_035222235.1. Classification (NCBI taxonomy): domain Eukaryota; kingdom Metazoa; phylum Chordata; class Aves; order Passeriformes; family Furnariidae; genus Margarornis; species Margarornis squamiger. The sequence continues at coordinate 2,328,974 of JAWWTY010000088.1, forward strand.
AAGATGTTAAGGAAGTCGGTCCATCATACCCTGAGGAGTTTGGTGATTTTGTCAGTGGCAAAATTTGTGCTTGTAATGGAAAAACAGAGATAGATAGATAGATAGATAGATAGATAGATAGATAGATAGATGATACATACATACATACATACATACATAGATTCATAGATGGCTTCTAATTTTTTATAGTGCTATGGATCTGTGTATGGTACATGATGTACAGCAATACTGACTTCTTAACACACACAAGAAAAAAAAGGGGAGGGGGGAAGGGAGAGTTTCTATACCTTATAGGGATGTGATTAATATTATGACTACATAAATCAGGTGTGTTTGAGAATGTATATATGCAGAATTGCAATAGGTGTCAGTGTTTGTACTTCAGAGAGAATTAAACTTTAATAAATTAAATTAAATTAAATTAAAACTCCACTACTTTATACACACTAAATATCAGAGCTGTTAGAAAGATAGCTTCTGAAAATCTCTTCCATTATCCCTACAGTAGACAGATTCTTTGAAAAATGACAAGTGATTTATAGCACGATGATAAAACTGAACCATGTTGTGTAATTTATAATTATAGTTTTAACTGGTTAAATATGCATAATGCAAATACTATTTTCAAAGTTGGAATCTTTTTTTATGATTGAATTAGAAAAAAATATTTCACAAATATTTGGTTGCATTTTTAGTGCTTGTTTACTCTAATTCCTTATTCAACACACCTCATGGTCATACGTGAATATAACTGGAAAATGAGGGGCGGGGGATGGGGAAGGGAAATCACATTTCCTTTTGTGATCTCTGGCTACTCAGAAAGCAGTAATTTAGCAGAAAATGTTTCCTAACTTGCTTTCCTTCATCCAAAGACCACCATGTCTTTCCAAAAGCAATCAAATTTAGAAAGTAACCACTTCTCAATGGCTTCATTTCACAGCTTATCTAATTAATGGGTGCCACCATAAGTTTTGGAGTAAGAATGGGCCATGCCATCAGCCACTGAAGAACAATCTTTCTACTGGGCTTGACTGTCAGGGCTTGCTGGAGGCTTTGGGGAACTCTGAGCCTCCCCAGGAGGTGACAAGACTCAGTGTTCTTCACTGTTGCACCAGTGGTCCAACAGCGATCTACCATGAAATTAAGCATTACTCTTCAATTTTTAGTCATACTATTTCACAGCACCTATTGCACGTGTTGTGGAAACACTACATCAGAGGTCAGAAATACAGTGTGCTAGAGGGCGTACATCTACACACAGTAAAGACCATCTATGCTTCCATGGAATTACAAACAAATTACAAACATGTTGAGAAAGAATAAGGAAATGAACTGAGGGGAAAAAAATGGTATTTTTAGCATTACAAACATGGTCTCTGCCTAATGGCACATGTAACTATATGATTTCTCTAGCTCCTTTTTGGCAACTTGTTGTGAAGTTTTCCTTGTGAATAGCTAATCTACGTGTGTGAATGTGCAGTCAACTAAATCCTGAGTGTGTGACTGCAAAATTGTCTGTATGGCAATGTATAAAAAATTAATCATTTAAATATCTACTTTGAAAAATATCAGCATTGTTATTGAGCACTAGAAAGCTATTTGTATGAACATATTTTAAATTGGTAAATTATTGATTTCTATTTAATCCTCCTTGCCACTGTCTATGAAGTAAATGAGTTTTATAAGGTTCCAGAAGTGAAAAGATTTATATAATAACTATTAAAGAAATACATGAATGTCAGTTTAGAGTCTGATATTCAAAATTCTGTCTTTTGGAGTTTTTTCTCTAAAATGAACTTTTATTAACTCAGGAAAAATAGCTAACAATATGAGAATGTTGTTGAACCTTTGAATATCTTCCATTTTATCACTTTTAATGCATCTTTAATATTTAACATTCATTTTATTATAGACAGAGATCATGAGATGCATGCATGGTTTCTACACAGTTTTAAAGTTCAATGCACAGTCACAATTCTGAGGGGGATTTCACACATTTATGGAAAATAAGTAATTTTTGCAGTAAAGTTGCAAAGTGTGAAAGAATTCTTGTTTTATCTGTCTTACTTATCATGTTTATGAGTTATTTTGCCTGGAAGTAAATTGACAAGTTGTCAATGAACAATAGACACTCCTTCAGCTAGGCTTTTCACAGGTTCAGATGCCTTTGGGCAAAAGGGCTAAATCTGTAGTTTGCAATCTAGCATATGGAGTACTGAAAAAAGTGTCAATGGGGTGAGAGACATTTACTGAGAAATTCATATGGCTGCTGATCTCTAACCAATTACTTTGGTTTAGGGTTTATGAATTCATGTATAACTGCTCTCCCTTGCAGTTAGAGAAGGGGACTTCAGTTTACATATAATGACCCAATTCCATTTATTCCTGCAGTACTGCTGATCTGCTTCATCAACATAAATACTTTTAATTTCACCACAAGCAATGTCACCTGCATCTTTAGTAATAAAGCTGGTTTTAGAACAGTCTCATATAGAGTGTCTCCATATTCCAGTTTTTTGTTGCAAGAACTGCACTATAATCCTCTAATTAACACAATTCTTGGTACTTTTATCCCTACCCTCATTATAAGCGCATCTTCTTGAGGTGTCAAGGATGTTGTATACTTTGCAATGAGATAAAAATGATTTCAAATTTCCATACTGTAGTAGAAGAAACACCATTCTCATTTCCTTTACGTGATGTTGCGTTTGCCAAGAGACCTTAATGCATGGGGCTGAAAAAATGTGATGCCAAAAACTTCTCCTGTCTCCACATACTTTTTAGGAAAAAGTGATATGTGGTAAAAGAATGATGGAAGAGCACAGAGTTTCTCTCTTTTTTGGGAAGGAAACATATTGTCATTACTATCTGCCTTCTCTTTACTTGTCTGATTACTGAAGCTCTTAAAGGGCAGAAGCCACAAAATGCACTGTTTACCTGGCCAGAAATAAATTCACATTGCCTTACAGATTTGTTATCCATACACTCAGCAATGTAGTTCTAAAATGAGCTGTGAGAAATGCTGAACTCTTTTACTATGAAGTATTTACACATTTATGTAGTTTAGGAGCATTACAGTTGGTAATTAGCATAAGAAATAATACTATGAGCTATAAAAGTGATAATAAATGAATGATGAAAGAACACTAATATAGACTGGTTATGACACTTAATTAAGGGACAACTGTGCTACTTGCTGGATGTCAGTATCTTATATCTGACAAAAAGGGCAAATAGCCTATTTTTGTTATTGTCACAGCCAAAAAAAGTACAACTAAAGCAAGGAGGGAATATGAATTATAAATACATCACATCATGTAATGCACTAGTCAACCTGAGGAAAATAATGAATGCTTTATATTTTAATGACTTACAAACTCTTCAAATATTAATGAACACAGATTATTGTGGCTACTGTGTTGGAATATTATTTAGATTTTAAATATTCCTGTATGCAGAAATGAAGCATGTTTTCCACTATCCACAATTTGCATACCATTTTGGCTGATAGAAAAATAGAGATTATGATGGATTCCATTTTTAATTGCGTCAAGAAAATTTTAAAAAAATCATAAGAAAAAAATCCAGAAAAGCTTTTGCTAGATGTTGCCTACCTTGTGCAACCTACAAAGACATGGATTTCCTGAGCTGTAATAGTTGCAGAATATCAGGATGCCTTTCAAGAAGTCTGCCTCTTCACTAAGCTTTTGTGAAAATTATACTGATCATAAAAGAGCGCACTATATTTCTTACAAAACAGTAAGAGTGAAAATATGAAAACTCATTTTCAAAAATTAATTTGATTTAAATTAAATGGCCACCTCTGAAGTACAGCACTTGCCGTGAATGCCTTCATTGTTTCTGCAGGTTAGCAGCCATATCCCCCTCTTCAGATTTCCCCCCCTGCTTTGGCGTTGCTGAATATTCCCACGAGAAAAAAAGAAAAGAAAAATAAAAAGGTTCCTAGCTTTAATAAAGAGAGGAAAACACTAGTGTGATTACTGTTCATGCCATCCAAGCTCTGATTCATGACTGGAGTCCTGCTAGACCATGACAGGCTTCAGAGAGAGAGAGCAAGGCTTAGAACCTGGCAAGGACCAGCTAAGGAAAGAAGCCCTGCTGAGGGTTTGACATGTCATATCTCAAGAACTGAAGGACTGCAAAGGTTTTCCTGCCCCAGCAACACCATTGTCTTATGGGAAGACAATGTCTCCCAATACTGGGAGTGTGTTGCTCCTCCAAAGAGCAATAAATTGAAGCTAGGTGTGGAGGCACTTACTACAAGGCTATAATATCACCTTCCCTCCAGCTTGTTTTATTTTCAAGAGCTTCGACTCTTCCATCTCTTCAGTAAGCAGCTTTGCATCTGATGGAGTTTGAAGTGCCGTCCAATGATGCCAAGTGAGGTTGGGGCCTCTTTATGGTTTTGCAACAATTTGCAGAAATTTAGAAAACGAGTCTTATGTGTTATCTGTGTATTAATAACCAAATTGTTCAAGTTTAATTCATTCCTGCTTGGGACTTCATATTTACTTCCCTGTAAAAGCTCAGCAAGAGTAACCAAAACACTGTCAAACATAAATTAGGTGGGTGGAAAGTTTTGTGAGAAAGGACTGTTTGCATTATTATCTGATCTCTTTTATACGTGGTTATCTTCATTTTGTTTTGTAACACTAGCAAATTAAAAGTTTGATTTTAGGTTGATATTTTTTCCTAACAGCTTTATAAGGAGTACTTAAAAACACTAAGCTTTTCTTTTTCCTTTATAAATCAAAACAGCAATCCTGTCTATCTACAAGCATTCTTACTGGTGTTACATATTTTGTAAAAAAACACAGGAAAAGAAATTATTTCGTGGCCTAAAAGAGTAAGAACCTACAGAGATTAAAAAAAAAAAAAAAAAAAAACAACATAAGATTAGTAAAGCAGCAATAATCTCTTTAAACTGGATTCTTGCAGATTAAATGGGAAGTAACTATAATGATGCTGTACTGTCCTATGGTCTCATGGTTGCTCTGTCCTTTGTCCTGCATCTCAGCTGACACCTTGTCAAACCCACGGGAAAGATCTGCCTTGTTACAGTTGTTTTCTTATGCCTTGACTAAGTTTTCCTTAATTATTTCTCCAATTCTGTCAGCAATGATATTGCCCCAGTAGTTTAAAGGTTAAACTAAGCACCAAACCTGTCAAAGTGAGTGAAACCAACTAGTGAAGCCTTATCAGAAAGTAATCAGTGCTAATAGGTGCATAATGGCTAACAGTGAGTTGTTTGCACTGAGATACATCACCCCAGACAGAACACAGACCTCAACGAAATAGCACTTAAAGAAAACAGAGTAAAACAGCCAGAGTGTAGCTGAAAAGAACAGCACAAAGCTCCAAGTCCTCATATTCTTTCAAAAATAGTGGGTACTCCAGTTGATAAGGCTTTGACATATCTCACGTTCATTGCAGGGCTTTTCTTCCCTTGTGTGTTTGACACATGTGGTTAAAAACATGAAAAAACAAAACAAAAACGAAAACAAACAAAAAAACACACGATTGTAAGAATTTCAGTGGGGAAAAGGGTATAAGTCAAAAAATACCCATTTTAAGGCACTTAACCTTTCCTTGCATTTTTCTAAAATAGTTTGAAGAAGCTACTAAAAATGTTTCATAAGCCATTTTTTTTTTTCCTTCTTCTTTTAATGAGAAACTGTGTAGCTCATTAGCAGTTCCTTTGAATCATATGCAAATATAACTGCTGGCTGTGGATTTTTATTTTTTTTTTTTTACTTCATTGCCACCCAGAGATATGTTGTAAGAATTGCTTGTAAAGATTAGTTTTCAGCACTCAGAACGTGATCCTGGAAGAAGTTGAGACTTGCAAGATGTTGAATATCATTAACTCAATGAAATCATCACAAAGTGAGCAGCTCAGTACCATGCACAGATAGGCACATGGTTTGTTGTATGGTAGGAATAATTTCTCTTTGAATTGATCTACAACTACATATGACAGTGGCTGTCCCTCTACACATAGCAGACATTTCTTTCTCCCAGACTGGAGAGGAGAGAATGTCAAAACTTTTTTTGAGCAGCTTAAATTCATGTTACCTGCTATCAAACAGTACATTGTACCAAAAGCTTGCCCCTCTTCCAGGGGGCATATTTTTGAATGGATTAACATTTTTCCAAGATATTTAGAGCATCTTTTACATTAGATAGGGATATTTCTCTTTTCACTTTTAAATGATCTGATTATCTTAAAATGAAATGTTTAGACACTGTCATTTCTTACCCCTCACCCTTTCTGAAAAGAGTGAACAAAATACCTTGGAGAAATTCTGTTCTATGAAATATCTGCCATTCCTGCTCTGGACTGTATATGAAATTGCTAAACTATTTCTGGGGCATATTTCTTATAATTCTGGAAGAGAATTTGCTGGCTTACTAGTAATTTTTTAAGAAATAATATGGGTTATGGTAAAAAATGATAATGTATAATGGCAATGAAAACATAACAGAGAAATTATTTTTATTAAGTTTATATGTATTCCTCATGTAAAGTAAAATTCTGGCTTCAAGTAGCATTTTTGTCCTACTGCTACTACTCCAGAGAAACCATTAGAATAAAATACACTTTTGGAAAGCTGTTTACCATGACACATGGTTTCCAATAAGGGAATGTAGATATTGTCAAACCAGAATACATAAGAGGTTTATTTAGTCCCATTTTCTGTCCCACAAAGTGACATCAGTCATTGAAAAATTTCAGTGACGAAGATGCAAGAAATTAGCTACAGAGTAATGCACACCTTTCACACTGGTCCCTGACTTGAGTGTGAAAAATGACAAATTTTCGAAAGTATCTTCAGGTTTTTAATCGTTTTGGCCAATTTTGATTCTTACATAGATTTTTACTCCATTAAATGGTCTGCTTCAGATCTTGTTGTATTTCACTGAATGCTGTTTTGCTTTCTTGCAGAAGATAGAAAAAATCCCAAGTTACCTACTCCTTAATCAAATAATTAAAATTTGTGTTATCCTTACTAAGTTTTTTTGAAGTCTTCAGTGTTTTCTGATCTCCTGCAAGAATGGTTTCCTTTTGTTATCCCTTTTTTGAGACTTTTTATGACAATTCTTATCATACTGTGTCACTGGTGTGTGCAGTGGTTTGTGGTGTCAAAAATCAATTAGTTGTTTGAAAACTATTTTAAAAATACAGAATACAGAACACTATTTTTTTAAATCTCAGTATCCCTAAATGTTGCCAACTTTTCAAAGATAACTGTTTTCTGGAGCTTACCCATGTAAAGGGATTATATTTGTAAGACTTGAGTCTGCTGGAAAAAAGCATACCTTCTAAAAATGTGACTATGTCACTACTTCCTTTACATTTTCAAGAGGGTGCTTAGCTATCTTTCAGTATGTGACAATTGGGAAAACAAACAAACAAACAAACAAACCAAACAACAACAACAACAACAACAACAAAAACCAAAACCAAATAAACAAACCACACAAAAAACTAGAATTGCAAATACCAAAATACAGCTTTGAAGACTTCCCTGGGGTTAAATCATAGCATTCATATGAACACATGGCTATATGTGGAGGTTTATGTTGGCTCCCTGCCAGACCCAACTGCCAGCCACACAGACTCCCCCTTCTCCTCCCAAGAGAGAAGGAAAAAGTACCCAAAGACAATTGTAGTAAAAGTATATATATATATATTTTTTTTTTCCACATATATTACAATTATATACAATATTTAATTATATACACTATAAATGTACAGAATAAGAATGCCAAACAACCCCAAAAGGAAAAAGGGGGGAAAGGGAAAGGGAAATGGCACAAAAAATGGGTAAAACAACCAAACAAAACAGATACACACACTCGTAAACTCAGGGAAAACTCAATAGGTAACTAATACAATAAATTCTCACGAAACTCCCCTTAAGAGAAGCAGGTCCTTCCCCTCCATGCAGCTAGGACAACAGTTTCTCAGATAGGCCTGAGCTTATATATATAAGAGCTAAGGCGACACAGAGATCTGATGTCC
>JAWWTY010000088.1:2346462-2360128 GCA_035222235.1 Margarornis squamiger
TGGTTACACAAAATCTATAGGGTATGCACACCAAAGGGTTTCACAAGAATGGAAAGATTCATCTTTGTCAAGCCTCCATCCTTTTCTCTCCAGGTGTGTGCTGTTTGCTTAACTTTTAGCTGGGATCTCTTCCTTCAAAATTTCAATTCCAGCAAAATTCTACTAACCATTTATCACACTGGCTTCAATGGCAAATGCCGCAATTTTGGCAACAGAATAAAAAACAGCAGTGGCTGGAAACTCGCAGATTGCTGCTGGCACGGTCACTAAGTGAAGTCCAGGCAATAGCAGCTCTGACAAGAATTGTTATTTGTACCTAGGCTTGAGGAAAATGGCTGTCTCTCCCTCAGAGCTGGGGAAAAAAAAATTAGTCCCTTCCTCTGTGGGTCCTTAGCTCTTTTTTTTTCCTGTTAGGCCGACAACCCTTCAGTGATGACCTGAATATTCATCATTAAAGCTCCATCCCTGGCTTTTGTAAACCATAGCAGAATAGAGTACTGAATAGCTCAGTTGGTTAGAGCATGATGCAAATAACACCGAGGCCTCGGGCTCAATCCCCACATGGCCCATTCCTTTAAGAGTTGGACTTGATGATCCTTATGGGTCCCTTCTCACTGAGAACAGTCAGTGATTCTAATTTGGTGAAGGAGACAGCTTTGATAAACACATGATTTGTTTTGAGTTTCACATCAACAAAACACAGATTGGCCAAACCAATTTTGAACCTTTAAAGGTTTCTTACATAACTTTAAAAGTTTTGTACACCCTTAATATCCAGTTTTATTAATTTTTATTTGCTGATATAATGAATTTATAACAATGCTAATTTTTGTATTTGGATACTACCACAGCTAAAGAAAAACAGCCTGATGCTGGTATATTTCAATAACTAGAAGCAGTGTGTATGTAAATAGAATATGTATGTCTTACAACTGTAATAAATATTTTTTGAAAGAAAGAGATCACTTCAGTTCTTAGTGAGGGCAACTGGTTCATGCAGAACATGAAAAAAAGTTTATCAGTACTGAAACTATATAAATACAATTTCATCATAATTACCACATATAAAATCTTAGGATGCTACTAACATTCCTGTGCTAAAATATACAAAAAAAAGGAAATAAATTAGGTCAACTTCTGCATAAACCCCTTCTGTCGACACAAAGACCAGAAAGTTAAGGGGACACTGAAAATTTTAAATGCAGTCAATTGAAAAGATTAATTTAAATGTTGTAAAAGAAATCAGATCTCTCCCTTAAGCTGCCCTCCAATTTCCACTCCTTTATATATATATATATTTTTAATTATTATTTTTTTGATAAACATTTCTGTCTCCATGTCTGCATTGTGGAAGACCTGCACCAAGTAGAAGATGAACCTTTCAAATGAGCTTTCTCTCTGCAGGGATGTAATGAAATGCACAAAAAGTACTTTCTTTTTCAAGAAAGCAAAAATGTAAATAGACATGATTTAATAATCCTCATTTTGAAGGCCTCAAGATTTACTTTAAAAATAAATTATTACATATTTTAACATATACTTCTTTTTAGATGCAAGTATCCCTCCAGTTTTCTCTGAGTTTTAAAACTGACTCATATTATGACACAACAAAATTAAAACAAGCAAGAAGAAAGATTTGCAGTCCATATTTCTACTTGTATTCAAGTTGCATTTGCAAAAACATGTGGAAAAGAACAAAAAAAAGTTTCCATAAAAATGTTTATTTCAACAGCATTGTTCTTTTTCTTTCACTGGTACAGGAGCAGCTTTCAATGCTCACTTACAGGTATTGAAATTAAATCAAGCTTTTAAGCTTTTCGAGTCTCACACCACTTTTAAGTAAGTACACTCAGCAATGTAGAGAAAAAATAAAAATAATTGTAGTAGCACTTGCAGAGGTCACTGAGTTCATATTTGTTTTCTTAGTATGCATTAAATAAACTTTTTTTTTATTACTCTGACAAAATTTAAGATTAAACAAAAAACCTGATTTTACTAAAAGGATCTATATCACCTTGAAAAAAGGTCAAGTAAATCCACATCACAAAAAAATGTTTCATTTGCACCAAATCAGCAGCTATTGCATCACCAAATTTTCTGTGGTTTCTACCCACGCTTCCTGGGGCCTGTAGGCTCAGAAAGGGAAATGCGTGTAGAAGTCTAATATGAGCAATTAATCAGAATCTATAGGAGACAAAGCTGTCTTCTGACCCACATCCTTTATCTGTTTTTTGTCTGGCAGAGGGCATGACCAGGGGCATCATACTGCAGTACTGGCACAAAAGAATGCTGGATTTTTCTCAAAACATATTTATCATCTGTGCTTTGTTGCATTTCATAGACTATAAATAATAATTTTTAGCTAAACCCATAAACCACTATTTATCAATGATAACACTTTCTAATCAGTTATGATTTAAAATAAATTTGATTGACTCAGCTTCAGTCCCTACATACATTGCAAACTGGAGAAAGGTTTTTAGAGAAATGCCATGTTTTTATTAAGCCAGTTGATAGGGTGAGGGAAAAAAAAAAAAAAAAAGGATTTGAGGCACACATACCATCAGGATAGACCTGTCAATTTTAAGTAGTTAATTTCTATTTATGGCAATGTTACTGCAATGAAAACTCACTAGTTTCTTTGCAACAGAGAAAGATGAACCACTGAAGTGGGATCATTGTGGAAACAGAGAGCTCAGATGAATGCTGGTGCTGTTCATGACTTCTGGAAGAGAGGTCCTCCACAACAAACACGATGCCTCATTTTACTGTTTTCAAAGACAATCTAGTTGAAGTTGCAAGCCAGACAAGTATAACACAGGAGGGTGAATAACATTCTAGGTTCAGTCAGCCCCCAACCTATTCAGTTTTATCCCTTGTGGCTTAATTTATTTCTTCCTCATAAGTCTCTAATAAAATCTACCTGCCAGCTGTGATCTGCTTTCCTTTGAATAGATATTAATGTTGCTTCATGGTACTGCCATCTTGGAAAACATGATGGTGCAAAGGAACCAATTAAAACATACATTTCTAAGAATATAATTCAATATGTGATTTTGTTCTTATTTCTTACTCAAGAGGGAGATTGCATAGAAAGTCTAAGACTAACTGGTTATTTCAGGAAAAGCTCCATCTATTGTATTTTACATAAGTAGTGTAACTGTTTTCATGTGTTGAACGTAAATACAAGCAATGCACAACACAAATGGTTTAAAAAAAAACCATAAACAAGCAGAAAATTGGGGTAGCCAAATGGTATGCTGTGCTTTACAAACCAAAGTTGACCTTTCATTTTTCAAAAACTCTGCTTCCAAAGTCTATGGAAATCTGTACAGGGAGAGGGCCAGAGAAATATAAAAGTAGTTTTGAAAACTCAGAGAGAGTGTTCATAGCACATATTTTAGAGTTTTGGACAATATGGTAACTAAGAATTAAGGTGAGAAAAATTTCAATTCTAGATATTCCAAGGTAAGTAAACTTTTTTCCTCCCTAGCTGATTGCTAACAAAAACTCTAAAATGACTCATACATTTTGGTGCTTCCATGCATTAGGCATTAGGTACAATATAAAATATAGATAGTGACAGTAAGTAATAACTAAATACTAATTGAATATTCAAAGTAAGGTTGAATAAGGGTTTTGACATCAAACGGTAACAGACCCAATGTTAAAAATAAAATAAAATAAAATAAAAAAAGTAGAATTTAAATTTTAAAAATTGTATTTCAAATGTGGAAGTTTTCTTTAAATGCAAAGTCTAAAGCCATCTAATGCATAGAATTCTTGGCTCCATACTTGCTCCTAGGAAAAGGAGAAGAAGTTCAAGTGCAATTAATGTTTGTAGAATTCATATATATTAGGAAGTGACCAATTAATTGGACTGCAAACAAAAGGGAATGGACCTTAAAATGCATTAAGCTGAGTTGAAAACAGTAACAGCTCTCCCCTCCTCCAACACCATTATAAAATTTTCTTACTTATTTTCTATTTCACTTCTGTTGTCTTCATTATAATTGAGAGTAGTTCACGGATTTCAGGCTATGAAACAAAGAATTACACCACTGACATTTAGGAAAGAATATAAGATAATTAGGAGTCTTGAACAGGGTAGCCTATATGCTTTACTAGATATTGCTTTGCCCTTTAGCTAAAGTCCAGTACCTAAATCAATGGGGCTCTACCGCTTCTCTTTGAAAAGTACTCCAAACTCTAAAATAATTTTGTCAGAAACCTTTCTTCTATTTGTTTGGGGGTTTTGCTTTGTTTTGTTTTACTTTAAAACTTGTCTGAATAGCAATATGGATTCTTAAGGTCACGCTAAAGTTCCCTTTGTAGCACATATTCTCTCTTCATATTTTTGAAATACATCAGAACAGTTATCAAATGCTTCTTTTATTTTTTTCCCCAAACTCCATGTAAATCATCATTAATCTCTCTACAGTTTCAGTATTTTGTTGCTGAATTCCTCTAATAAGGTCACTGTTTTTCTGTTTGTTTCTGATTGCTTGGAATAAATTCCAAGTATTTCTGCAGAAAACTCAGCACCATTGGGGGCAAAACCCTGACACTTATGTATATGCTGTTGCAAATAACCAATATATTGTTGGTTTTTCACCTGGTCCATTCCTGGGTGATTTTCTGATCACTGTGTCAGAGATGACAGACTTACTCTTTGTTAACTTCCTTCAAAGACTATCAAGTTTTTACCCATCCTCCCCTCTCTGTAGCCAAGGTGTTTGGTGTTTTTCTCTCAAGGCTGTCTATTGAATTTCTGAAGTGATTATCACCTTCTTACTAGGGTGTACTGCATGTTGTGCAACCACTTTTCTTGGGCCATCTGTTATGATGAGCATATTTGAAGGTCTTTCAAACACTGCCTCTTAGCCTAATCTTGACACTTTACTGTATCTTTAACAGAAAAACATGGAAACTACTGAACATTATCAATTGCAGGAAGATACCTTAAAGGACATAAATATTGCATGAAAGTGTTACTCAAAAAGGCTATTATGCAGAAGTGTGGACAGACATGGAGGAAGAGTAATTCTGTTCGATGTTTCAAGTATTTTCTCTCTAATTTGCTAAGTAGCAGGTACAAGCAAAAGAGTACTTATAAAATAATTAGAAATTTTTGGAAATTGTTATTTTTAATTAACAATAAAAGTTGGAGAAAAAAAATCCTCATTCCCACCTCTCTTCTGGATTAATTTTGTTTTAGCTGAAAAGAGTGGTGACACACAAGAGATTTTTGCAGTTTAAGCTAATGAGGAGAAGAGGGTCTTCACTTGAGCTAATCTCAATAAACCTGCAAAAACAGCTGACCAATTCTTTTCAATTTTCTGTCCCTGTTATGTGAAAAGCTAATGTTATATACCTTTGTCTTACTCCAGTAGCATAATATTATGCTCTGTTTTCAATTGCTCTGAGGCACTTCCCATGCAAAGGAACAAGACAGGCATTTTGGCAAGGCACATAACAGACACAGTGGCCATCAGTAGAGATGTCACTGCTCCTGGCACAAGGATAATTAGAGTGGATGGCCTCTGCAAAATAGTAGCTTGTTAGAGTGACAGAACAAGAGCTCATGAGTGCACAGCCAGTGATGATGCATTCAGGGTGGAAGCAGGAGTGCTACACCGGTGTGCAAACCACTTGCTCTGCACAATGGTTCTTTGATCTGCAAGTGCCCCCTTTACTTCCACTCTCACACGTCGGAGGCCAAGGACATATTTAAAAGCTAACTCTGGTGTGTCTACTAAAAGAAGGGAGATTACTTGGAGATCATAACAGTACTATCAGTTCCCATAAAGCACAAAAGCCTCAGCTTTGCCATTTTGGAAAAAAAAGATCAAAGGACAGTCTTCTTATTGTTGGTAAGCATTGTAGCTTCCATCTGTGGAAAGATGCTGCCTGACTGCGTAACCATTTCCCTTCACCAGCTATTTTTATTGCACAGGCAGAATGGCCATCAAACTAGGACAATACCACGCACTGTATCTGGAATATGGAAAGTTGCCTCCATATATTCATGTAAAGCAGTTCAAGTTCTCTTGCCAGATTGTAATGCGGGAATGTCACCTGCAATGAACTTAAATTGCTTGAATATGAACTGAAAAATTGTCCTGTCTGAAAGCCTTATACAGGTTTTTTTGAAGATTTGCAATGCGACTTCCTCTCCTCAGTAGCCAAGTTCTGCTGAAGTCATCTTGAGTGTGCTTAAGCTAGCAATTCTATTTACCCTTCATTGAATTGTTTTCTTCTCCAGTCATTTTTCCTTAAACTCTTTCTCTACATTTTTTTATTCTGGTGGAACCAGTGTCCTGCTCCAGTACTTTTGCAACATGCATGATGAGGCCATTAGTTTTGCCTCTCTTGCAGTAATTAAGGATAAGCATGTGAAAACTTGTTAGCACAGCATACAAAGAGATGTGTGCTTTGATAGCAGGTCTAAATGAAATTAGTGGTATGAAAGTAGGCTGTGTGAAAAATCTTGTGGAGAAGCTGATTGAAAATGAAAAAATTAATTGTCTTTTTGAGAGCATGTTATAGGTTTGTTGTATATCCATAAAGCAGTTAAAAATATAAGAGTAGTTGCACCCTCCAGAATTAAGAGAATTAATTATGTTCAACCAAAAATAGCTAAATGTGTTCAGCAAAAGGCAAAAACAAAATGACAGTATGTGCACCGTAATGCTTCATTTAATCTGTCCATGAAAAAGGAGGGGTGTTCTTTGGAAGGGGAGAAGGTATCTGGTTCTCTGATGTGCCTCTGTTTTGAGTGCCATCTCCCAAGAAAGGCAGCAAAAAAAGAAACCAAAACAAACCAAAACAAACCAAACAAAAAAAAAACCAAAAAACAAAACAAACAAAAAAAACCAATGTGGTAGCCTGAGGTTCTGCCTTGCACAAAGGGACACGCCATTAACTGTAAGAGCTGGAAGACACTGTGGGTTGATGTCTTGTTCCTTTCATGAAAAGTGTCTGTCTGCATTGTTCTTGCCAGCATAAGATGGTGATATGTACCTGGATTTAACCTGCCTTGTCGTCAGGGTCAAAAAAGGTAGAGTGTGGTGGCATTCACAGTCCAGCTTTCTTTCAGGAAATAGATAAAAAAAAGTATAGTAGTCAACTTTTTATTTAAATGTTCATCAGAATAGCTTGGGAGCTCAAAGAAGAGTATTTAATACACTGGACTGTAAGGCTGAAATATTTTGGTAAGAGTCAGATGGTGTTCCCAGGCCACAAAACAGGTTGCACTAACAACAGGTTTTTGCAGAGGTTGGATTATGAGTGAGAATGCAAAAAAACCCAGTCTGACAGTTTCTAGAACCTTTCTGCATTAAGGTATGGCTTTCCAGGTGAACTAATGTAATTCAAAGTTGTGGGGTTTTTTTCTGGAAATGCTGGAGTGAAATAAGTGAAGATTTTTATTTTCAAAGGAAAAAAAAACAACAGAAGCTTAATGACAAACATTATGTATGTACATGTATTTCTGCTACCCACTCAGAAATGATTTTGTAAAAATTGGTCTAATCTGTGAGCAAGCCCTATTTCTAAAGCACTCTAACATCTTTCTACAACTTTCCAGAAGATGAAAACAAAAAATCAGTGCTTAATCACCTGTTGCACGTTTCTGTCACATGTAGAGCCATAAAAAAGGTACAGGATAAAGTAACAAAAATTTGGAGTCCTCTTACAGTTTTCTGAAGGAAAATCTTCGTCACCTTTCCAAAAACAGATGAAATTTTCTAGTCTAATCCCAAAAAGCATGGATTGGTTTGGACTAGCTGTCTGGGACACAGCAACAGAGAGACAGATCTTGAAAGAGGGTATTAAATTCCATTAACTAAATGCTCTGTTTTAGTCATACTGGAAAAGCTTAGTCATACCTAAATACTGGTTACAGGATAAAGTTAGAGACTTGCTGGTACTTGACTTGGCAGAGCAAAAAGCCAAGGAAGGTCTTATAAAGAGAATTCCTGGAGAGTTTCTAACAGCTAAAATGAGCTGAAATATATTCTGGGTTATTTAGTTTCATAGTCCACTGCTTCATTTGCATGTTCATCTGCTTAATTTAGACCTACAGAGAGATTTAAATTATTTGTTCACTTATTTATGTTTAGAAAGATGTCTGTAATCTAGTTGTGTGAGCACATAAGTAATTTCTGGATGTTGTCTTTGAGCACAAAACACCATCTCTTGGCATCTTTCCCATTTGTGAAAAGTGAGGTGGATGGTGCAGTTACGAGAAATAAAAACCATGGTTTTATTACAAGCAAATGGTTCACTAACTTAGGAATTACTTTTTTAGACGTACCACAAAAGCTGTAAGGTACCAGATCCTGTCTGGAGCTGGTGCCAGGGACAATTTGCATTCGGGAATAGGGAATTATGAAAGTAGATAAAGATATGGCCAAAACAAGCCCTTGCCACTTGACAGACCTTTTGTGTGCAGAGGAAAGTGGTCATTCTGACCAGAAGACCCCGTCTCCCTGCACAGGGGGGCACACCAAACCCAATCAAAAGAAGCAGCCCACTCCTCTCATTATACTAACAATGCAGGACTTTTGGGACATATAAAAAGGAAGATATTTGGGATGAGGGTGTGCTTTTTAGACCTCTGTGGCCTGAGCATGCAGCACATGCTGAAACAGAAACTGTCCTTGTCTGCTAAACTTCTTTATCTCACAGATATTTGTATCTTCTCTAAATTGAATAAAAGAGATTTTTCTCATACAGTCATACAACTGGGGAATGCCTCAAAATTTACAGGACAGAAATTCTTCACAAATGTCAATGTTATAGAAAAAAATGTATAAAAATATACTGAAAAGCTTTATTGTGCCTTTGAACTCATTTCATGCCACATATACAGAAATATTGGGATGGGAGTGTAGCCCTCCCTATATTTTAAAGTGATTTTAAAGTAGTTGTTCTAGGGATCCTAAGCTTCTGCATTTAATGTGTGAAGTCAGCATAATGACAAAACCAAATTTAAATTAAAAAAAAAAATAATAATTAAAAAAAAAAAAAAAAGGAAGAGGAAAATCTGGAAGGAAGTCCCATTTTAATTGACTTCTTTGGTTTCAGGTTGCTTGCTCTTCATTTGTGCATGTATGTGCAATTCCATTAGCCTTTCTGCTATTCTCTGGAAGTGGCTGCACTTTCCCTCCAGCTGGCAAGGTGCAAAGGGCTCTGTAGAAGTGGTCTAGGAAGCGACCCACACCCTCCTTGGAGACCAATTACTTTTGAAATGTGCCTGATCGTTTGCAGCTGCAATGTCTCCCTCCGCAACCTGCCCCCACCTTCCTCCAGTCGCTCATTGTACTGTTGTCATCGAGACACCTGATCAACCCTAATTCTTGCTTTTATTTGAATTAGGGTACCACCATTCTTGGATCCATGTCAGAGCCCATGTAATGCCTTTGGGCAACACTGGGGATTAGATTAGCATTTTTGTGTTGTTCTAAAGCCACATGGTCAGTATTATAAGCATCCCATTAGAGATAAAAGGACAGGTTACACAAAGCCTAAGAAATATAAGGGCCAGAGGAGGTTGGTGTAATTGGCTGATATTAGAAAGTGCTTTAATTGATGAAAGCATACTGTGGTTACTACCCTTTTTTTAATAGTTTAACATACCTCTTAATTACATTCTCAGTTGTTCGTTTACGCTGAGCATGTCTTTCAGGACTGCCAAACTCTTCAGGGAAAATTAAGCAAGTATGTTGCAGTAGATTGGCCAGCCTCACAATTCAACCACCGTTATTGGCTGATAGAATTAGTTTAACAGAGTGGTGGTGGGGGTGGGGGGAAGGGAGCAGGACGCTGGGGAGCGATGGCTGGGAGGGAACCACCACCAAACAAGCTTGTCTTATCAATCATTTCCAGAAATTACAGGATGCAGACAAATGAATAGTTGTCGCCGTAGGGGGCATCACATGGACTGCCTATGTTTAAATGCTTTCTTAGAAATATAAATATATATATTTCCAATGCCAGGGAAATACATTTTCCAGAAGTTTTGTAAGTGAGGCTGTCTCAGCTCAAAAGGGCTGATCTTTGCAATGCTGCTTCCACTTTGCAGTACAATGATTACCTGGATTTGTATTCTCGACCCATTCAGTCCACCTGGGATATTCCATAGTTTGCTATGCATTGTGTACACCCACACTGTCATTTAATTTTTTGGCTTTCTTAATACGTGTGAGAACTTCATGCCAGAATAACCTCATATTGCCAGAACACACTCCAAATTTTATTTTTCTAACTTTTTTCCTGTCAACATTCATGGTCTTGCAAAAAGAAAGATTTACACTTGAAGGAAAAAGGCAAACATTTTACAGAGCCTGAAGCATTAACATCCATATGATGATATGGATGTTAAACAGAGATCCTAATTTCTAGTTTACTCCTTTAGGTGTCTGTCAACAGGCTCTTTTTGTTCAATTGTCTGTAGTCTGGCAGGAAATAATATACAAACTATTAAAAAGTTCAGGCTAGCATTTAATCAGTGATAAACTATCCATAAAATCATTAAATATAAACTTACAATGGAAACTACTGTTGTCGTAGTAGGATGAACTACTACTGCTCCTCTTTTCTGTTTTTCACAGTATATGTATTTCAAAGTTGTTGCAGGAACTTTCTTAAATGTCCTTTTAAGTAAATAGATGCAAACATTTCTATATTCTTCATGTATTGAATTATTTTAATAGACAGAAAGTAAACACTTTTTCAATCTTACAACCACTATGTTCATTACTATTAATATGCAAGATTCAAGCTGTTGGCCCATTTAGATCTTTCTCAGTAAGGCACAGCTAAACAAAGCAGCATTTTCCTACTATCAGAGATGACACAAATACTGAACTTCAGGTTACAATTGTATAATTACAGGAAAAATCTAAAGGATGGGTATGCATACATCAAGGCCTGCATGACTTGTTGCATTGAATATTTTTGTGAAGTAGTGTTCTTAAGATGTAACAGAGTATGTTTGCAATATTGTTCATACTTCAGGATGCATCCATGAAGCAGTATCTCTGCTTGTTATCTAATAAACCCACCAGCATAGCATCAAAATAACTTTAATTTCCTACATTGATTACGCACAAATTTGGATATTGATTTTATAAAAAATATTAAGAAAATGGTAAACAAAAATATCTTCTTATAAAACTGCTTTCAAATCAAGCTCTGTCTTCATAGATGGGACAGGACATGAAGAAACACTAATTTCTGTGTATTTTATAGACTAGTAATACCTCATCAGAGCAACAACCATCGTACTCCACAGATGAATTCTTGGAGGAAATTTTGTAACTGTAACTGTGCTATTCCTCTAGATATACAGATACATGCACCAGTTCATGAACTTAATGTGCATTCCACATTCCTTCTGTCTTGATATCAAAATTAGCTGCAGGTGTCTGCTTCCAACAAGAGTATAGTCTTTAAATTATACATGTCACTGTATCACTTATGTGATGTCAGTTCCTCTTACATTTCTTCTCACAGTAAGATTGTGTAACACAATGTGACATCATAGAAGTGTGCTGATATGGTGCAGTACCCCAAAAATAAATACAATATTTTAGAATATTAAATTTTACTGATCTGTCAAGGTATCTTCAAATTATTAAAAAGAGTAGATAATAGTTTGCTGGGAAAGGTCTTCAGCAATGGCTGAGGCTGAAAGGGTGTCAACTGCTGATGGTGAAGTCACATTTCCGCAGTGAACTGAAAACAGCAAGATAACGTACACTTTAATAATGATCAGAATACTTAAAAAAAGAAATATACAAAGAGAAAGGTCTCTAAACAAACTGCTTCCATCAGAGTTAAGCTGTGGAGTAGATCCCTATCTTAAATAACTTCCTATCCCACATAATGTCTCCCTCAAACACTTGTACTGAGCCAGAACAAATCAGCTACATTTCGATGGTGAGACGTACAAAGAAGCTGTAATTGCAGTTGGATCTCTGGGATGCAGAAAATCTAATTCCTCTTGACTGAACCATGCAGCTTCAGTAGCACAGTAAGACCTAGGAGGAAATGTTGCATAAAAGGTAACCATCAATCACTTAGGAACTGTAGTGTTAAGAAATACTTAATATCGACTGTGCCTAAGACAGGAAATAACTACTAATTACTTCAACCTTTTTACTTAATTTTAGAAATATGTGAATTACAGTACTAATTGAGCACCAGTGTTGCCAGGCTTTGCTTCTGCAGAATCCTCACCTGAAAAACTTCAACATTCCATGGGATAAAACAATAAACCTACCATTCGAGTTATAGTAATGCTGCGCTAGTTAATATAGAATGTATAAGTGTCTTTACTCATAAAAGAGAAAATTTCCTGCAGTTTTTTCCAGTTGCCTACTGCCGCGTTCAGCCGGGAAAAAAGGGATCGGGTCCATGGAGGGTGAGGGTGAGAACAGTAGTGAACACTTTATTAGGGGAGCATGGGACTTATATAGGCTCAGGGTGGAAGGTTCTGGAACTTTGGTGGAGCGGAGGGAGGGGTTAAGGCGGGGTGCGACACAAAAGGGAAAAAGGGTGGATACATGACATATATGGGATAATAGGGGAATGGCCAGCCTTATATGGTGCTGGTACACTGCACCGATGAGAATAAGGGAAACAGGGACCAATGAGAAACAGGTAACTGGGGCATGATGAACCAATAGCAACTAGAGGAGCGGGAAACTTGGACCAATGGGACAAATGAATAATGATAACTCCATCAGTAATTATTACAAATTAATATAACATGAACTAGAAAATTTTAAAAACTTGGTCCTCAACTCCTCGCTAAACTTTCTGCATCCAGTGATGGTTGGTGGGCTCGCTAATGGTGTTTGTCTCCTTGCTCTTGGTGGTAGAGGTCTGCAGATTCTTCCAATCCTTAAAATCATATGCCGGTTCCCCGGCAGCCTACCTTATAGACACAATTTTCCAGATAACTCCATGTCTGGTCCTAACTGAAAAATCAATAAAAGCAGTAAGCCAGACTGAACTCAGGATTGTATTAGTCTTTGTCAGGCCTTTCAACAGAGAGGCAGTATCAATCTACTCATCATTTTCCCTGTAGGTCTCACCTTGTCCCACAGCAGCTGTTGGAATGAACAGAGAATGTGTTCCCATTTAGGCAACAAATATGGTCAGCTACCCATGAACAGACACAGGTCTAATATCTCGTATAGCAAATCAACCCTCTGTATTTAGACAGGTGCTCAAATTTCTACATTTTTCTGAGAAAATTACTGTTTTCTCTGTAAACTGATATTTAACTGCCCTCCTCCTCCTCCTCTCTTTATAGTCTTCAAAAAACTGCACTTAGCACACCACAAAGTAAAACCAGCCCAAATTCTCCCAGAAGTTACAGTCCATTCAGGAACATAGAGAACTATTACTGGTCTGATCTGATCAGGGTATTTTGATAGAAACAGTTATCACAAGGCTAGATCTAAAGATAATACTTATTTTGATGAGTGAGAGGATCCTGCTTCTCTCATCCTGAAGAAAATAGGAATCTCCTGGGGTTTGGTTTAAGCAAAAATATTTTATGCACTCAAGAATCAGAAGTGCCCAGTGTATTCGGGTCGAATTCTATGTGGGTATTTTTGGTCTGTGTTTGGCCCAGCCACCTGTGAGAAGC
>JAWWTY010000088.1:2371853-2391015 GCA_035222235.1 Margarornis squamiger
GTTGGGTTTGACACAGAGCCAACTCAACCCTCCACAGGAGGTAAAAGAGCTACAATTCTGAAACTAGCTTTTTTTTTTTTTTTTCACAGCAGAGCTGGATACCAAGCTGGTCACATAGAGAGTGAGTGGTAACAAGAGAGCTAAGCCCATCAAAAAAGAATGAATTAAATGCTGTGAGAATAAAGAAGGAGTCATGGGTAGTTTAGATAATCACCATCTGGTATTTCCAGTGCAAAAGAATCTCTGCCAGTTTTAGCAAATTAAGAAGAAAAGGGTGGGAGTGGAGTGGAGATATTAAGTGTAATATGATATATTTGGATCACTATTAGTTATTACTTGAGTTCAGAAATTAAATATATACATTCAGAACAAAACTGGTGCAAGACATGAAATACCCAATAATACTGTAGGTATGCACATTGCTTTCCATTCTTCTTGAGGGTATTGTACTCTTATAGTATTGACTTTGAAAGGACCTCATTTCTTTCAACTCCTACTGAGGTTAGTGAAAAATCTGAGTGTTCAACAACTCTGGAAAAGCAAATGTTTTTACTGAAGATGAAGAGCCATTTTCATAATCACAAAAGCATTCAAATCACCGTATCACACGTTACCTTCAGGAAATTTCTCTTCCCATGCTGTTCCTGCATTTTCTCGATATGAAAATATGCTGAAGGAAATCTGGCCTTGTCCTGGTTGGTGATTCTTTCTATGGGAACAAGAATTCAGATTCATAGTCAAAAATCAGATGGTTAATGGTTATCAGAAACCTCTTATATTAAACTAGGTCCTTCCCAAATCTCATACCCTCAGTGTTAGTTCACCTACAGGTCGTCACAAACAACTGGTCCACTACAGCATTGTTTTGGTTTAAAGACAAATATTGTGATGGGAACTCCAGTAAAATGAACTCTCTTCCCTTTTTATTGTCTGTTCCTCCTCCCTCCCCTATATATAGAGAGACAAAAAATGTGAGGTCATAAGTGAAAAAATGACAATTTATTAACAAACAAAAAGAAAATAGCAGCACCAGAAAGACGCAAGAGAAATGGCTTACCCACAAAAGAGGGAGTTCACCAGACTACATGGTCCTGCAGGAACAAAGGGAAAAAACAATGGCAGAGTCATTCCTGCCAACTACCCCCATCCACCCAACCAAACAAAAGAAAACAATGGGAAACTAGGGGCAAAACCAAAAACCTAGGAAAGCTACACTGCTCACAAGGAGCCACACTACCAAAATGGCCACTCCACGCTGTTTGGTTAGGTCCAGGTCTTAACTGCAGCAATGGTACCACTTCAGACTGTTCCCTGCCACCGGTTGTCCTGCTTGGCTTGGCTAGGCTACAGGCAGTAGCAATTCATTTCAGTTTCACTCTCTCTGATTCAGTGGTCCCAGCACTAGCAAGGATTCCAGCACAGACAGTAGTTTCATACTGTGAGCAAGTGGTGGGCAAGCAGCAGGCAGGCAGGCAGCAGCGATGCTCCAGTGGTGTTCCAATGGCAGTCCAGAATGAGAGTCTCAGGCAGGCAGTGGTGGCAGCGTGCTAGCAGCAGTGGTCTAGTGGCAGTGATGGCTGGGGCAGCACTCCAGTGGCAGGCAGTAGTGGCTGGTGCAGTGCAGCTATTTCTGCTGTCCTGGCCAGGAAGGTACAATTTCTGGTGACAGCTGAGACCCTGGAACAACTTTTACCCATGGAAAACCCCAACCACCCCCTCAAACTTCCTGCACCAGAAGGGGAGAGTGGTCTTCTTCAGATTATGTAATTGTATGAATATTCATTGTTATAACTCCCTTCCCTGGCTTGTAACAATAACAAGAGTCTACTGCTCAAGTATTTGAATGCCTGACCTATCTGAGAGCCATACACCTCAGTCTAATCAGGATGTATTTAGGTAATGGTGAACAAGAATTTTTACCAAATATTATTCTATGCTGACCAAGTGTTTTACAACATATCTGGATCTTATTTGCCACAAAAACTGAGAGTTTGAGACTTTCTTCTGCTCCTTGCTCTGAGATAGGAAGAAGGATCAGATACATGACACTTCTTCAGGAAAAAAAAAAAAAAAGAGCCTTGTTTCTGAAGAAAAACAAAACAAACAAACAAACAAACCCAACAAAAACAAACCACAAAAAAACAACAAAAACACAAACAACAACGAAACAACAAAACCAACTTGATGCTGCATGGTGTCAAGAATTTACCAAAAGGTCAAATAAATAAGGTGAAGGTATTCATACATAACAAGAGCTGACTAGAAACAGGCCTCTCTTACAGAAACAATATTCAGCCATGAAGCATCCAACTGGCATGAAGCATCTATCTTTTCTTTTTGTTGTTGTTTATCTTCTGAAGTTGCATTACTCTATCAAGGAGGATGGGAAAATCCATGGACAAATTGTTGTATGCTCTCTAGTATGTTTTGCTATCTCTCAAATACAGATCAGAGGCAACGAAGACTGAGCAGCTTTGACACATGCTTCATCTATAACACATGTAAAAGTGAGAGGCAGCCTGGGTCGCAGTGTTACCTCCCACATGGAAAAAATGCTAGTGCCTGAATGCCTGAATGGTAGACTTGCATGTGAAGCAATGCAATGACATTAAAATATAACACGTTGAGGGGAAAAAAAGAAAAAAAACATAAAACAAAACAACAACAAAAAAAACCCAACCAACCAAAAAAAAAAAAAAAAACCAAAACCTGAAAGACCTAGTGCTATGGCCTCATTGACCGTCATTAATTCAATAAAATTGCACTTGAGCAACTATGAAATGTATTAGCAAGCAACAGATTTTGGCCTTGCAGGGAGTGTTTTAGTTCCCTTAAAACTTACACACCCAGATAAAATCAATCTATACAGAAGCACAGTAAACAGTGTAGTCTGAATGGGACGTAGAAATAGTGGAAATAAAGTTATATAGCTGTATACACATATATTTATAATAGGAAAGGCTCCATAAAATTTCCAACTTTGGTTAACACAGTTTTGTGTCTTGCAGTGTGAAGCAGCTAGGTTGCAGATTTTATTTCAATTTTTCACAAGCTTACATAAAATTCTTGCTTCCTACCTATGACTTCATGTGGAAATCTTACCACAACCTTCATAGGTAAGGAGAGAGGAGAGAGGGGAGTTAACAGAGAAAAAAGAGAGGAGTTTAAACTGGATGCTGACTCTGTCTTTAGAAGAAAAGGGTTCATAATTTTACTTTAATCCACATAGATATCTTCAGATAAAAAAAGACTGAAGGAAAGAATGAAACTAACTACAGTACTGTGAATTACTTAAAACAAAAACTCAACTATTTATTTAACTCTCCATACATAATTTCTTCCTTATTTTCTCTCTTTATTTTATCATTCTTTCTTCTGTTTATTTGCAAATATTTTGGGTGTCATAAAACATTTCTCTATATGATGATGCTGTTCATATTAATGGCTCTATTTAATTTGTGAAGTCAATATTATGACTCTTAAGAATAATGAATGATGATTATGCTATCTACTCAATACTTATTTTAAAAAGTTTTAACTTTTATCTTTGAGCAATATAGCAAGATGGCAGCTCTAAGACCCTTTAATTGGGAAACATGAATGATAGGCTTGTGGAAGAAATGTAAATTAGTACCTCTTTTAGAAGGAAAGAACTCCCAAGTTATTTACGTATCAGATATCAAAGGTTAAGGTTATAGCCTATTGTTTCAGGCTAAAGAGTCATAACAATGGTTATTTAAACTGTCAAGTTTGTTTGTGCCCACATACCTTCAGCATGGAAAGACACTAATTTAAAAAGTGCAAATGATGAACTTTCCAATCTGCTTGGTTTTCTGTTGTTTCCCATCTAGTGCATACACAACAAATGCCAATAATATAGCCAATTGCATTTGTTGCCATCCTCCACTATTTCCAGAAGACCACTGCAGCATCAGGGTCCTCATATGCCAGTCATTGTACATGCAAAGAACAAAAAACTGGGAATGCCCCTTAAAACTGTCAACTTTATTGTCTCTAAATTGTAACCCATCACATGCCATGACTGTAACCTAAAAAGAAGAAGGAGACAGAAGAGACTGAGTATTTTAGAATTTTGTTTGGTTTCTATTTTCATATAAATACCTTAACTTATGAATAAATATCTTTTTTGAATTTTTTCCTTCTTTTTTTTCTCTAGGTATTTCTTGTGTATTAGTAAGCTGTTTCTTAGTCCTCTCTTTAAACAGTTTACTACAGCTTGCATAATTTGTGTTTAGAAAAGTCAGTGAACAATTTTAATGAGGAGGTTGCAAGTATGAAAATTCTAGTCTAAAGACACCTAAATTTCTAGAATGCACTTTTGTCAATTAGTAGTGTTTTGTCAATCTAGAAGAACAAAAATTAGAGCATTCTCAATAAGACTTTCAAGAAGATGAAGCCTTAATCTTTGTAAGTGTGTGATTTTTTCTGTCTCTTTACTAGGATTTGCAGAATCTGTTTGCCAGGTCTGCACAGTCTGAAACATGTAATAGAGCTCTCATGTTTGGTGAGAGCTGACAGGCAGTTAACTACCAGACTTGCACCAACTTGACTCAAATGATTGCAGGAATTTGTTGACCTTTTAAAATGGTTACTCTAGAGATTTTTTCAGATTAGAACCATACAGAGTATGCGTAAGCTACATTAAAATAGGTTTTTAAATTAATTCAGCTGCTGTAAACCCATACAATTTTTAAAGTAGTACCTATTGAAATGTAGGTTATTGTCATGGGTTTCTCTGATCAGGTTTTTTTGATAAGAGGAAGAGTGGCTTCTGTTAGAACTTGGTGGAAGTTTTCCCCTATCCTATGGAGCAGAGCCAATGATGGTAAGCTCCAAGGAAAACTTCCTGCTTTTGAATCATTAAGGCATTCCCCTGTGCGAAAACATATTTGAGAATGGAGGAGTTGTTGCACAGTTGGAAATTTGCAGCCGTGTATTAACAATACAGACATCAAGGTCAGTGCAGGAGGAAAAGCAGAGGGGGGACCCCATGGAAAGCTATGATTTCCCTGATGACCATGATGATGACCATGGTGCTTATGACCTGTCCCCTCAAAGCCCATGGGAGGCCATCGGAGTGCAAATAGCCCCCTGCTGGAGCATGAAGGAGGCTGTTACCTCATGGGAGACCCCAAGATCGAGTGAAGTTCTGCAAGAGATTTGTGGCCATGGCCCATGGAGAGAGAAACCCATGCTAAGCAGCTACAGCCAGCTTATCCATAAGACACTGCACCCCATGGAATGACCCACAAGAGAGCAGAGGATCTCTCTTGTAGGGGGGACCCCATGGGAACATAACTCAGAGTTATGATCCCCTGTAGCTGTGGTGAAGACCATGGTGAAACAGGCTATCCCTGCAAAGTCCATGGAAAAAGCCCTGAGACAGCCCATTTGGAAGAACTGCTGCTTAAGTCTTGGACTTACATGTGCAAATAGCTGAAAGCAACAACTGACTGCAAACCTTCCATTCCCTGTCCCCTGCACCATTGGGGGAGGGAGGGGAGCATGGAAAGACTGAAGGGTGGTGGAAAAGTGTTTCTAAAACTGGTTTTATTTCTTATTTCTAATTCTTAGTTTGTTAGTAATAAATTTAAGCACTATTCTAAGTTCTGCTTTGCCCATGGTAATTAATCAAAGCTCCTTTTCTGGCTGTTATCTCTAGTCATAAAATCCTAGCTGATTTTTTACCTTTCCCTCTGGAAGGCGAAAGGATGGGGGGAAAGACCTTGAAGCACTTCTGCTGGACACCAGGCATTCAGCCAGGACCAAACCACTACAGTTATCTAAAAACTGGCTATCATTACACCAGAAGATATCAATACACAGGGCTTTTCCAGGGAACTTGAGAGAAATAGTTGAATTGTTGAAGTGGTCAACTCAGGCAACAATTATGTACCTGAGTTAACAGTCCCTTGGTTTTCATACACAAAAACCGAGTTGTTCTCCTGTACTGCTCCCTTTGTTGCACATAATCATTGCATAGACAATCTCAGATTTTAGCATTAATTTCAGGTAGTGTGCCCCCCAAAAAGTCTATTTTTCATGCAGAACTAAAATGTTTCACAATCTAAGTGCTCTGTAGAGGAACTTAGGGGTTTTGCAAATGTCTTATTTTTTCACTTAATTTTGAAGTTCAGAACAGAAAATTCGGATCAGTTCTTAAACTTCTGTCTATGTGTTGAGCAAGACTGTCTAATACATTGCACAAGTTACTTTTAAATACGTTTTACTGTGCAGCATAAATGTACTAAAACTCCTACTATATAAATTTATACCTCAAGATTATATAAGTAACCAGCTGTATAAATCATTGTATCTTCAAATAGTATGCGTGTAAGCCATGTGTAATAATGAAGTTGTATATTGTTGCAACAGAAGACAAAATGATTTAACTTTTTCACTTCTGTCATACTAACATAAAGTAAACATCAATAAAAGACATCTGTTATTTCAGAAATTTGGTGTAGTTCTAATTGTCATATGTTAGCCTACCACTGCTTGTACAGACAACAGACACAGAAGTTTTAAATCCTTGTTTCTGGCATGAAATTTTTTTTTTTTTTAGGGGGAGAAAGTAAATAAAAAAAAAAACGAAGGAAGGGGAGGCGAGGCGAGGCAAGGAGAGGAGAGAAAATGCACTCTTATATGCAATATCTGCAAGTATTTTGCTTCAGAGATAAAAATCAGACAGACCACAATACTCATCACATGCATCAAGAACTGACATAGGTGAAGTGTAGAAATTGAGTATCTATTTTTCTTTAGCTTCTGTATTACTTAGTGATAAAAATTATAAAGTCAGACTTCACCAACTATTTTCTGAGGTTAAAAAAAAAAAAAAAAAAGGCCAATTTTTAATTTAAAGCTTCCTGCTTGTTTCTAAGTTCTGACTTTTCCAGGTCTAAGGCATTATAATATAGACCTTAAGTATACATTTTCTCACTTCCTTTTTTTTTTTTTTTTTTTTTTTTTTTTGCTATTTAACTTACTGACATCATGTTTCCCAACTCCAAAGTAGAGATGGATCAATGTAACTGATGCAGGGATGCAAAGATCTTGGCCTACGCTTGCAGATAGCTGCAGTAAGCAGAAGGAAAGAATATTTGTTCTTTATGCTTCATTCATGGCTCAACTTCTCTCAAATTGCTTATCTAAAATGAGATTTCACAGTCAGCTGACCTATTGTTTTCATTTCATTTACCCAAATGGAAGTATTTTCAGCATTGAAATAAATAAATTGCATTACAGAGTTGTATTAGGAGTTGGTTTGCATACTCAGGGTACTTCATGCCGCTAAAGTCCAGTGTTTCAGGTTATTAGCAGATTCACTCAGCTTGATTATTTCATATCTAAGTGATGTTATGGAGGTGACTTTATGTGGTGGAAGGGGATCCATTACCACAGAAGAAATAAAGGAAAAAAATGTCAGTGATATGAAAAGCAACAAGCTTTTTCATATAAAATTATAATATCTGTAAGTTTAAGTACAATAAATTATTATTATCGAACAGTGGGCTCAAAACCAGTAAAATCTTAAATGACAGAGGTGTTGGAATTTGATATTAAGCTAGTGCCATCTCCTTGACTTGAATATTACATAGTAGAGATCTGTTATAACAATTTTTCTATAATAAACCTGTCACGGTCACCACAGAATGAAAATGACTGTGACATAAAGACATCTATATTTTGTGCTCAGTGTTAACAGTATTTTAAATCCATAGATCTCAAAACGAAGAAAACACAATAGACAAAAGAGAATTCTTGTACCTGACTCCTTGGGTTTGATCCAGAACACAGAAGGTCAGCTGGCAGCCAATCAAATCACAGTTATAAATATCAAGCCAACCTATATACTTAACTACAATATCACCATTCCCAACTACAGTGTGCATCTTTGTACACAGAGAGAGGTATCACATCTGAGAAATTAAAGGCTTTGGTCTGTTTTTACTTTGCTTGACCACAGGCTGTAAAGTTGAGAACTCTTCCTCAGTTGGGTTTGAAAGCATGGGCTGTAGTGAATTTTAAACTTTTTTTCTGAAAATATCAGCATAGTAGGCAACTGCAGTGTTTCAGGTCTTAAAGGCTTTTAAGGTAAATGATACCTTGTGCAGGAATCTTTTCCATAGCACAGATTGTAGAAAACAGAGTGGAATGGTAAATATGCAGCACTATTACCAGGACCTCAACTGCTCCATCAAAAGAATCGTTGTCAGGCTAGATCAATTTACACTTTTCCCTTTTTTTAATGAGTTCGTAGTTCTGATTAGGCTGAGAAGGCAGATACGGGGTTTCACTTACACTTTGCTTGAAAACCAGCTTAAACACAGACCTGTTGAGTTCAACAGTTATCAGAGTGATAAATTGAAGTCTTGCAGCTGATGTGCACTTTTGTAGCAATGCAGAGGCATAGAGCCTGCCAAGCATGCTCAACTGAGCGAAACCTGTATGGTAAGTTCATCATCAGGCAGGACAGGCCGATGGCCTAGATACGACAAGGAGCATAAGGAGTTTTTTCTGTGTATATGCATCTATTCTGTTCATTCACAGTAACAATTTATCTGGGATATCCAGGGATTCAATATCCTGGTGAAATGGCTGTAACAGTGTCTAGTGTAGCAGCATTGCAAATGGCCAAAAGCTTACTCACAAAAGTAAGTCTAACAAGGATTTTTAGGTGGAGCTGAACACAGCACAATGAATACATAATTCCATATACATACACTACATATATATATACATATATATATATATGCATATATATATACTCTCTCTCTCTCTATATATATATATATATAATTCCACCAAAATATACTGAATATATGGCACAACTGTAAAAAAAAAAATTAAAAAAAAAATTAACACCAATTAAGACAATGCCTACTTAAGTGTAAATGCTGTGAATAATGATTATAATGAAGATGTGCAATGATAAATTAACCAGCCATCATTTTCCCTGGTTTTTTTTCTGGCCTTCTTTCTTATGAAATACATCTAGAACAGTTTCTTCCTTAATTTCTGAGATCTTTATTAAAAAAAAAAAAAGTTTAGAATTTGTTGTTGATTCATCATATCCATAACAAATCTTGCCAATATCTACCTCTGGGCATAGTTTTACCTCAGATTGTTGATTCTGTCAGACTGAAGACTCATGGAAATCTGACTTTCGAAATGTCATTGCATCCTGTCATATCGTTCTGCCATTTTTTGTGACTGTACCAAAAATGTTAGGAAAACTTTAATAATCTAGACTATCAACAAATAAAGCTGGAAAAATTGATGAGCTACTTTCTTTTCTTGGAGTTCCTAACTTGGATATATTGGCCTGTGCCTGCTCATGATGATTATACTGAATTTATAACTGCTAATATTTTGAATTTACTGCTAGTAAGCCAAGTTACAGCACATTTACTATTTCCAACCTAGCGAAGAACTGCAACCCAAAGCCTGATTGGCCATGAAAGAAATAGAGAGAATTCCAAACAAAAACCCAGAAAGTCCCTTTATATTGTATAAAAGCAATGGGCTTTCTGTCTCAAATGAACTTGGACTAAATTGTGATTTATTCTGAAGAACAGCCTACAGATAAGGAAAAACAGTAATCTGGAAGCTTTCCCCTCCAAATGGTGACTTTCTGGAAAGTCCTTCCTTCAGAAGGAATTTCTGGAATATTTTTTGATTAATAAGGGCTTGCAAGGTCTTTGTTATTGCTTTGGCATCATGCACTGCTTTGCCATAATACATTAACGACACAGCTAGCTCTGCCAAACTCTGAGCATTCTTTCAGGCGGATTATGTCCTTGTTTACATATCCAGCTGCACTGGGGATGTGTCCATGGTGGTGCTTGAACAATGTCCTCAGTGGGGGTGCCCATTAGGGGAGGGTGTACTAACTGCCATTTACTGTGTTTAAATTGAATGAGAATGTTCAGCAGTCCTCTGATCTTGGGGGAAAGTGTTGGAGCCTTGCACTTTCTGAATCCTGTTTGAGTTTGTTTAATGGGGCTGTTTGGACTGCTCAAAAAAAATTGCAGTGTGTGAGGTTGCTCTGCAAAACCACTCTGAAGTGCTTCATGTGGTCTGTACTCAAGTAAGCAAGTGTGATGTTCTAAATCTGTTTACACTGCACTCCTAAATAAGGATTATGTAGGTCAGTAAAAGTTTATATAATACCCTTCTTAACTAGGCATGGGCTGTCCCTTTGTTTTGTTTCTGCTTGCTTTTGGAGGGAGTCAGAGTTAACACACGTTTGTGGCATGTCTTCCTGAATGTTTTCAGTTCCTTCAAGAGAATGTGGACAGCAAATACCTAAATGAATGAAGCATGGGGTTTTTTGCTGCATGCATGTAATTTATTTTTAAGGAAAGCAGGTAAGTGGTTAAAAGAAGGGCAATCAAATCAGTTCCTTTCCTGCAGATATATGATAATTTTACAGTACTGTGCTTATATAATGTTACTGCTTTCCTCTTTCAGTTCCTTACAGTTTCCTAATCCTAAACATGATAATTTGTAACAGTGAAATTCATTACCTAACAGGCTGAAAAATACTAAGCCGTGGTTATAGATCAGAAACAGTGGAGGTGAAATTAAGAACTCCCTAGGAAAATACATGGATTTTGTATTCTCCAGTAGGTGTTCAAATGTAATAAGATTGTTTTTCCTTTTCAGATATCTGGATCTGCTTTTTACCAGTACACATGAAAAACTTAGATCATTAAATTCTTTAGGTGATACAGTGAATTACTCCCAAGGCATAGACATACCCTCTTCCCAACTAAACAATGACATAATGCTACAATATATTTTAGATGTTCATCAGCATTGTTGTCTGCAGCAGATTTGGGATGAAATCCGGGCTTCAGTGAAGTGAACTGGAGGTCTCCCACTGACTTCAGTAGGTTCTCCTTTTCACACTTCTCCCCTCTGCAATCATTAAACAGCATATCATTGGGGTTTGGTTCAAAAATAATTCATCATCCCAACTACTCTATCAAACCACTTGTAGCCCAAATGATTATAAAGGTTTCTTTCTTTATGGTCTACACAACTCTCACAAAAACAAAAGGAAAAGCAACTGAGTTTTTTCACTGTCCTGAGAAATGTACTTCTTTCTTATAAAATACTGGATATTTGCCAAGATCTTCCCCTTCTTATGAATTATTTACATGGAGCTTAAGTCTGGACTGTTCAGCTGTACTCCTCCATGAGGGATACAACCTCATATTGGAGAAGTACCAGACTTCAAATAACATGTCTTCAGGAAGACCAGCACCATTTGTCATGTGGGACTGGGGAGTGAGAAGAGCCTGGGACACAATGACAGTGTGTGACAGTGCCCAAACTGAGGAACATCGGGTGAGAGCAATATAACCTCCTGGCTGTAGGCACTCTTTGCAAAGGAGTGGTGTTAACCTCACAAAGGTTCAAATGCTGTTCACTGCCCTTTCCTAATATCAGCAGAAATCCCCTCAAGCATTAAGTTTGCTGATTATGAATGTCTTCCTCTTTATGTGCATTCCTTAATGTGTTCCATACTGTGTTCTACATTACAGCATTTGCATTAACCCTTTGCCTCTGGGATTTCCTCCAGCTCTTCTTCACACCTGTCAGTGCTGGTGGTCAATCTGATGAGCCTAGTTCAGTAGCTCTACCCAGCAGTCTGGACATGTTTCAGCCCTTTACCGCTTAGAGCTTGGTTTCAGAAAGGGTTATTTGAGAGACCTGCCCACAGAAAACTCTTGCCTTGCCAATTCATTGGCTGAATAAGAGCTGTTGTAGAATTATTCCCTTAGGGAACCTGTAGTGGTTACAGCTCATTTGTCAGTCTGAATTTAAACACCAGTGCTGTGAAAGATCTTTCAGTATTTATGCCACATTGAAGGGCAAGCCATCAGTTATTCTATATCAAATGATGGACCATTATGAAACCCAGCTACCAGAGGACAGGTGTCTTGGTGAGTGGGTGTTAAGCCTTTCTGATTGACTATAATCTCACTCATCAACACTGACAAAAAGCTATTAATCATGTGTCTTCTGCAACATCTGAGAGGACCTGGGCTTCTCCTGCCCCTGGGCAGGCTGACAAGCAGATCTCTGAGTAGGATGCCTGAGGACTGATGGTTCAGAGTGACATCAACAACTCTTTGACCTTTGTAGGGTCCACCACGGCCAGAAGTAAAGACTGATATGTCTGATTGCAGTAGTATAAGGTATGTTTAAAACTGATGGTCTTGTTTCAGAATAGAAGTTTTCTTGGAAATCCCTTAGGGATTCTCTAGATGTTTTATGAGCTCATGTCCTCAAGGCAGGAAAAAAAAAAAAAAAAAAAAGAAAACAAGGTAATTTAGAGATTAATTGCTAATGATGAGATACTTGATGGTAGAAGATAAATAGTTTGCTTTGTATCTCCCTGTTTGCCTCACTAACTATGCAAATACAAGGAAACTTTCTAATAATGTACGATATCTGGGGTAATGCCATTTTACTGTGATTGCACAGTTAAGCTAAACCCAGGCTTGTACTTCATTACCCAACATCTCATCTGTCTCTTCTGATTGCAAAGAGTAAACTCATTTAGACAAGAATCTACCCACCAAGTATCCTACATTTTATGGTCTAATGCAGTAACTCCTATACCATGTACCACATCCTATGAAGCCTTAGCCAGTCTACCAAAGTCACCCTCCAGAGCTGTTGTTCCCTTTGTAATTTCAGCCTGCAGCATGGATGCTAAAGAATACTGTTATCTTCTATGCAAGTGCAGGACAAGATCCTGCAGATAGATATGCATACACAGACAAGAATGTGTAAAAAAAACAAAAAAAACCAACAAAAAAACCCCAACAACAACAACAAAACAAAACAAACAAATAAAAAACCGAAACAAAAACAAAACCACCAAAACAAACAAAAAAAAAAAACAAAAAACAAACACAACAACAACAACAACAACAAGAAGTCTCTGCCCAGAGTCTGAGCCCAAGTGATTTTCCCAAATTTAGAATTTCTAGTTATTATGACCTTGGGTCCCTGCTTGCCCTGCTCACATTCACTCATTCTTTGTCCTTAAAAAATGGCAAAAGAGACTGTTCATGCAGTACTGACTCACTAGCACAAAGTACTGTAATTCACTTGAAACTCTGCCAAGAATTGATAGTAAAAATAAATAAATAAGATGGAATCCTACTTAAAAAAGAATGTAAGGTAACAAACATTGCAGCCATAGGGGTTTTAACAGAAAATAGCTTTGGTTTCCCTTGGTGTGGACTGTACTTTTGCCACTGATATTTCTAGATACTCTTCAAAATGATGGAAGATGCATGAGTTGTGAGGGTGATGTGCATTTTCAGGAGGGAAGTGGTGCACCCACTGCTCACAAAAGCAATGCATACTAACCACAAACATACTCACCCTGCTGCCCTGCCGGCTGGAAAAAAAGATGTTAAACAGCAGCTGTCAGGCTACGAAGGAAAAGGTGGTTCTTAGGCTGGGAGAAATAACATCATTAATAAAAATCCAGCACAAAGAGCACCTCTTCCAGCATTCCTGACTCACTTCTTTGAGACACTTCAGTATTTTTGCCTTTACCAAATTGAGGGCAATTTATTATTCAGCCACTGCCTGTATGAACTGGAAAAAATAATAATAAAAAAAAAAAAGTTTAATTCAATTCTCCTAACATTAACATGAATCCTCCTGATCACACTCAGCCAGGGACAGATGCAGCAGTGTCCCTGATGTCAGGGGGGAGGGAAGGCTGTACCATTTGGGTGGTGCTAATTGGAGTGAGGTGTTCCCCTCTGTGCACACCGATAAATCTGCTCATCACAGCTGAGAGGCTGTTAGCAATTGAGTTTGCACATGGAGGCCCAGATTTTGACAGGTACCCTCTACTGCAAATATTGTTAGTTAAGCATCCAACTACTCAATTGCATGTATAATTCAGGTAGGTGCATCTATAATTCAGGGAGTTCGGTATCCAAGAGATTTTCTAATTTTCATCCCCTGTGGTGTTCATGAGCAGACAATTGTGACTTTTTTAATTACTATTTTATTTTTGGTTCTGAAAAATGTGCTGCAAGGAAACAACATTGGGATGACCCATCTGAGAATCTGCTCCCCAGTGTGTCAGGATACAAAGGTAGATGTTAATGTAGTGCTCTGTTTCCAAATCTTAGAGCCTGATTCACTACTGCATTACACCAAGATGAAATCAATCACACTGTGTTGATACACAACTGGATTAACCCAGAGGTGAATGAAGCTTATTGTTTTCAAATGTCACTTGCTGAAGCAAGGACAATCCATTAAGAAAAAAATATCCTTAATCCCTATGAGGAAATTTGGAAATTTTGATGGCTAAAATGTGAATAAGAAAGCTAGATGACATTTCTAGGTCTGTTTATTTTTACAGTATAAAATTCCCAGAATATTATGAAGAATATATACAAGTCTAAGTTGGGTCATAATTTAGCATAAAATAAAACAAGACATTTAATCCCAGGTAAAAAAAAAATAAGAATAGTAGAACTATCAGACTATGTGGGCAATTTCCTTGTGCTCAAATTGTATTTTCTCCTTCCAGTGTTATATGGAAAAGGGTCTTGCCCTCTAGATTAGAGACTTTTGCATTAGAAGAAACTAGGTTATGTCTTCCACTGTCAGAGACAAAAATTATGAGCTGGAGTGCACTTTAGTAAGTCACTCTGAAAAATGCTAGCCCAAGGGAGTAATAATTAGAAATACTTTTGTCAGGTGATAGCATTTTAAGCAGTGATGTGTCTAATAAGTTAGATGAGGGGGTTGATATAAACATAAACATCTTTTTCAGTCAACACTGTTTCAGGGATTTTGGTTTTTTGTTTTTATTTTTTTTTTCAGGATTTTTTTGGGTTTTAGGTTATTTTCCCCATAAGAAGCGCTTTTCAAAAACTATCTACTAAAATTAATACTGCTTAGCATTATGGTGACCTGATAATATTATTTCCTTCAGAAACCAATAATTCGGTGCAGTCTCTGAAATTCATGCATATAGTGATAAACTAGCCCATTATTTCTTATATTCTCAAGCACATATACATAGAAAATGAAGCAAATAAACAAGGCATTGTGATTTTTTCACTAAAAATGTAAAATGCACCCAGCATAATGCAAAGGTCTTAACTCACATTAAGAAAATAAGCTGTGAGCAGGAAAAGATACCAGAATTAGTGTCTTAGTTTTGCGTCTTTTTTTTTTTTTTTTTTTTTTTTTTTTTTTTGAATGATGCTTTTGTTCATTGTCCCCAGGGGAAGGGAAAAGCACGACCAAATTTTTGGGGTAAGTGACTGTTCCGGTGCCAAACTGGAGTTTGAAGTAATGAACAAGTACTGAAATCAGATGCTGAGATGGGACTGGACAGCTCCTGTTTGGGCAAGCGTGTTGACCCACACAGAGCAACACTCAGGGCTGAACGTTCAGCATACTCCTCGTGGTATCCCCAATGCATTTCAGGAAGGACTGGAAACAGCTTCATTTCTTTTGTTAAGCATTTATATAAAGACAAAAGTGCTTTAATTGATGACAAGAGCTTTGTTCTTGTCTTAATAAAAGCTCTTGGTCTTTGATTACCAAACTTATTCCTGAATAATTCATTTGTTTTCTTTTTTTTCATCTTGAGGGTATTTAAGAACTTGTGCTGACATGAAGACAGCTCCTAGCCTGGAACTGCTCTCTGCTAGAGCTAGCATAGAGGATTAATGATATCTTTGGCTCTGTGCCAGGTTCTAAATGCTGCACATCAGTTATAAAAGTGGGATCAACTAGAAGTCAAAGCTGAAGAAAACAAACCTAAACCTGTAGTCCATAGGTTTTTAGCACTTGACAAATTCCAGTGGGCAGGGCCCATGGGAACTTTACAGCTTCCTTTCACTGACAGGATGTCAGGTTCCCTGGCTCAACATGAAAACACTTATTAATTTTTTTTCTCACACTCCCACCCCCCAAAAGCCCTTAAATAGTAAACAATAATTCCAGTATCACATGGAGGAGGTGTGAAATATAGAACAGATGTGTATATTTGAGTGTACCTGTTTGCTTTTTATACCTGTATAGGCAGGATTCAACTCATTATAATTGATGTGCCTGGGCCCAAATCCTTTTTGCATTTCTTCTGGGAATAGTCTCATGAGTTTCAATAGGTTTCTTGTTTGCTTACAGTGAATGAGATTTGCATTTATGTCATTTCTATAGGAAGGCAAAGACTTTCTGCATTACATGTGATATAGTCAATTATGTTCCTGTTGTACATATTAAAACAAACTGAATCTATGCCTAAACATATAGGTGCAATATATATGTTTTTATTACTAAAAATGAGCAAGAAGGTTCTGGAATTTGTGCAAACTGTAACTTAGTTTGATATTTTGTTTCTAAAAGATTTTTAAATGTATTAACAGTATCCAACTCCTAAACCTTTATCCACCTAGGTTGATAAATTTTCTTTCTCATATGAAGATATAGAGAGAATTCAAATATAAATCCCTTTTCTTCCTTTCTTTTTTTTTTTTTTTTTTTTTACTTTAAGAAAGTGCTATAATATACATAACAAGGTTAGTATTTGTCCTTTCAATTTAAATGAATCCATGGTAGGAATGTATTTTATTGCACTGAGATAGCTAAAATTGCTTAGTTCATGCTATCTATAAGACACAACATTTTTCAAAAGAAAACTTCCAAATTTCATCAGAAATGAGCATATCACACCTGATGCAAAGGGAATTACTATTAAAATACAGGTAACATATCCAAAACTACTTTCAGAGAAATATCCTCACATAAACCCTTTGTTTAGAAAAATATAAAAATTGACAGCCTTGTTCACCTGTAGACTTAAATATTTTGTTCTGTTAATCCCAAGGAATTTTAATTACTTTAATAAGTGTACATACACATGCATGTAGTTGTTGAAATAGTCTTTATTTTGACAAAATGATTTTAAAGGGATATGTTAATTTTATATAATTGTTTAATATTGACTTTCAGGAAAGGATGAGTTGCACTGGGAAATAGCATCTGAAAAAAGTTGGGAAATTTTGTCCACTGTTTCAGACAAAGGTCTGTATGTCTGTGGCATGCTGATAGAAATCATTCCTTTTGGTGTTTCTAAACTTTACATTAGTCCATGCTTTATCTATGAGTTATAATCTAAAATTAGCAAACATACACCGGAGACTCACAGCAGCCTTCGTTCATTAGTATGTTCAATAAGCTCTTTCTTGAAATAAACTAGTTCTGTTTCTGAAACATTTAGTAGGATTTCGAACCTGATGATAAGGGCTAGAAATACTGAAGCTTGCTCCACAAATCCATGACGCTTTCTCTTTGGAGATGG
The DNA here is from genome assembly GCA_035222235.1 of Margarornis squamiger. Taxonomy (NCBI): domain Eukaryota; kingdom Metazoa; phylum Chordata; class Aves; order Passeriformes; family Furnariidae; genus Margarornis; species Margarornis squamiger. The sequence goes on from JAWWTY010000088.1 coordinate 2,389,249, forward strand.
AATTCAAGAAAGAGGTTTACTGTAAGAGCTACAGCTTTTTTCTAGAGGGTTTTCCATTCCAGGACTTCTGCCCTTTTACAGCCCATATTCCTGGCCCAAGATCATCTGCTCTGGTCCAGAGGATGTGCCTAATATTAACAAGTTTACAAAATATATACAATTTCTTTGGTACATTATTTAAAAAGTGTTGCTATTTTGTTATGACTAGTTATTATTCCTAGCTGGATCTTCTAAGCATAATTAAATAAGTCTTTGCAAAACAGATTGTAATTAAGATTATTTCTACAGCATGCATAGAGTGGAATGCTTCATGGTTTACATGCTGTGACAGCCAAGGCATGGATAAATATTTGTGTATCTACAAGTATCACTCCACTCAGGTGGCTGTTGGCTGGGAACTAGATGCAGTTCCCTCTATTTTAGCCAGAAGCATAAGATAGATGAATTAATCCTGATTCACTACAGCAGTCCCAAGTTAACTCACCTTTTTGAGGAGCTTGAGCTGAGAACACTAACTTCATGTTAAAGCAAATCAACAGCATTCACCAATATCTGTACTGCAGGGAAGGCCACCTTTCAGAGCAGGACTACTAGCAGATAGATTGGGAATTTCCAGCTGCTTTGTAAAGGTAGTATGCTAAAATTACCACTGCCAATCTTCAAAAGGCAACACAGAGGTCCTCCTTGTCTTACAGCTCTTTTCTTAGCTCTATGTACACTGTCAATTAATGATTATGAGTTGTCCTGAACACCAATCTTACCAAAAACTCCCTCATCCTTCCTATCCTTGTCACTTTTTCATAATCAACACTATTACTAATACCAGCATGTTTGTAGTTCACTGATTCTTCCTGGACAGCTCCGGTCTACTAATAGGAGTCTACAGAGAATACATATACATATACAACTGGATGGGGTACTTGAATATATTATTTGCTGATTACTGCTCAAATAGTTGGGTCTCACACTAGGCTCCTATTGTTGGTGTAGAATTTCTGTCCTACGTGCCTGACCTGTGGCACTTGGGCAAGTATAGAAACTTGGAAAAACAACTCTCCTCAAGACTAAAAAGACTAATTTCAGGCATATTTTTAACAAAAGTTCAACCTTCATTTTCAGGAGATTGTTCTTCCCTTTCATAGAACTTAACTATTTGTAGTGGTTTTGGTTTAGGCCTTTCCCGGTAACTGGGTCATAACTAAGGAAGTATTCCATCTCATTTCTTTATGTAAGGAAAGATAGAAAGAGGGGGAGTCAGAAGTCAGGGAGCAGTCCTTCTTCCAGCAGTGTTGGAGGGCAGAGGAGCTTCCTGTGGTCACTCTGTGGTGGGAGTGGGCCATAGGTGTGGGTCTGCTGATCAGCCAGCTGGGTCAGGAGGAGGTGTCCTAAGATTCGAGAACGGCAATTGTTTTGGTGAGAGGGAAGGAAAAACTTGTTTTCTTTCTCTTTTCTCCTCTGTATATACATGTATACACGTATAAATATATATAAACTGTTTTAGTTCTACTGAAGTTCAGTTTTGTGTGTTTCCCCCCGCCTTCTCCCTTTCTTCCCCTGTGGCCGGGAGGGGCCTTTGGGGCCTCTGTCCTGGGCCCTTTGGCTCTTGGCATTTGGCCAATTTTCAACCCATCACACTATTATAGTACATTTGTCCTTTTTTTCACCCTTCTTTTTAGATATACTTGGAGTTGAACAAAAGTTCTTATTTGCCCTGTTATCATACAAACCTACTGTTTTCTGAAATACACAACTTGCACAAATTGAAAG
>JAWWTY010000088.1:2412428-2426469 GCA_035222235.1 Margarornis squamiger
CGGCGGAATCACAAAAAAATAAAACACAAAAAAATTCCAGAACTGGGGAACCACCTGTAGCATCAAAGGTAAATTCTACAGTTCAATCTTCATGCCACCAGTCAGACAACAAAACTTGCTGTTGGAAGTCTCAAAGCCAGGACGGATAGCTGGCTAGAGAATATACTGGTGCCCAGGTACTCAAACTGCAGTATCAAATCAATGGCGTTTGGGGTCTGGCATACTCCTGACAGCACCCTTAATCTTGAAACAGCCTGAACCACATTTGTAAACCACATCAGAATCACAGCCTTTTGAACATTCCTGAAACCACATACCCTTCTGTATGCTTAAATGATTTTTTTGAATTAGAGCATAATCCTGAAACTGGATAATGGACTGATTGCTGAAAAAAAGTATAGGATTGCACTAGCAAAGCCCAAACCGTATTCCCTCTGCATGCACCAATGGTGTTCAAATTAGCAGTCTATGTGTTGCAGGGCAATAAATGGGCAGACTGCATGTTATCTGAAAAAAATAACAAAAATGTCACTAGAAATGTGTGCTGACCAACCTTAAACTTCATGTCTATTATTCTTTCCCTTGTTCACACATTTCACTTATATAGTTTCTATTTTTAATGGGTCAAAAACAGCACAATGTGGTGACACACCACTAGACATTGCATTTTTTTTATTTTCAGAAATTCTTGTACCATAGACTGTTTTAATTGCTAGTGGCATCAGTCATGGTTATGAATTAGTTGCTTAACAATTGTGCTCAGCAGGAACAGAGGGCTCAGGATCAAATTCATCAGCATAAAGACTTTTATCAGCCACCATTTTTTAATCACGTCTTTGACAGTTTGGTGGTAAAATCATTAAGAGATGTGTGGAAGGACTGGGATTGATAAGGTACATCTAAAGCAAGACAGTTTATTTACTTTAATTTAATTGTTATTGCCCTTGTCACAAGTTAACTGTGAAATATTAAAACAGTACAGTAAGTTCCAGTAAATGGCAGCATCAAACAAATCCAAGGCCATGACTGACAGGACGTACTTTCCTTGTGTGACGTTCACTTCACAAAAGGCAGAAAAAAGAAAATCTCCTGAAAATGCTGGCAACCCCTGTAACTCAGAGCAACCATCAGGATTCTCCAATTTAAACTGGAGCAAGGTCAACACTAAATTAAAAGAGCAGCAAAGGTGGTTTACAGATATCTCATTCCCACTCCTGGGCCTTGTTGAATTTCAGTCGATTGCATCCTGTGGCAGGTTTTGGTCTTTTTTCTTGTGGCTCTCTTTTTAAACTAATTTGCAGCCCATTGACATGGAATGTCAATGGGTACAAAAGCTGTTTCCTGACTTGTTTTTTGTTTGTTTGTTTTACTCAATCCTCATTTTTTGTACAATGTTATCAGGTATGGGGAATATTCCCAACTCTGCCAAGAGAATGATAGTTTCTGCACCACTAGCAAAGAATGCAACAGGAGAAACAACCTGGGCTAAAATCAAGAGCATTCTGAATTTCTGGTATTTACCCACCCATGTGCATCACACCCTCAAAGCTCCTTTCACCGGCTTGTACAATACTGTATTGTACTAGAACTGAGCCTATGTGATGGCTTCCATAACTAGAAACAGAGTTAAATGCAGGATGATGATGTCAGGCCTTTCACTTCACTTATTTATTTGTCACTCTTGCACAATCAGCCTTGAAGTTGCTCTAATACAGGGCAGCTCAGCAGCACTGGGCGCAGTGACAGCAGGACAATAACCATCCTTTTGTCAACTTTATGGTCTGATCATAGTAGAGCTGCAGGCTGGGTAAAACTACTTGAAGTTAAGATCAGGAATGACCTGGAGTGTGCAATTACCTTTTCAATAGATGATAACTTATTCTTCTAATGACAAAAGGTGATTTATTTGGATATTTTCCATCAATTGAAAAATAAAGTTCTATTATCTACTTGATAATTACAGGGCTGGAAGTGACTTTTGCATGAACAATCTATTAGTTGCCAAAAATATTCACTACTGAATGCAAAAACCAAACCACACTAAATTGTACATGTCTGTTCAAAATGATTTGTATATTGACAGGGTTTTTTGAGGCTGAAAGAGCATTAGGTCTGAGTTGGAAAAGGATAAGAGCTGTCTGTATGGTAAACTCCTTATCCTATTCTCCACATCTCTGTTTAATATCTTACCTGTCACAGTCTGCATCAGTCATTTTTGCTGATTAGTCCCATTTACAGGATCTGAGACATTATTTGCAAGGGGAACCCTTAGGACTCATTTCTGGGATATATGCTTGTACAAATGGAGGCTCTTTGACTCATCCCAATGGCAAGAGAGATCTGTGAACTAGTCCATGGCAAACCTGGTGTAAAATTGGAGATAAACAAATAGATTTAACTACTATTTACTCCTAAAGCAAAAAAATATCGTTTTCTAGATTCTGTCCTTTTTTAACTCTGTAATCTTTACAAGTGATCCTTCTGTTCTCACTAAGTGAAAAGATTAAAAAAATACGAAGTTATGTGGGGAGTTGAGGTGAATCATGCAGAGCCTTTAGTGTATGTTATGCCCCAGGTGTGTAATACCAAAAGTTCTTTGCAGAGCAAGCACTTCTGATTCAGATTTCAGTGTGATGGCTGCATATGCATACTGTACTAAGGGTTTTTAACTCCCTGCTCCAAAGGAAAATTATTTAAATCTTGGGAATACAGCAACATATTAGCCTAAACTTTAAAGAACTGCCACTCCACATCAACAGCTGGAGATCTGGCCTTTGGTCAAAGACTGACTTGTAAGTAACATATTCTTCTATAATTTTTTAACTGTTTCTGTGACTTTTCTTTACTTATCCAGAGGAAATGATCAGTTAGGCTTCCCACTTTTAAAGAAACCTCCATCAGGACATTTACTGACAGTGAACATCAGTGTATTTCAGATTTGAGATGTCCTGAGACACTGGGTGCCCAAATCCCTTAATCCATCTTGGAGGGCTGTACTCAACTAACAGCCATTTATTTTATGTATTATCTGTGTTAGATTTATTTGGGTTTCTTTAGTTCAGATCCTCAGCCTTACACCAGGGGAAGTTTTGATAAGTACAAAATCAGGACATGTTGAATCCTTTCATACTTGAAAAATGGTGTCTTTGCTTAAAAAGGATCCATTCACAACACACATAGATTTTATTGGACTTGGATGTGCAGCATCTCTATCGCATACAGCAAGAGAAATACACATCTGTTAGTTCCATTAAAATACCAGGCTCTTGCAGCCTTTCCTAATACTGGACTGCACAAAGATTTAGGACAAAACAACTGCAATAATTCTTGCTTAACTTAAGAATAAATAAGTAAATGTAAATTATCAGGAATTTTTTCTTCAATTATTATGCAGTAATTTCTTATAATAATTTTACCTCACAGACTTAACTTCTTGTAACTGAAGCTATAGTATGAAAGACATGCTTTATTGAATGTTTATTAAAAGCAGGTATAGGAACCTTTCTGTTACTTACAACTGATGCTATGGACTGCAACAGAAACATAGGTATTAACAAAAAGCAAGTTTGTTTTTAAATATGGTGTTAAAATTACTAGCTCAGTTTGCTGCAGTGTTGCCATCCTGAAATCCCTCTGCAAATCTTGTGTCGCATTTGCTAACATAAAGGGTATTTTTTGGGATTCATATTGGTATTACTGAGGTGGTATTTGGCCAGAGATGTGTATGAATCAGGCAATTTACTATAACTTAGTGTAAGAAAAAGTCCATGGGTTTGGTCAGCAGCTGAGTGAGTTCCAGCAACTGCACAAAGAAAAGTCTTGCCAGCATACAGCATCAGTAGGAAGAAAAACACCGACCTGTGAGAAGGCAATAAGTACTCCAAGAGCAAGCAAAGGGATTTCTTAAGCAGACAGAGGATTCTCTGGTTTTCCTGTGCTTTTCCATTTGTAAACTGGATCCCCCTCCCAACACACTGAAAGATTGCTTATCACTGTATTCAAGAAGCTCCTGTTAATTTTGTCAGAAACAGTATACTTTGAGGAAGTGAAGTTTAGATCCCTACAGGAGATAATTGACATGAAGGACTTGTTACCTGCTTGCTGTCAACCATTCCTTCCTCAGCCACAGCTGTTTTAGAGAGTATTTACTGCTCTGTAGGCAGCTTACCTACACAGGCAACTGTGATAGTTATATACACATATGAAAGAAGTAGATAGATGGGAATTAGGGTATCAGCTTTGTCATAAAGCTTTGTTCAGTGGCCAATGCACAGTGAAAATTGTTAGTTATGTCTTTCCAGGTGGGAAAGTTATTTATTTTCATATGGGATGTTTATACACAAATCTCTTCCATGGACTTCTAAACACCTTTGTCTTTACCAAGCTTCAGAGATCCCTGCAAAATTTGAAATTAGACCATCATTTCCTCTATTTTTGTTACATTCAACAGAGGCTGACAAACTAAAACATCAAGAGGTTTTACTCTGCCCTAAGTACTAGCCATGAACATGAGTTGGTCTGGTCTGGCAGCTGGGAGGAAACTGAGGACATTCACTGTGAACATACTTCTGCAGTAGTTTGGTTTTTTTTTTTTTTTTACTACAAACAACGTGTCTAATCACATCTCCACCTGAGATACTGTCTGAACAACTGTGCCAAATCTGACCATGTGTTGGGAAAGAGAAAAAAAAAAAAAAAAAGCCAAAAAACCCACTTAATTTTCATGAAAGGTTTCTTTTTTGGTAGTACCGATGGTTGATATCCTCCAGGTATCATGGAAGACCCATGACAGGTCAACATTACCCAACTTTGTGCTAATGCAGTTCTGGCATTCTCGCAAATCACATTTAAATACTAGCTGGTTTGCAAGGAGAAAGTCCCTTGTCTTTTTCTGCAACCATTCTCTGTGAAAATAGTTCTAAAGAAAGCCCTTTTTCTGGGATGTTTCTGCGTTGAGTTGTTCAGATCTTGCTGAATTTCCTGCTGTGATTTTTGCCATGGTTAGTGCAGATTTGAGCAAATAAGTCTCCAGTAGCTAGTTCGCTTCCAGTTATAGTGATGTTAAAACAATACACAGCCATTTATACACGAATACTCATATAGTCATCATTGTGAATTAAGGTTTTCTACTCTTACCTTTGAGATGGAGAAATTTAACTCTGAAGAGCTAAAATATTTGTCCCATTTTATTCATAGAGGTTGTAGCAGTTCAAGGAATTGAATCCAAGGAATATTTTAGTATTTTACTTGTTACACTATCATAACTCTGACAGGTTAAAGGTGGAAACCTGATCTTAATTCAGTGCAAACTGACAAAAATTACATATATCACATTAACTCACTAGTATGGTTTCTGGTTTATCTAAAAAAGTAGTTCTCACTGAAGAAGCACTTATGTTTTATGATATCCTTTGTCTATTAATACACCCATATTAAAATCTTTATCTAAATCCATAGTTACAATATAATTCCTAAATATTTCTTCTATCATCAACTATGCATTATAACAATGGAATGAAATTATCTAATTTTGTAATACAGAATTATTATGAAACTGACAGTGTGAGCAAGTAACAGCACAATGCCATGTGCTGTTAGCATAGTGCAGTAGACCTAAGGTCAGGGTAATACCTATTAAATTTGCTTAAGTATGTAAAAGTTAACTTAAATGGGGAGTTGATCACACTCTAATGACAGTATGCAGCACACATCATCCTGCAAAGAAACCAAGGTAGTGCAGGACACTAAAGTATCCAATACAGATTGTAAAAGACCTTTCCAATATTAACAATTTTATGACTCAGAAGTGACCGAGAAAAAACAGACTCTAAGTTTTGCAATTGTTTTTGAAAATATAATCAAAAGCTATATTCTAGGTGCTATAGAGGGCAGGGGAAAGACTATGGTGAAACACTCTTTAGCTTTTGAAAGCTAGTCCTATTCCTTTGACTCCTAAGTCAACAACAGAACCACCAGTTTTGTAAGTCTTATCCAGTATTTTCAGCCAACAAGTACAGAACAGATATTGCAGTAAGTTCCTTCCTTCTACTTTCACACCTATAATAGCATTGCAGGAGAAAGTATGGTTCAACCTTGTCCCAGGTCAAAAAAAAAGAAATAATGACTCTCCAATATCTACTACAAAACAGAACAGTATCCATCCTCTTGGTAGTGTTACAGCTGAAAAGGGTATCAACAAGATAGAAAACAAGTTACACATTACTTATTTTAATATCTGTGTGAATATATATCCTCTTTTCTGTCAGACACATAGCTATAAGAACTTGGGGAGAGAAAAAATTAAATAGATTAGGACAAAAGTTCCAGAACTTGACTGTCGCATGCTTTCTTACGTCCTGGGGCAGCTCTGCCTTTGCACTACCTTGCACAGATGTTGAAGCCAAATGTCATGGGAATGACATCTGTGAAAAGGTGCAGATGGGAAGGGGGACAGTAGTATTTGGGAACAGTAGCAGTCAGGATCATCTCTGTTACAACAGCTGTTCAGATGCAGGGTCTCAGCAACCGCTCTCAGGTGGTCCACAGTGTCCTGTCTCTAAGTTCTACCATTCTTTATAAGCTGACAGCTCTGCTAAATTTCTCATGATGCGCTAACTGGACTGAATTGAAGGAAGCTTTTTCATGTTCAGTGTCCTCAAAATACCAGCAGAGCCAGATAGTCCATGTAGAAATACTTCATTAATAGAGGATAGTATAAGGCTTGAATGCAAGCCTTATAAGCCCTTCCAGAATGTTTGGTATCTTTAATTATAGCCCTGGCTGTAACATACACATATAACTGTCTAATCCTTTTATAATACTATTGCTTTCTTGTCTTTCAACAGCTTCTGTGATATGAAGTTTCACAGTTTTTATGTATCTCATGTGAAAGATTTTTTTTGATCATTCTTTTTTTATTTTCCACCTCTTGGTGTTATTAAATTTCCCCTCATACTTAATAAAGAGTGGATCTGTGTGCTCCAGAGCATGTATTGCATTATATATTTACACAGTGTATCTTCTCATGCCTCTCCTGTCTAAGGTAAACAGTCCAAACTGCTTTCATTTAATATTTTACAGTAAGATTGTTTTACAGGTTGCTCATGTATTTCTGAGTATTCTTTTTAGGATCAAACTGAACACCATACTCACTTCTCATATCACAAAGTGGGTAGAATTTAATAGCAAACTCCCACAGAGAAGCTTACACAGACTAAGTGTACAAAATGGATATTACCAATTTATCTCTGGAAAATTCATTTTGTCTCAGGCACCTGCACTGTTCAGATAACCTGTGTGGTGGTTTAGTTTTCTTGGGTTTGGTCCAGATCTTCCCTGGTAAAAGGGTTATACTTAAGGAAGCATTCCACATCATTCTTTTATGCAATCAGGTGTATAAAGACAAAGAGGAAAGTTTCCTCCCTCTCTCTTCCTTTCCTGTGCTTCGGAAGGCAGCACTTCTTGCTGTGTCAGCATAGCTCTTATCTATATGAACTGAGCCCAAATCTGAAAGCTGTTGTCCCAGATGCACAGAGGTGAAGGAATTGCTTCTCTTGAGTGAAGTTTGGTGAGAATTTACTGTGTTAGCTACTTTATTGAGCTACTGAGTTTTTCAGTGTGTGTAGCTATTTTGCTTTATTTTTACCCATTTTTGTCCCTCTTCCCTTTTCCCTTTCTCCCCATTCCCCTTTTGCGGTTGTTTGGGATTCTCATTCTGTATATTCATAGTGTTTAATTGTATATAACTGTAATATATGTGAATATATATATACTTTCACTAAAATTTTGTTTTGGTACTTTTTTTCTTCTCTCTCGGGAGGGGGGAATCTGTGTGGCCAGCAGCTGGGTTTGACAGGGAACCAACCAAACCTCCACACCTTGAGTGTTAGTTTAAAAGTACACCAGCAGCAGAAACAAACCCAACTCAAGGGAGATTACAAGTCACAGTTAAAATTTACTGAAAAGATTACAATAAAGACAATAATACAGACAAAACTGATTCTAGCTCATAAAGTCAGCACAGTGTGACAAGAACAGAACAGGGTTCATTAACCCCTGTGCTGAGCACCACATAGTCCCTCTGCATGCAAAGTAAAAGGAAAAGAAAATCTGTTGGCTAGGATGACAGTCATAGTTCTGTCAAAGTGATGGTTGCACTTCATCGAAGCAATCCTGTCAAGAGTGGCAGTTGCAACCCTGTTGAAGTTCTGAATCCAACAAGTGGTACCAGAAGTGTCAAAACCCCAAAGATTATACATGCTCAGTTTCAGGTAGGAATGCCCAGTACCTCCCCCAAGCCAGGCAGTTTCACAAGGGGTGATTTAACTCTCTGAGTCACAGCATATTTTTGGAATCTTTGATAATCTAGGTCATTGCAGCTGCCTATTGTGCCAGTCCCTAATGGCCTGTTAGCAAACATAACCCCTGAGGCTGGGTGTGAAGGTGCCAGTGACTCCCTGGAGGGGAGTTATTGTGACTGAGTCATTTGCTGTGAAGACAGAAACACTCCTCATCCCACAGGGTTCTTTAACACTCAGCTTGTAGCTTGAGGTGTCAGGTGTGCCCTGGGTAGCTGCTCCAAATAATCCATTATTAACAGTCCATCGAAAATGACACAGAGGGTGTACAATACACAGTTTTAGTTATACCCAAACTGTTCCCGGCCCCTGTAACTTGGCCACACAGTTAGACAGCAAGGACTTCTCCACCAATAATGAAGTTCATGCTTCTGATAGGTCAGTTGCATCTTTCCTAAACAGCCCCTATGTAATCGGATTTTACTTTTATTGTACAACTGCTGCAACTAGGAATAAATACAATTATTCTGATTTTTAAAATAATATTGCAGTAGATAGGGTGAGTAGATCTCACTGGAGCCACTACAAGGTGTAACAGGCTAGAAATATTATCCCTACTCTCTTTCTTCATGAAGTTGTTGTCTTGTTATAGTTGTTATAGTCCAGTCGACCACATTTCTCTTGTTACTCATATTATTCTTCAGACAAACCTTTCAAGACTGTCCAGGTATTTTGTTTTTATAACATCAGGTTCTACATTATCAGAGTTGGTAAGTGAAACCATATGTAATAACAACATTGTCTTATACAAGGAGATGAGGACTATGAAGTTGTTTGAGAATAACAATTTTTCACCAGATGTGTAAGTAATCAGAAGCTAATGTGACAAAATGTATTCTGAAGAGAAACACAGATTACAAGAGGAGGTCATTGTTCTCTCTTCATTCAAAGAGTCACTCAGAAATTTTGACCTATTATATTCATGCTAATCCATTTTATTTAATTTAATATTTCCTTTTATAAGGTTGCAGTCTAATGTATGAAACTGCATACCACAATACACTGGACAAAGATTCCTCAACCAAATAGATTTTTCTATTATTTCTGTATAACTTTGGAATTTTACTCCTATGCTTTGATCTGTTTCTGATTTTAAGTATAACTTATGAATCTACCATGAATTTAAAATTCTAGTTATCATGTTCTCTCAATAAACAATTGTATTATGAAGTATTAGTTAATTTTCAAGCATCTGCAAAATATATTATTGCCTGAGTACCACTATTTTTATGTGGATGTAACAGGTATGCATATAGTATACTCAAATTTAAAAAACGGTCAAGTACATTAGTGTTTATATCACTTCAAAGTTTTGAATTAATGTATGTGACAAAAATGGACATTTCTCCTGTTTATGTTTCATTGAATTGTACTTTAAATTATAGAATTAAATGCTCAAAGTAGATTGTCAGTTGCAATGTCACTGACTGAAATGCTATAACGATGAAGTAACTCTGCTGTTATTTCTGTCAAAGCCTTCTGGCTATGCTTCACATTTGGTGCCTTTATTATTTCCTCTATTTCTATTTTGCTAAATAAAATGTTGAAGCAACAGCATACATTCTGAAACAGACTGCAAATACAAGCAGTGAACTCAAGCACAGGTTGACCACATGAAACAGATGATGCATGATTTAACATTCTCCCCAGTTTAGAATGTAAAAACAGTAGTAATTTCCAAAGAAATACATGAATATTCATATCAAAACTAAACTAGTATTGTTTTAGCATGTGGGCTATAAAACTAATTTAGAGCAAGGTAATGGACTCTCCAAATAACAACCTATACCAAAAGTCTTACAGAGTTACAGGATGATTTTTTGAGTCACTTGCTGGTCTTTGATAGATCCCTGAGTCTTTTTATCTCCCTGAAACACAATTGTAAGTAATTTATATCTCTGCGTAATGCTATTGTGAATATAAACAGAGGCAGTACAACTCAGAATGAGAGAATATCTGCAGATATTATATCAATACTGCATCATATTTTTCTTAAGTTAGAAAGTGCTTTTAGCAAATGTTCTAAATAATTATGCTTTATTTTGCAAAATAAAATAGCATCTAAAATTCATTTTCTATGATTTCTTTCAAGAAAAGAAGCTGTTATGTAGAAGTCAGAGAAAAAAGATAAGCCAAATATTCTCTTATTTAGTTTTTAAGAGGTACTTCAACCAGCCCAGAACTACAGTTTTAAAAACATTGGTCTGCTTATGCCCAAATCTCACTGTCAAATTATCTGAAATTGTACATCAAAATAATCACACCACTGTAGGGTATCTCTTCTTGGATCTTCTTGTGTTTTGTGAGGTTTTATACTGAAACACTCTTTTCCAGGTAAATTCAGTACAGTCAAATAAGGTAATTTTGGTGGGCCTGGCTGCCACTAACCTTTGGATTCTGCAAACAACTGTGTTGCACAAGTTTCCCCATAGCACAGCACCAGGCACACTACATGCTGTAAATTCACCTAATTGTGTCTCCTGTATGTTCCATGACCCTCTAGTGCCCAGTCCTTTGTAGCATCCTCCTTTGAAGTCAAAAACATTTTTACTTGGTGGTTTGCTTAGAACTGTAGAGGAAGAATGTCTTACCAATTGAATTCTCGCTTCTGAAATGTCTCTATCACTAAGAATGATGCAATGGCATCAAATCCAGATGCAATGGCAGATATGGTTCCTGCATGATAGTGTCAGTATTTTCTTTAACAAAAACCTACTTTCTTTAGATTTGGCCACTTAAGCCATAAACCTGACACAGCTTCCCACTGGCAGGCTTCAAAAAATCTGAAATCTTGATCTCTATAATTGTTTTTCTAACTTAAGGTGATGTATTTGACTAAATTATAGACAAAGATTGCAACATGTTAACTTCAGTACTTCATCTATGGTGATGAAAGACTTTAATACTAAATGGTTTTGTTTACAAACTGCAAATTAATCCCTATTTTATACCAAAGAGAACTATTTGACTAATAGTAAAACTTAACTCTGCAAGGTAGGTGGAACTTGACTTTTCAAAAAACTTGTTTAACCTAGATTTTTGAGCACTGTTCATTGAGAAACATTTGTCCAATAAAAAAAAAAAATAATAGACAAACAAAAGAACAAACGAAACAACAACAAAAACCAACAAAATAAAATTTTAAAAAAGCAAAAAGAAAAAACAAATCAAAACAAAAAGAACCTCACAAAACAAATTTAAAAAAGGAAGACTTATATTTGTATTTGGACTGATTCTTCTCCAACAATCTGTTGAGAGAATTTTTCCCTTGGTCATCTGAAATACAGACCAAGGTACTCAAAACTTACAGTAGCACTTTTAAACTAGAGCTATTCTTGTTTTCTCAACACTAACTTAAATTTTTACACAGAGAGATCTAAAACAAAAGGGTAGCTTAAAAATATTCTCAAGCATGAGAGAGGGAACTGAAGGCACTTAAAAAGAAATGAATCACAGACCAAAACTCCTGCCTACATTTCTCGACATAGGAAAATTACTGTGATTCAATTCTTATTCCACAAGCTGGCATAAGTACAACCCTGATTTGCTAACTGAAGCTTTAACAAGTGAATACATCTAGAGTGGATGTGGCTTTCAGATGGCCTGGTAAATTAGACACAACCCTCAAAAATATTTTCAGGCACGTATTTAGATAGATGCAGAAACAGATGGATGGCTGTAAGTTAGCTTATGATCAAAAAGCACAAAAGAAACAACCTCAAAAAAATATTTTGAAACAATTTCTTCTTCATCCTCATTCCTAGCCAATTCTTATTATATACTTTTTATATTCCAGAGTCTTCAAATACGATTGCAATTTTTTAATAATTGATTCTTAATTCTTAGCATCTTCCAGCATTTGTAATATCCTGAAAAATAATTACATAATGGTGGCCTGGAAACAAAGACAATCTCTAACAAAATACCTTACCCTAAGTTTTTAAACTATAAGTTCTTCAAAGGAGAGCTCTTTATTCACAGCTGAAGATATTTTAGGGTAACACATAATTATTTTTACTTAAAGCATCCCTTTATATTCACACGGCAATCTTCTGGCCCTTATTTCCTGAAGAAGTACTGTAACATCAGCATTTAGTGGCTGTGCTTTGTCTTCTTTTATATATTTCACCTTTAAATATTTATTTGACAGCCTACTTGAATTCAAATATACCTGCAGTTGGGGAAAATAATTCAAGCCAGACATGGATTGTGGAAAATTTACATCAGCAGATTGACATAATTTATGTTCCAAGTTTAACCCAGAGTCAAGAAACAGCATGTATGAGTCATCCATGATTTGCCTGCATGTGGTAATGCTCAGTGCAGAAGACACAATCCCAAAAGGAATTTTTTCTTTTAATGTTGCTTTCTGACCTCATAGAGTGGATGAAACTAAACCCTTTATAAAATACAGTGAGTCTACAAAGAATCCTGAATGTGTTTTGTATGTGTCCAGTTGGTGTTTGACAAGCAGACTATGTTTCAATCCCTGTTTGAAAACTGCTGAAAGAGCTTGCACAACAGTGACACTGGTGGAGGGGAGCACATCATCCTGCCAAGGGCTGTGTGCATATCTAGGAAAGAAGGCAGCTTTCTGGTAAAACATCCCTGTTCCTCTGTCTACTGTTCCTTCTGCAAAGTTCCAAGGGGACACTATTAGTAGAGCATTGTTTACAAGGAGGAAACTCTTCATGCAGGAAGAAATGAACTGCTATAGTCCATTCTAAGTTTGTTGTTCTCCTGGTGATATGAGCAACTCTTGGGATGAGACGGTTTCCAAAATCATCTTTCCTTGTTACTCTGTCATTGCACATGTTCCTGTTAATGGTTGTAGCAGTGTTGAAGAAGGAATGGTCAACATTTGATGTGATTTGTTAATTCATATCTACATTGTAGATATTTTTAGCAATTTTTGTAATCCTTCTTCCATTTTTCCTCACCATTAAACAGTTGACTGAGAAGTCAGTGATGACAACTAATGCCAGGTGAGTTTGTATTTTTGCCTCAATTATTTTGCACTTTTAGTCATTATTTCTATGTTAAGGAGTATCAAACACATAGTCTGGTGTCAAACTTGTAGAAGTATTTTTCAGAGTCTCTAAGGCTTTGGAACTGAATACCTAAGTATGAATTTAGGTAGCTGGTTTCAGCATACAAATTTGGGAAACGGGCAGGAGGTGGGGTATGTATTCTGCTCACATTGAGCATGCTCAGCAGCTCAAGAAGCAAAGGAGATGGGGATTATATAAGGAGTCAGAGGAGAAAGATTATTCTTGTGCCTATAGGCTTGTAAGTATAACCTGTTCCTGTTTAAAAAAGAAGCATCTTTTTTTTTTCCTTCCTCACATGTGTTTGTGAAAATCATAATGAAGGTAATGTCACTAATGATACAATGCTGGTATCAGTCTTTTGTGAGTTCATCAAACTCAAAGGCACATTAACATTTCAATATGCAACATTCAGATTAGATCTGCTGAATTATTTCTCATTACAGTGAACGAACTGAAGTATTGCCTTGGAGTTTTGAAACCTCCAAACTCACAGGCTGTTCACACACCCTGACCATTTGCTGCTCTAACTTTTGTTTTCCACCATGAGCTGTGCTCACTTAAGTGCTGCCAAGGTTCTTTAAAGTTTTGAATGAAACTCTCCACAAAACAAACAAAAAATCCATTACCATCAGC
>JAWWTY010000088.1:2428930-2451041 GCA_035222235.1 Margarornis squamiger
CTGGTGTTGTTCACTTGCTTGAAACTGTTCACCCTGGTTGTTTTGGCAGCCTTTGAGACAGTGTTCTCCAACACTCACTTATGAATATTGTAGCCAAGAAATAAGCAATACATTTGCCTTCAGCAGATTCAGTTTTCCCAGATGCTGGTTTAGCTGAATCACCCTTAAAACAATATTTATATAGTCCCTACAGATGAAGAAATACCTTAGTCCAAATATATGAACTTCAAGGGGTCTTTAGTACCCAAATCAAGCTGTGTGTCTTCACAGCAAAAACTATACTATTTATGGTGGAATACACAGGCAATTTAAGGAGCCTAGAGATTTACATGAGGATATAAAATGTTGGTAACACCTCTTTTGGTCCCTGAAAGATGGATTGTATGAACAACAGATGTCTTTTCTGTGAAACATTATTCAGAGGAGCATTGTACAACTAGCCATGATTTGATTGCCTCTAGCTATCATCCTAGTGAACAGGCAAGAGGACTGTGAAGCAACTCAAGCACATATACATCGTAAGTTTTAACGAAACCAAACCTTCCCTCTACAATACAAAAAAATAAGCAGTTTTACCATATCATTTTAATAGAAAATTATCCATTGTGTTTGTGTTTGGGACACGTTAAGTACACCAATGACACGTCCACACTCTCACATTTTCTTTCATACATTTTTTTAAGATGTCACAAAATAATGATGTGTGTGTCAGAAAATGATTTTATCCTCATTCCTCAGAGATAAAAGAATTAAACCTTCCTTTAAACACCAATGAAATCTGAAAGTGTAGGAAGAATGATCCGTTTGCTAATAGTATATTTTCTATGTCAAAAGTTGTCTTCAAAAAAAAGAAGGTATGTATATATATATATTCAGCTGCACAAACCTTTACAGATTTTTGTTACTCTGCAGTACATTGAAATATTAACAGAAATTGCACTGTCTTTATTTTATGTTAAAATGCTGTAAGGATACTCATTCTCCTGGTATTTTAGTGAAAAATAGAAGAGTCATCTCCTAGAAAGGAAAACAATTCTGTTTAGTTCTGTTATCATCCTAAGGGAATCCTGCATAATAAAGTTTATTTTTTCTGGGAGACTTTCTAGATGCAAAAGAATGGGGGTTTGCCAGTGGGCAGTTAAGGGAGGCAGAGCAGAGTCAAAGCAGAGTGTTTTATGCCACTTGTTACAATTTTTCCATGTAGAGCAGATGTTGCAGAGTATGGAGAGTACAGAGATATACAAAGCTTTCTAGCTTTTACTTCCTGATGTTCCTCCTTTCCATTCCAGCCTTTTTTGAAATTGTTTTGATAAAAGTCTGTTTTGGCTGCATTCAATTTTTGCTCATTTCAGTATTTGAGATAGGATACTAGAAAATGAAATCATAACAGTTTCATCTACAGGTCAGGTACAGTATTAGAATTTTCCTCCCAATATTTTTATGTTGACCTGAAACACGCATTTTTGGGGAAGATTTTTCTTCCTTTCATACTTAAATGAATTTGTCTTATTTTGAATTTTTATGTCAAAATTTGAGGGGTTTTGAGTCCTTTGCTGATTCATTGAATACATGTGTCTGGAACCAACACTATCTGGCAGTTTTTCTTGATAAGTGGCAATTTCCAACACTGAACAATTTGTGATATAATTCCAGGATGAAAGCAGCCTCTACTGCCCAAGTTACGGTAAAATTTTGACTGATAATACTTATTAAAAAGATTAGATTGTCTGGGACTAAATTATGTAACTTCTATCTTTCCTCTTCCTGCTAGCTGTTAACTGTACTACATTAAGTTGTTAAGTTAATGGGGGTTTTAGGTCTGTTTTGAGCCTTTTGTAGTTTTTTTCCGTATTTATATAAACCTTTTTTCTTAATTATCTGTAAATTATTATTCTTGACAATGCTCCTCTTTTTAATCATGAACTGTTTACCTTCCACAGGGGCTTTGCTTCCTGCTTGTCTGTCGTGGCTCATTGATAACATCATACATCGGCAGTATTTTTCCTCTCCCTGTATTATACAAAAACCTTCACCTTGCCAGCCATCTCTTCACCTTCACAGCTCACTTCTCTCCCTCTTTTTCTCTTTTTTTCTGAATAAAAAGCCATTTCCTCTATCATGTCCTCACACAAAAGATGGTTTTGGTCTCACTCTCAAAAAATCTCTGATATTAAATAATGTCCATTCCTGTCTTTCCAATGGGCAGGTTTCCAGATGTGTTTCATCTGGCCAGCTATTGAGGAGTAGGTCTCAGTAAATCATGTTCATTGCTCAGTTGGCATTTCTGCCTTTCTGGGGCAGTGGAACATGGCCTGGTCCCTTTTGGCAACAAGGTCTCCTGCTCATGTTTTCAAATCAATTTCAAGAAGTCTGTTGCATGAAGCCAGGGTTTCTTTTTTTTTTTTTTTTTCTTTTCTTTAATTGAAAATGAAAAGACTACTAAATTGGGAAGGAAAGTGCTGAGTTAGTTATACCTATGATGCTAAAAATAATTGATTTCAATTAATTGAATGGTAAATGTATTGTACAATTACCTTCATATACTTAACAAGGTTACAGGTCACTTGGAAATAAGTTCAACCATTCTGGACAAAAACAAGAAAGATCTCTGAAGTGGAGGATTCTTCATAGACAGAGTTGAAGGATACTGCCTTTGAGAGTGTATAACTTTGAAACAAATTATGTTTACTCTGCTTTGTATTGTTTCAAGGACTTCTTTTTTGGCTTTAGTTTGAAGAGCCAAAAAATTAAAATTTCCTAAAAAGGAATAAAAGAAAGTACTCTTTTTCTGATTTCTAGTTGTGACTCTTTTCTTTAAATGACTATCTCACTGGAATCATTTAAGTTCTCCTCTAGTGATTTATATTTGTTAATTTACTTAATAATACCTAATGACAGTGACTAGGCTAATAAGCAAAAACAAGGATCTTACACATCCCAAAATGCACCTTTGACTTGACTGAAACTTTACATTTACAGCATTAAGCTGCTTTGATCTTCACCTTCAGGATGCCAATAATTGAATACTTGAGTGTATGAATACATTATCACCAGGTAGACTTTTCTAGGAACTTCCAGTGCAGCAATGACTACATCACAACTGTATAGGTGTGTATAGAATACAGAGTGATTTGAGTTGCTTCTTCCCTATTTGCTGTTGGGTAAAGATGAAGATCCAGTAGGATACCCCCATGTATCCTGCACTCAGCAGCCCTCGTGGAATACAATATTCCTAAACTGAAGTGTTTCTGAGTAACAACAAGGTCTGGTGTGGTATCAAGAATTTGTAAAGAAACACAGTAAGTAAAAAAAAAACAAAAAACAAAACAAAACAAAAAATCATTAGGAGTTTGAGTAAACTTTTACTATGCTAAAGGACAGAAGTTTTTATGAGAAGAGTTGCAGTTCTTCCATCATATGGTCTGTGAGTTATACTGTCCAAGCAGTTAGGCACTGAATTAGTTAACATTTTCTGGAATGAGACTTGGTCCCCAAATATCTTCAGAAGATGGCTGTTTTAACTGAATAAAGTTTCAGATATCCCAATTAACAAGAGGCCTGAGGTTAAAGCTCATTTATCAAATCTTACAATGTTAGAGCCTAAGCTGCATACAACTGGTTTTCACAGATAAAGGAGAGGCAAAGATGAGTCAGGGAGTCAGTTTTGATCCCAGGCTACCTCTAGTGACTTGTACCCTTGTAAAGCCAGTGCAGCAGCAAGGTGTGTCAAAGTCAGACTCTGTACTTCAATCAAACTTTTTTTTAAGTTGAAAGACAAGAAATGACACATCAGAATGACCTGAGTTCTGATGAGTAATGGATTCTTGTTTTACTACCTTTTCTCTCACAGATAACATGAATAACCTTGTATAAGTTCCACTTTCTCCCCCCAGTTTTGAAGAGATCTTTCCCTTGCATAAATATTTGAAAGAGCCTGAGAACCCTGAAACTCACTCTCTCTGTGGGTCATATTTGGGCCCATACATTTTCTTTAAAGCAACATTTTCTTTAAAGCAACATCTGTGACTTTTCAGGTGTAATGGCTAGCAACTGGACTAAGCAGAACTTCAGCAGATTTGCATGGGCTAGTTGATATATTCATGGTGGCTCAGGGTTTAATTATTAAATTAAGAAATACCTTTTTCTGGCCTAAGAATTGTGCTGAGGACTCTTTATACCTGGATCTCACGTTAATATTCAAATTCTTCCTGCAGACCCAGACTCACAATCTTTGGCATATTGACATGGCCCCAGTGAAGCTGGTTTCATGAAGACTATAAAATCAGTCTCTCAATGCCTATCATGTCCCTTTATTTCTAGGTAGGTTTTGCTCTCTTTTCTCTTTGTTCATAAGCAGAGATCTGTAAAGCAAACTGTTTAGCATTCCAAATACTAGAATCACTTTTAAGCAGTGTCTTCACTTCACATATTTCAAAATATATTTTCTTGGATGCTCAGTTACCTCAGTATATCTAGGAGATCTAAGCTAACATTCTACCTAAGTTACCAAATGTAAAGCAGTGATTTGCTTATACTTGTCGAAACCTTCTGACAATAAGCATTATTTCATATATGACTAGTTAAAATGAGACAAATTCTGTGAAGTTATTTTTCACCTCTGCTTTCTGATTGCATAGAGGTCTAGTGTTCTGGCAGCTGTGCACAGCTGTCTGAAAAACGTTGCCCTTGCTTTTGTCTTATACTTTCTTGGATTGGATGAACTCACTCAAAGCATATTGATCTTTATTCCAGCTAAAACATATTTGTGCCTCATCAGCTGTATTTCATCTGTAAAATTCTGCATATCATCCTTTTTCTCAGTGTGACTTCACCCCTTTTCCATTCTGCATTTGATTCCCTACCTTTTAAAGTTTGTCAGGTTCCATAAGTTGGTGGGAAGAAAAGAGGGAAGGAGACACATTGCTCAAAATCAGAGAGCAAGTTATTTAAAGGGCCTTCTATCTTTTCAAGTCTATTCCTTCACCTGAGGTACCATGTACTCTTCAAGTGAATATTGATTTCTGCCTTTTCCAAATTACACACCATGTAATTGCTTTCTACTACTTGTACTCTCCCCAGACATCTTGGCACCTATCTCCCTGTGCAGATCCAGGTTTCAATGGACTTTGTGACAGCACAGTGTAAGAGGTTCAGAACGATCTTACTGACTCAAGAACTGCACAGTTCCTTTTCCAAAAACAGCCAGACTCCTACAGAAAGAGTATAGCAGAGGAGGAGGGACATTCTTCAGCACATGCACACAGGATTCAGACTCCAGAATTACCTGGGTGACTCTGAGACACACATATTTCAATCTTCAACTATCAAGTCAATTCCCAGCAAATGTATCAAATTCCTATCTGTTTTCTATTATACGTTTGAACTTAACACTCTGCCAATGACTTCCACAGTTTTGTGCTGAAGATAAATATTGTAAAATTCAGACACTTGGGTAGTTTCACTTCAACTATTACTTCTATTCTTTCTTTCTCCTCCAACATAAACAATTTGAAAACTTTCACTGTAAGGTTTTTCCAAATATAATTCCAAAGCATTATCATCATTTTGTTATGTGTCATTGAAACAAGTCCTTTTTTATTCACTTAAATGTACAAATTACATGTAAAAAAAAAAACATTTCTTTGAGTTAAATAATGTGGGGAAAAGTATTTCAAAACTTTTTTGAGCCATTTAAAAGGGGAAAAGTCCAAAGACAATAACGTAACGTTTTGGATGACACAGATGTTTCCCTGGACTCTAATCCAAGTGTCTGATTCAGATGTTATTGTTCCCTTGACAGAGAGAAGCTCTAACAATGGATGTATGGGAATACCTGGCTGTGTGACAGTCCCACACACTTCAAGGAGTTCCACACGTAATATCCAAGTTCCCATGATACCAATACAAACCAAAAGCTTTCAAGAATTAGTCTAAAAATGAAAGGTAGGAGCCAAACAAAAAAGTGATATATAGGAAAAAGTGAAATAGTAAATAACTCCTTTTATTACATTTCTAACAATATCTGTGGTATCCTGCTCTTGACATTCAAACAAATATATTATACCTAAACTGTCTGAAAAGGACAGAAAAATAACTTTAAAAATGCATGAGATATGAAGCTGCGTGAAATTGCCTTCTCGGGCCTTGATTGTGGCAAGACAGCCAAAGTTGCATTAAGCCTCAAAATAGAAAATTTACCTTGGTAGCAATTTATACAAAATTCTAGGCTTAGTTTCTACACAATTCTATGGTAGCTATGTCCTAAAATACACCAGTTCTCTCATCTTTTAGGATTTTTTAATGTGTTGTGCATATTCTCATCTTGAAAAGTTTTTTCCTTTTTAATCTGTTGGTCTCTATGCAGTGCTGAACTGTAAGAGGTTTTGCCTAAGGACAGGAATTCCTCTGTTTGTTTTAAGTCACCTGCATTGCAGCTTCACTGACAGAACACTACTTTAAGGGACTGACTGCCTCTCTACCATTTATTCATATATATGTGCTTCTGTTTCCTGGCCGTCCTCTGAATCTGGATTTTTGTGCTTCATAAAGTCAATGAGAGTTTTGTTTTTGACTCCAGGGGGAACAAAATCAAATTTTCATTCAATTTTCCCTGTAATCTGTTTGATCTTTTCAGTCTCCTCTCACTGTCACATCAATTCTTCCCAAACTTCTCATTGCTTTCATCACAGCCTTGTTGCAATTAGCCACTGCTGCAATTAGAATTAAAAAAAATAAAAAAAAATAAAAAAAATCTTCATTTATGTCCTGTGGAAGTTCAGTAATCCAGCCCCATCTGGTTTTATGGAGGTATTATCCCTTTGTTTTTATTTTTTATCTCTCTCTGAACCCTTATACTAGATTATCCATTATCATAATTTTAAAGGGAAGTCAGGCACAGAAAAGTCATATGTTGATCCAAAGTTTCTCTGCAAGTCAGCAAATCAGACTGAAACAAATCCACTGTATCAGGCTTAAATCTTCTTTACTGTTTTAGAAATAAGACTGTTTCTTAAATATTTACATACACACATTTTATGGATAAAATCACAAGTAGCACAAATAGCTAAGTCAACTAAGTTAATTTACAGTTATGTATTAACTAAATTAACCTCTGAGAATGGACTCCTTCTCCTGTCAGCAAATAGACAGTTAATGTATATAGTGTAGATAAGGTATAGTGAGTGTATATAGTGTGGCAGCAAGGAATTGTGACAGGAAAATAAAACCTCTCCTCTAATTTCACTGTACATGAAAATATCAAGGAGTGTATTAAAATTTCCTGTGAACGAAGATATGAATAAAGCTTCTGTTTTTAGACTGCATGCATGTTTTCCATCTTCAAATTCAGAGAATGTGTATAATACTAACTTGCAGTAGGATGCAATGAAGTCCTTGAATTGTAGTGGAATCGTTTTCCTTATCACCAGCTACAGAGTTAGTTCATTAGTTGGTTACCAGCAGGTTCAATCATGCTAAATCACTGTGTATTACAGGATCGGTAGTTCCAGAAATTCAGATTTCTACTTTTCTACCTCCTCAGTGATTAATGCGGATTTAGTACCTAGGAAAATATCCTGGGGTTTACACCAGTTTGTCTCAAAGGGTAACATGGCACAAAATATGGGCAGCAAAAATTTCTTGGCCAATTTGAATAAAATGTAATTTACAGCATCATTATGTAGCTTATTGAAGTGGATTTCTTTCTCTAGTTTTGCTCTCAAACAAAGCAAACACAGTAAAAGAGATAATAAGCAACATTTGCTTGGCAGTTCTGCCTACAGTACTCTTTGTGGTGACAGACTACACCTGATAAACCTGTGGATGATGGCACTATAATTGTGTACCAGTGCTGGTAGCAGCCATGGGATGCAACAAGTGCGAACACAAAGCATGAGCCCTGGGAAATGGGACTAAGCTGTAATGATAAATCCACTGCATAGAAGATTTTGAAAGTATGCATGTAACTAAATATATTTTTAATCAAACCCCAGATGTTATTCAATATGGTCCAGGATTACAGCATGTTACATATGCATTGACTTGGCCTCCACCCAGAGCCTGAAACAGTAATGGTCAGTAATAAACAGAAATGGTCTGAGCACCATTATGGGTAATAATTGACTTGATTTCTCCTAACAGGTCTTTGTTCCAGCTAAAATTCCTAAAGTTTCAATGGCTATGATTTACTATGACCGGTTACCAGTTTAGGGGAAAAAAACAAAACAAAACAAAACAAACAAACAAAAAAAAAACCACCAACAAAAGCATAATATGTTATAATAATAATGTGAAATAATAATTCCTTCAGTGGCCAAAGGAGAGATGGTTTTCTTTTCTATTTTTGCAATAGCTTGGTGAGGGAAGGCCTACCCCATCTGAAATCTATCTTCTGCTTCTTTTATTGAAAGCCCTCCTCCTTGAAAAAATATGCCTTTTCTACAATGCAAACCATTATTCAGAATATTTTCTTGTCTTTTTATTGAAGCAGATCTATCACCAAGAATAAAATTCATCAAACTACAGAGTAAGAGAAAAGAAAACAAAAAGGAGGAACCAGAGACAACTAAAAAAGGTAGCCTGTTAGGACACTCCCTGGGAAGGATGACCATTCTGTACCTCCTGTAAGGAGAGTTTATTTTAGTTTACATGAAATAGTTTTCGAATTACCATAACATAATCATGAAATTGTCTCCAAGTGCCTCATCACTGTAAAAGTTAAGGAACTTGTGGGCAAAAATGAAAGCAAAATATTGATCTCATTAAGAAAATACAACATAAAGCAGTTACAACAACAAAACTCAGATGAATATAGCTTCAACTAGAACATTGACATCAAGTTTAGGACCATCAGTTTGAGTTTAAGCACAAGACATAAGTCAGGATGATTTGTAAACACACATACAGAGACAGGTTGGCAGGCTACCAAAAACCCCATTCACCACTTCATAATATATTTTTTTCAGTTTATTTTCATTTATTGATTACATCTACACCTCACCCTGTTATAGTTGTAGTATGTTTCCATAATCATCCCTGAAAAAATGCTGCTGCATTCTGCCTGATTCTACCTTTCTGCAGCTCAGACCTATAACCAATTTTTCTACTCTCTGTGTTGGAGAAGAAAAATCTCTCTACTCTTTTGCACCAGTTTTTTTATCAGCGTAACACTGTGCCATGTCTGTTGGCAGTCTTCATTTCTAGGAGCTGAACATCCTCAGTTCAAGGTTTCTTCATAGATCATGTTTCCCTGACCTTGTTCTTGCTTTACTCCTCTGGACTTTCTCCAAAGGCCCTCATTTGAATAGTTTCTGAAATGAGATAAAGAATGATAGCAAAACTTTTATTGATGTTGAGTGGAAAGATGACTTAATTAGAGGGATCATAGATAATTAAATCATTGGGTCCCTCTCTTAAAATGAATCTCCAAATATTTGAGGTTCACTCATTACAGCTTATGACAGCAAATCCAAAGGCTGAATATGGAAAGCATTTATATGCATGTATATGTTCTCTCCAATATGCAAGATACAGCTGTTCTATTTTACGTCTGAAATAAGGGCAGAAATCATAACAGAACTAGTCCCAACAAGCATAATGAATTCCCTTGAAAGAGTGATATTTTTTCCCCTGACAAATAGGAATTTACTAAAAGACTGTTTAACAGACTTTGAAAAAAAGTCTAGTAAATGTTACCACACAAAAATTCAGTATGCTTGCATGAACTTTACAAAGAGAAATACTAAATAGAAATACTAAATAAGTAAAACCAGTTCAGCAGTTCAGTGGAGGCCAATTTAGGACTATACATAGAGAAGTGTTGCCATGAAGGTAGATGTAAAACAGCAGAGTCCTCTATCACTGCTTCCTGTTAACCTTGCAGTCTGCTTTTCTTTGTTATCTATTTATTACTTAAATGATCCATGTAGTCTTCCTGTGGATTTCAGAAAAGTCTTTGTGACTTCTACCTTAGAGAGTTGTTTCCCAGTGCTTTCTCCTCACATGTTGTGACCCACTGTATTTTCTTTTTTTTTCATTTTAGAGACACAAATTTTCTGGTTTGCCAATTTCTGTTAAAAGCAAAACATGAAAACCTTTCCTAAGCTGATTGCCCATTCTTTGGGGAAAGAAAAACAAACAACATAAAGTCATCACAAAACACTCATTATTTCATAAATCAAATGGCTTTGATTTTACTATATTAACATCATCACTGTCACTCACTAGAGAAGGAAAATTTAAAACTGAAACACAAAAAGTAGTGTTGATCCAAACCACCCTTGAAATAAAGCTTTGTTGCACTGAGCACAGTTTTTCTAGCAGTACAGTTGACCCTACTTAACTCAGTTTAGGAGGTACTATTTTGAGTGCAGTTATAATACTTTCACATAGAATAAAATTAAGGTTCTCACTGCTGGAGAACTTCTAAGTGTGTATCAAACCCACATCAGCATAGCACTCAATTCTAAATACATTCTTGAGTTTTAGTTTGCACTGCTTTGTCAAAGAGGTGGGTAATCCTGCATGTGTTTAAACTGAGGCTCAGTCCTGCTGCTTCACAGAATAACAATGTGAAAATTTTCAGGCTCAAAAAAATCCTGTGGAGTTTTGATAAAAACAAAGCCATCTCTGCCTTGAGAAATCCTTTATGCATCAAAATATAGTCCCAAAAATTGAAAAGATAGTGATAGCTGACATGCACTTTTTTTTCAAATGTTAGTTCTCTTCTTTCCAGTATAGAGGTGCTACTATCAAATCTGTTGTTTTCCATGGTGATTAGTGTTGTGTTAAAGTGGGAATAGTTAAAGGAAGCACTTTGGTTTCCATAATTAGAAAGTTCCCAGAGACAAATATAATCAATGAGGTCTTTTAGGGACTGAAGTTTGAAACTAGTGAGGTCTGTGTCCTGTCTTGAAGTTGGAATCACAGCATAGCAATATATCATAGCCAATTTATTCTTTTAACATCCTCCAAGATTCACAAGAAGTTTTCTAAGTAATGAATTGAAAATTATTTTCAGGACAGTGGAAAACAAAAAAGCCTACTTAATCCCACTATAAAATGAGCATATTTCTATATAATTTTTTTGCCTTTTTTAGGTGACACAAAGAAATATAGACAATGCCTAATAAACAAACAGAGAGAAAAAAAGTCTAAAATATTCTTTTAGATAAGGTTTGCTGCAGAGCAGGTATGTTCTTCCACACTCACAGACCAGTCCTTCCTGCAACTGGGTATTAGCCCTTAACTGGATGTCAGTGTCTCTTAACGACTGAAATCTGAATGTTTAATCCAAGCTCCGTTGATCTTTGCCTTCTAATCCATTCAGTTTCATGAGGGAATGATGTCTTTGAAATTTGTACCACTGATTTTCAGTGCTGGGGAAAGCTCATCAAACTCATTGCACTTGACAGCCTTTTCTAACTGGAAAGTTGAAAATGAGCCTTTTTGATGAATTGAAATGTCTAAATTGCTGTCTAACAACACACAAATAAATAGATATATAAATTACTGGTTTGTTCAAGCCCAGTAAGTCATTAACTTGCCTTGATGTAATTTGCACGCTACCTTTCAGACTTTTCTTGATGAACTTCATCACAGACAGGGATTAAAATGTATTGTTGGCAGGAAAGAATAAAAAAGCTTACTTTCAGCCACTCAAAATACAGGAAAAAGCATGAAATTTTATATCTGCAAGGGATGGCTGATACTCATAGAGTGCTTAATCCAGTCAAAATGAGAGGAGTACTGAAAGTTTATTACCACTAAACGTTCTTTAAAAGCATGGGCTTACTACATCAAGAGACAGAAGATGTGGAATCAAATGAGGTATCTGGTCTCCTGAGTCTCTGGAGTCAAAGGGAAGCACCCTTGTCCCTTCAAATGCTACCAGGAAAACATACACACAGAAAAAGAGGCTTTTTATTCTTGAGGAAAATATAGATGAAGTTTTGAGTTCATTGTTCAAAATGTGTGGGATTTTATAGCTTAATGCTAGACAAGCTCAATACCTGACTGAAATAACCTTAGAGAAGGATACATATTGAGGGCTGAATTCAGATTGCTCTGTGAAAATACATCTGTTTTATATGAGACACACAATCTGTCTCATTCCAACCTGCATTTCTGGGTCACTTGAGAAATTTAAACTGCAGTTATAATTAACAGCTATTTTTAAACAATGAAAAAATAGAGCACTGGTAAGGTACAAAAGCATTAAAATTGCCCCAGTTTTGCTTTTCAATAGGACACACCACTGCAATATGCTTCAAGATCAAAGAGAGCTAAGAAGAAAGAGACAGGCTGATCAGTGGGGATAAATTGTTCCCATTATGATAGTGTAAGAATAGGGTTCTTTCAATTGAAACAATTTAATAACCACATTCATTACATTGGTATCCACTTGGTTTTATCTGAACAGTTTTTGCGTAACTGGGGAGAAAGTTCAATTGAGCTTATTCTCTAGAAATTAAGATGTGCAGGGTTTGACATTCAGAAATTAGGCACTAATAGTCAGCAAAGCAGTTGTCTTGAGATTCCCCCTGGATATAGCTGGATCTGCCTACCACTAATTATGTCAAATGCAAATGTATTCACCAAAAGACACACCAAAAAATTTAATTAGCTCATTTCCAGACAGCTAAGGTTATACCAGAGCAATGACATCTATCAGCACTCTATCTCTTCCATGTTTAGAACACACTTTCAAAAAATCAGAAGCCAAGCAAGTGCAACAGTGTTGTTTCTAAACTTTCTTCTCTACTTTCAACAGCAGAAGTACTTTTAAGGGCCAGCCTTTTAACAACCCTCAGCAAAGAAACCGAGCTGTATCTCCAGGGTGACTTTTCCAGCTATATTTTCATAAGGAATGAGAGAGTCATTGATAGATTTCCCTCTTCCTGTAGTACTGATTTAAACAGTGGACACCCATGTTTCAGCAAAGAGAATTCCCCATCAGACACCTTGGCAGAAATAGATAGAATTTGTCAGTTCTCAGCTGCAGGGCAGTGTGCAAAGCATGGGGTGAAGTGCCACTTGGCTTGAAGTACAGTGGGGGTATTAAGCACAAATGCTCCTGAGAAGAGCCAAATCCAGAGCTTGTAGACCATGTGTATAACCCACCATACCCAATTCTGCCTGCTAGCCTCACTGGTCAAGAGAACATGGGCAGAAACATTTAAAAGACATTTCCCAGTGCATACAAGATCCTCTCTTGTTTTCCTGCTGCTGTCAAATCAGTGAAGAGTAAAGGACTGTTGAAGCATGCATCGGGTGGGAACTCCATAATAGCAGTGTTTCTTCCCTCTTCCCCTCTGTCTCCTTCTTTTACAGCAGAAGACAAAGTGTAAAACCTGTGACGTTATCTTTGCCTCAGCGAAAGCTTTTAAATGGATGGCTTTTCCAGAAGCAACTGTTATTCTCTTACTTGGCTATTTCCCCAGATGGTATTCATAATATAAAGCCATACATGGATCTGATATTGAGGAAAGGGAATAGACTTGTGCAAATCGCTGGAAAGATAAATATGACATATAGATCAATAAATAAAACCTAGTTTCAAAACAATCAAGCTCCAGAATTCCAGGCCAATTAAGATTTTATTTACTACACACATGATTGCTAGTTTGACGCTCTCCTTATTCATTTTTGCACTATAGGCATTTGTTTTGTTGAAAGATATATAACTGATTTGTAAATAGGAAATGATATAGATACATTTTATGCCTCATAAAACTGTTAATCTGTGCTCCATATTAAAAATATGCTGTACTATTTTTCTGTACTTAGACACAGCTCTAGTATAATTAAAATAAAGTATGCTGGCTTTATTTTTTCAGTAAGTCATTTCCAAGCATAGAGCTTAAATAACAGTGCAACTGCATCATGAAATGTGGTTATAATAGCCTGAACCACATTTCCTGAAACTAAAATATGGAGATAATAGTATGAAGGTACAAATTAAATGCAAATAAAACAGATTCCCTATTGTTGTTAATCTCTGAATTAGATTTCAGTGAGAAAATTAGCTGTAATATTTAATTTCTTTGTATAGTAATCATTGATATTTTATCAGTTCCATTTTCAGAGTTTGTATAGGAATTATTGCACAGGAATTTGAGAAAGTCAAACCTCCACCTTTTACACCCTGAACAAACCTATTCTGTAGTAAACAACATCTAACAATATGTAACATCTGACAATATGTAACATCTAACACAAAGACAACCAGTTGTGACAAAAAAAAGGCATACTTTGGTAATGGCTATACTTTCATTTGCTACTACTTGACTTTTCAGTTGTATCTTAGCTTAGACCCTGCCTTAAGTGCAATAGTAGATGCACTGGTGCAACTGCCATTTTAAAATTATCGATTTAAAGAGTTTGATAAGAGCACACTTTTATAAGTGTGCAAAACTTCTTCTAAGATTTAGCAAAACTTAGTAATTAACCAAGTTCATAAATTAGTATAAAACCAGAATTAATTTGTTTTAAAGTCCACATGAGATTTTTATTTCATTTTAATTAAATAAATGTAAAATAAGTTAGGTAAGTGGATGCACATTTTACACAGGGGCAGCACTACAATATTTGAGATAAGCACCAGGATGTTTTAGAAATTTAGACCTCTTCCTTTGATAGAAGAAAGTTGTTCATTTAGAACAACTTACATCAGTAAGTACTTACCGCATCACAAAACCATGTGATGTTACAAATTTGTAGCATAGCTTACAATGGTGAGTAGTTTGATGCACAGTTGGCAAATACACCTAAGGGAATTGGGCAAATTACTTTAGAGAGCCCTGTGTCCCAGAACTACATAGAAACATTTGAAGGGGCAGTTTTTTCCCTAAGGCCTTTCAAATGGAATTACACAACAAAAAAACCTACAAGTCACACTTTTCTTACTTACACTTGTTTTGACAGAATAAAACATTATTTGATTTCTTCTGGTTCCTGCAGTTTTTCTGACATTTTATGTTGTGGTTATCTCACATCTATGAAATTTTGAAATCTAAATTTGACCTGTTGTTCAAAGTCTAACACATAGACTCAGTTCCCGTGTTACTAGACCAGAAGAGCATCTTGCAAATACTTGTTTCACCCTCAGCCAAACTAGCGCCAAAGCACATGAAGTACTGCAGGTCTTCTAAGAAAACACTCTTAGAAGCAATTATAAGAAAAGCTTTCCACTCTCCATTTCTCTCCCTTTTCTTGAAGTACTAAAGATCACAGATCATTAGGAAGCTGCTAAGTTATCCATGTTCATATTTCCACTGACAAGAGAAGAAGGAATTTGGTCCAAAACCACTAAAGTCAACATGTGTTGGCCTTGGTGTCATCAGAGCATTTGAGATATCTGCCTCAGTTCATCTAATTATTCAGTGTGAACTTTGCTACCTAAGAACAGGCAGTGAGTGGTAAGTCCCCTTGCACTTCTCTTTGACACTGCTCACATCATACTGTCTTCTGGAGCAGAGAAGCAGACACGTTCCCAGCTTTAGGTTAGGTCCCAGAGAACGGAGCTTGTCACATAAGCAATGGCACAATGTGACTGGGCTTATAGGCTTTGATTGTGAAATGTGATCAAATGTTAAGCAAGTGTTCACTCTCTCTTCTGTTTCAAAAGGCTTTTACTTTAAAGATGGTGTGGATTTCACAGTGAGAAATATCTGTTTGAAGTGCCTCTAAAATACAGCAAGACTTCTATTTTTGTCTTTCATCTGTAAAGAACAGCTAACACTATCATTTGAGGCAGGTAGATGGCACAGAGAATGATAAATAAAAGCTACTCCTGAAATACATGCACTGGCATTTCAGGACATTAAAGATATTGTTTATTGCTCAAGAGATTGTTAGCCAAAGCTTCTGTCTGACTTGTAAACCTACTGCAAGACCTTCCCAAGAAAATCACCAAATCAATGATGTCATTGTAATTCATAGGAAGAAAATTCCCCATAGAGAGATGAAAGCATGTGAATCCTTAACTTAATGAAAGCAGAAATACTGGTTTAGTTGAAGAAAATGGCTGTGTTCAAACAAAGAGGGTGCCACGTCAGGGCTGCCCTATTGATGTCCAACTTATTGTCAAATTAACCACAAGCAGTCAGTGGCAGAGGAGTGTTTGTGCCAAGTGTCAAAAAAATAGGGTGTACACACAGTGGAATCAAGGTCATGTGCCATGAGAAAACTTCAGAGATGTTGCTCACCACTGTAGGGAGAAAATTTTTGTGGTCTAAGTTCAACTGGAGTTGAACTTGGTTAGAAATGTGGAAGAAGAGTGTTTTCAAATATATTAATGGCAATAGTCAGTATAGAAATATCATCAGTGTGTTACAGGATGAGAATGGTCACCTCACAAACAGGGACACAGGCAAAGCAGAGATGTTTAATGCTTTCTTTGCCTGTTTTCAACAGATGATGCACCAAGAGGGTCTCAGTGCCCTAGCTGGAAGTCCTGAAGGGATTCATCCCAGGATCCCCAAAGAGCTGGCTGATGCTGTCACAAAACCTGTCTTGTTGATTTTTGAGCCATCTTGGGTATATAAAGAGGTCCCAGCTGAATGGAAGAAGGTGAATATTGTGTCAGTTTTCAAGAAGAGCAAGAAGGAGGACCCTGGAAGGAAGCCTCTAAGTTTTACTTCAGTGCCAGGCAAAATTATAGAGAAGATTATTCTGGAAAATTTATTCATAGTATTCTTCTAGAAAAATGTCCAGTACCAAATTGGATAAGCACATCACAGGGTAGATGAGCAATTGGATCACAGGTTGAGATCAGAGGGTTATAGCAAATGGTGTAAGATCAGACTGGCAACCTGTCACTAGTGGAGTTCAACAGGGTTCCATCTTACGCCCTGTGCTGTTTGACATCTTCATAAATGACTTGGATTCAGGACTGAAAGAGACACTATGCAAGTTTGCAGATGACACAAAACTGGGAGGGGCTGTTGACTCATTCAAAAGCAGAGAGGCCCTTCAGAGAGACCTTGACAAATTAGAGAGGACTGGACAATCACATCCTATAGGAATTTTAACAAAGGAAAGTACTGGATTCTGCACCCGGGATGGGGGAACCCTAGATGTACATACAGACTGGGGATTGAGATGCTGGAAAGCCATGGCATGGAAAGGGACCTGGGGGTCCCGGTGGATGGCAAGTTGAACATGAGTCAGCAGTGCCCTGGCAGCCAGGAGGGCCAACCGTGTCCTGGGGGGGCATCAGACAAAGCATTGCCAGCAAGGTGAGGGAGGGGATTGTCCGACTCTACTCCGCACTGGAGTGGCCTCAGCTTGAGTATTGTGTACAGTTTTGGGCACCACAATATAAGAAAATCAATAAGCCATTAGAGATCATCCAAAGGAAGGCAACAAGGATAGTGAAGGGCCTGGAGGGGAAGCCATATAAGGAGCAGATGAAATCACTTGGTCTCTTCAGTCTGAAGAAGAGGAGACTGAGAGGAGACCCCATTGTAGTCTACAATTTCCTCGTGAGGGAAAGAGGAGTGGCAAGCACTGATCTGTGCTATGTGGTGACCAAGGACAGGACCTGAGGGAATGACCTGAGGTTGTGTCAGGGAACACAGCAACCCCAGAGGGTTGTTGGTTGTTGGAACAGGCTCCCCAGGGAAGCAGTCACAGCACCAAGCCTGACAGAGTTGAAAGAAGCATTTGGATGATACTTTTACACACATTATGTGACTCTTGTCGGTGGTCCTGTATGGGGCTAAAGATTGGACTCAATGATCCTTGTGGGTCCCTTCCAACTCAGCATATTTTGTGAAACTGTGATTCTGTGATTGCATCTCAGAAAAGTTTCCCTAACAATTCTTACAATGGGTGTGTCTGCACATCTTGTGTTGGTCTTTCCACATTCCAGTATACCTGGTCAACTGCTAGTTTCATGAGGTAGACCCTGATATTTCTTCTTCTTCCTTCTGCTCACTCATTTCTTCCTTTTGTAACACAGAATGGACTGTGCCTTTTTATTGGTAATTCTATACAGTGGCTTTGACAGCCTATTGTAGTAGGTTGTGTTCACAGACTCTATTTATTTAGTAGTAAACACACATTATTTCTGCTTTCTCTAGTTGATGCAATTGTTTACCAAAGTATGGGGTGTTTACATATTCTTTGATACTATCCTTTAAAAATAAGCAGATTTACATGCTTATGAAGTAGCAAGGTTTTGAGTGAATTCAAACTCAATCTTGCACTTTACAGCAACTGATAACATAAGGCTGAAATTAGTCTCTTTGCTGAGTGGGTGCTCAACTTGGCAGAAAAAGGAAGAGAAGGTGAAAGGACCATGGGCAAAATGAGTGACCCAGAAATGATTCACAAATAAATGGGAAAACACCCAGCAATTTACATCAGTATTAGTAAGTCAGCGGGATGCAAATGCCGCATGCGGGATGCCACATCCATCATTTGAATATACCTGACCATTGTGAGGTACAGTGCAAAGAGTTTCTTGCACTGCTTCTAGAGTCACAATCTCTTCCATTCCCTTAGCAATTCAGCTACAACTAAGTAATTAAACTTATTCAGACATGTACAGAGCTTTTTCTACCACAAAAAAAAAAAAAAAAAAAAAAAAAAGTCTGTTCTTTGGAAGTCAGGGTAGAAAAAAGTATCACAAATATCTTGCTGTAATGCCTTATTTTTTATAAGCAGCTGTGGCAACAATAGAGGCAGGCTGCATGTCCAGCTCTTACAGAGGTGATTGTATCAACCAGACTCAACTTCACAGGCAAAAGAGCCTGGTTTAAAAATCTATGACTGAATTTTGGACTTGTGGCAATTAACTGTGTCATCACATTCCAAAAGGCAAGGAAAGCCAGCCTAAGTGACTTGACACTATACAAAAGACTAGTTAAAAGATAAGTTTTGATTTTTTTATTGCAATATTTCTATGGGTTTTTTCTTCATATTTTACTTCTTCCTATCACGTCACAATTATTTCAGAAGAAGGTTTTTTGACATTATTACTAGTATTACCATATCGATGTGGACTTGCACCTCATTATCCTGATACATAGCTCCGCTGAATGTGAGAGACTTTGGTGTTTAGATTGTCATCAACTTAGAGATAGGGGTTGTGAATAGAAATATTTTCTTCACTATACAGTGAAAGTTATGTTGTTGTGGCTGTTTAGGTTTTGGTTTACTTCTTTATGATATTTAATGTTTTTAAATGATAATTTGAAGACAGTCTTGTCTACCTAAACCTAAATTATGATGTCTTAAATAATGTCTGTTGACAATAACATTATTCTTTGGTTCAGTCATGGTGTTGCAAAACATCCACAAGCCTTCTCTAAAGAGGAAAAGATTTAACAAGGACAGCAAATCCCCCAGAAAGGTAGAGTACTTTTATGCAGCTTTCCATTGACCATGCTGCCTGACTACTCAGAAGGGAAGTGTTTTTCTGGGAACAAGGATGGAAAACAACTACCTCAACAGTGCAAAGGAATATGAATGAAAAGACTGGCTGCTCAGACAGAACAGGATTAAAATAACAATGTTCTCTCATATTTTAGACCTTTCAGATGTTCAAACTGTAGATTTCAGTGTGGGCTGAGAGATAGCCAAGTTAGTTTTCAGTAGAACAATTAATGAACCCACTGCTTCTCACCCACAGTTCATTGGTAGGGACTTCACACAGGGCCACAGGAGGGAATACCCAGAGTTTGTCTACACTCCAGCTTAGACCCTTTCAAGCTTGTGTACCTCTGAGACTTATGGCAGTCTCCTGTAAATTAGGTGTGTATATTACCTGCATGGGAGAAACAAGTCCTTTGAGAAAAAAAAAAGAAAAATGAAACAATGCCTGGGTAAAAAAGGTTGAACCTGTGTGAACAAATGAAAAAGTAGTGGAGCAAGCATCAGGTTTTTGGTCCCACAAAAAAATTGGTTATAATGTTTTCATTTGTCACAAATAAACTTGTCATACCTAAAACTCATCCTTCTTTTTTCCCTTTTCTGTTTTACATAGTTGTTTTCCCAAAAAGGAAAGATCTTCACTCCAGAACAATCTCTGTACATGCCTGAGAAATATTTCCTTCCATTTTGGTCAACATTATGTATAAATAATCAGGGGACAAATAAATACTGCTGCTGTAGTACTTAAACTCATGGAAAATACATGGCAGTAATTAACTGTGCTGAATACATGACTGCAGTCAAGCAGTCTTCCATCCTGGCCTTCCACTTAGGTGTTTTTCCATCTCCCCAGCACACAGCAGAAACAGTCTTAACCATTCTTTTTCATTTCAGATCTCCTGTTGCTACTATTGATTGTAGATGCAGCTCTGAATATCCTATCAAAACCTCCTTCAGGCCAAGAAGCAGAAAGAAGTGCAATTTATAAAGAGAAAACATATTCTATAAATATGGGAGGACCATGTAAACTAGCTTAATGATCCATTTCTATCTTCTTCCAGCAGACCTTCCCTGGTCCTGCTGCAGCATCTGCTAGTTGATCTTGCAGAAAGCTAAGAAAGCATGAATGTATAAGATTGGTAAATGTCATTAGAATTAAGTTCAGGTCACTCTTTTCCTCCTTCAACTGTTTCTCCTGTGTTACCAGTCATTTACAAAACAAACATTCACTCCCAGTCTGTCCCTCCTTTGTTTGCTCTCTGGACCTGGATACACTTTTATTTCGTACAGCAGATGCTTTCAAATTTCACCATCCAAAACTTTTAGTATCTGGAAATCTGATGGTCTTCATCCTACCCTGTCTTTGAGTAGCCTAATCTGAAGAAACTTATATATTAGATACACACTAATGGAGAACAAGCAAAACTTAATTACACCCAATGACTCTTAGTATAGATTAGATGGACAAGGCTCTCAGGCACATGATGTGATTCTTGGGCTGTCCTGTGCAGATCCAGGAGTTGGACTCAATGATCCTGATAAGTCCCTTCCAACTCAGTGTATATTGTATGATTATTTAAGTGTAGTCAAGTTTTCCAGTGATGTTAACATAAATTTGAGCAGCATATTTTTAAAACTCTTTTTCTCCTGTTTTATTTGTTTTGCTATGCCAAGGTTTTAAACAGACTGCTAAGAAGCATGACACCATTCCAATAAAGCTTTCAATTTTAAAAAAGCCAACTGCTTTAACCCTGGGGTATCCAGTTCTGCAAGTGACTGTCAGCTTGAAACTAAATATGTATAGAGAGTGTCAAAATACTTAACATCTTAAAAACTGACCTGTAGCTCACTTGTTAGTAAAATGTCCACTATCTCACTTAACATAGTTCAGTCATAGATTTTCCAGTCTGGAAGTCTTCCTACATGCATTTCTTGGCAGGTGCTGGCAGACAGCTCATCATATCACACTGCTGCAGTGATTGTAGAAAGCTTATACCTTTAGGAAAGGTTTGCACCAAGACAGCACCAAGACCACAAGTTATTGTCTATGTGTCTTGTGGATGAAAGTTATTGAGCATTTATCCAAAAATCTCCAAGGATGATGGTGTTAGGCTGTCTGTCTTAGAACAGGTATTAAAAACCCTCAAGACATGGGTCTTTTTTTTTTTCTTTTCCTGACATTTAATATTAATGGAACTACACAAAACTGACATTGAACAAATAAAGCCAGATCATCATCATGGTTAGGCCTCGTGAATGAAGATTTGCAAGGGCTCTACCCACGCTTGCTACAAGCATGCTGGTGGCTAAAGAGGGCAATGTGAGATAGGCAAGTCCAATTGCAAAAGGCACAGTGGAAAGTCTCCGTCAGCACTACTGGCAAGGCATGGCTCTTCCTGCATTACCTTTTATCCTCAAGACTGATTCTGCACATGTTCTCAAAGGAAGCAGCAGCATTATGGATGGTGTGTCTCCATTTCTCCCGACTGGAGGCCAGAGTGGACCATTGCTGCTGGTCAACACAGCCAAGCCTGGGGCATTGTTTCAGGGAGTCCTTGTATCTCCTCTTTGGGGTTCCTCTCTTGTGGCAGCTGGTGGCGAGTTCCCCATAGAGCACAATCTTAGGGAGGTGGTGATCCTCCATCCTGGACATGTGCCCTGCCCAGCACAGCTGCATTTTCAGCAGCATGGCCTCAATACTGGTGATCTCTGCCTGTTCAAGGACAGACACATT
>JAWWTY010000088.1:2451141-2464440 GCA_035222235.1 Margarornis squamiger
TCAACCCCAGCTGCCTTGCCAGTTTTTACCTGCTGTATGGCCTTAAGAGTCTCTTCCATAGTAGGGGCTAGATCCAAGTCATTTTTCACCGGTTGTTGTGTAATGTGCTGTATTGCTGAGCCTTGGACCACACGGTTGGCATTTAAAGAGAGTCAGATGTAAAGAGGTCAAATGTTCAGACCATCGATTCAGGATGGAGGTTTTATCTGTGAGAAGCATTTGGCCATCTGTACTGAGTAGGGGGCTTTGAACCTTGTGTGTGGGTCCGTACACTGCTTTCAGGGCCTCATAGAATCCTCTGTGGCCCCCCAAGTCTGCGCATAGTTGAGTCTTTTCTGCTAGGTTGATCCACCACTTGTTCTGCATGTCTCGAAGTTTCTGTTGGAGCTTACTGCATGCAAGACGAAAGGCTGCTTTTCTTACATGGCAAGATGGCTGAGCGAGGTGTGCTTGGTGAGCAGTTCTCTTCTTTGACAGGAATTCCTGGATTTCTTGATTGTTTTCATGAAACCAGTCTTTGTTTTTCTTGGAGGAGAACCCTAAGGATTGTTCAGAGGACTGCAGGATGCTATCTTTAATATGTTGCCAAAGCACTTCAGGAGAGGGATCTATGGGATGATCTTCAAGTCTAGTTTGAAGGTTTACCTGGAAGCTGTCCCTCACTGTGGCTGTTTGAAGATTGTTAACTTTGAGCCTCCTCCTAGGAATGCCACCCCTCTTAGGTTTGGGCTTAAAGTGGAGGTTGAGTTTGCATCGCACAAGGCAGTGGTCTGTTTGACATTATGCACTAGGCATCACTCGGGTGTGACAGACATCATGAACATTTCTCTGTTGCACTAAGACATAGTCAATGAGGTGCCAATGCTTGGAACGAGGATGCATCCAGGTTGCCTTCAGGCTGTCTTTCTGCTGAAAGATAGTGTTGGTGATGGTGAGCTGCTGCTCTGCACAAAACTCTAGCAGCAGGCATCCGTTGTCGTTGCAGTTTCCAACACCATGCTTACCTAGTACTCCTTTCCAGGCTTCATAGTTCTTTCCTACTCTGGTGTTGAAGTCATCTTGTCATCTGCAGGAACCTTTTGGGTAAGGCGGAGCAGGTTGGTGCAGAATTTGTCTTTCTCAGCAGGATCAGCTTGAAGAGTTGGGGCATATACGCTGAAGAGAACAATATGTTGCTTGTTGTGTAGTGGGAGGCGTAAGGAGATAATGCAATCAGAATGACCTGTTGGCAAATTTTCAAGTTTGGAGGCAATGGAGTTTCTAATCATGAAACCAACTCCTAAAAGGTGACTTTCAGTTTTGGGTTTTCCTGACCAGTAGAGTGTATAGCCAGTGCCATATGTTTTTTAAGGCTGCCTACCTCATGGAGATGGACTTCACTGAGAGTAGCAATGTCGATGTTGAGTTGTGACAGTTTGTGGGCAATTAGAGGAGAACAACTCTCAGGACAACCACCATCCCCAGAGTCGAGCATGGTTCTGATGCTCCAACATGCAACTGTTAATTTGAACACACCTTTGGAGTTAGGTGTATTTCTTTGTCTTTTTGGTTTTGCTTTTGTTTGACCACAAAGAAGATGACCATTGGCCACGGCAAGCCGACTGGGTGAAGGGTGGAGATGAGCTTTGGTTAGGCCACCTTTTCTAGGCCCTTCTCTGTGTGGAGCAAGCAGTGCTCTCCTTGAAAAAGGCTTCTTGGACATTCAGAATGCTGCCAAACCAGACTGTCATATCCGGATCAGTCTTGAGTGACCAATGTCCTGAACCGCCTGCATGCAGGGTTGGGGCTGCAGCTTCCAGTGC
Organism: Margarornis squamiger; assembly: GCA_035222235.1. Taxonomy (NCBI): domain Eukaryota; kingdom Metazoa; phylum Chordata; class Aves; order Passeriformes; family Furnariidae; genus Margarornis; species Margarornis squamiger. The sequence goes on from JAWWTY010000088.1 coordinate 2,452,944, forward strand.
ACCTTATCACCTGCTGTTTTTTCCCTCACCTGTCGCTGCAGGGCTCTGCAAATGTGGGAAGATCCCTAGAGCCTGGTATAACGGATTTTTTAGGTGAGGTGCAGCATGTGCAGAACTGGCCCCACCATTTACTCCTCAGGTTCATCTGTCAGGGCCAACCAAGTCTGGACAGTGGCAGCAAAGTCTTCAGCATGTAGGTTTGGTTAGAATGTCCTTCTCTTAGATGGATGGCCTTACAGGGCTAAGCAAGCTCCATCTTCCCAGTTTTGGAGTTAGAGTTGTCTTTCTCCTAGGATGGTTGCCAGGAGGCTAGTGAGCCCATCCTGCCTGTGGACACACTTTGTCTGACCCTTCAGTTGAGACCTGACTAGCATGGGAGGCCCAACTGGAGGTGTGTAACACCGCTAGCACAGCTCACAACCTCATAAGGGCATGCAGGCTTCTCCCCCACAAAAAGAGGGTGTCCATGGAGAATAACCCCAGCTAAGACATTGTATAAGTGTTGCCACTCTGCATGTAGTGTAGGTACACCTGCATATTATGCCTATAGTATCTGTAATTGTACTGTTATAAAAATGTTCTCTTACCAGTGCTCATTTTAGTCAGAAACACTAAATAATCTACATGGCAAACATGGGGTTTACTCCATTAGGTGGTCTAAGATGCTGAGATTAACTCATATATACACTGCAATTTTTCTACCATTATGGGCTCTTGGTATTAGCAGTTGTGAATCATTAGTTGCCACAGTTAACAGAGAGATAGCTATTATTTAAGTTAATACTCATAAATTTCTCCTTTTCAGAGTACTTCAAAGCAAATTTCAGTTTTAAAAGCTTTTATGAGCAATTTAAGAATTGTTTTCAATAAAGCATTTTATACGTGTCATTGTATAAGAAGGTTGTTTAAAAGTATGGGAAAAATGTGGTACAAGAGAAATGTAAATCTACATAAGCCTCATTGTGATTTAACCCTCTAAGAACTAAGAATAGCATAAAGAGCTTGACTTTTTTTTTCCCGTACCAATGTATATAGACTGCACACAGTCTGAACCTCTCACTTATACTACAGCCTTAACAAAAAACTGTTCACTTACTCCTCACAATGTAGAGTCATCACCTCAAAAAGTAATTCACTTCTTTAAAAACTAGGAGGAAAATAAATATGGTGCAGTAAAATTGTTGAGTAGAGGAATCTATCTGGACATTTCACAAAACATTTCATTATGCTGATAATTCCCAGAAGTGCTCTCAAGAGTGCTTTAAGCTGAGGATTACTGCACTGGATCTGATAGACTTTTTTCTAGCTCCTTTAAAAGGCAGTGAACCGTTTTTCTATTTTATTTAAATAATGCCCCTTAAAATGGATTTTTAGAGGTATAATAACTCCTTAAGAGTCAGTTATGCTAAACAGTTTCTCTTGATAGAAATGTTGTAAAACTCGTTAACTGCACAATTTCAGATGCCGGCTTGGTGAACACTAACTGACATGTGAATGGCCAGAGTTTGTAAAATAAATTGAAATAGTTGTTGTATCACACAGCTAGCAATGCACGAGGTGTAAGCCACAAGGGGCTCAAACATGACAGAAAATTACTTCAAGATGAATGAAAAGTGCTTGTTTCTCTTTATTAGGTTTTAGAGAACAATGAAAATGTTGAATTGTTTACAGAAGGGTTGATTAAATGTGGTCAGTAAGGCCATGTCCCTACTGCTAACTGTTAGCCTTCCCAGCACCCAGCCCCTTCCCTCCGCTTCATGCATCTTCTTATAGACTATAATGGTCACACATCTGTGTGTGAAATGTGCTCATTTTGACATTCCTCTTCTGCTCTGAGCTGTTGAGGCCTTTGTTAGGTAAAACACTGTTGTCAAGCCTAACAAGCAGGTCATGCAATTTGCTGGACAGTGCAGCAGAGAATAGCCCTGCTATGAATTGCTTCAACATCTAACAATGCTTGGTTCTATTTCAAAATACATATGTATTTTTTTCCTTTGTTCAGTCCTGATACTTTCAATATTTTGAAGAAATACATATTTTGCATTTAAAAAAAATCTGAAATGGGCTTGACATCACAGCGCACTTTTTGTTTTATTCTTTTTTTGTTAGATGTATTATGATGGGAGAGGAAAAAAGGAATTTCTGAGCTAAATTCACTTTCTACATTGTACTAAAGGCACAAAGAGATGCACCGTACCACATTCTAGCAGATTATTTGGTCTGCTTTCAAAGCAATTCAAATTAGGGCCACTTTAGGAGAAGTGGTATTTGCACAAGATGGCAACAACAGAAAATGTTCCTTTGAGGCCGTAACTTTAAAAACAGCTTAAAGATCAGGTTCATTTAGCAACAATCAGGAGAGTAAAAACCACTGGGTATGTTACTATGGCTGTTGAACAAAACTGTATTTTTTTTCCCTTTGCACCCTATTCCATAGCCTTTATCCCTTCCCCCTCTTTCCCAGAAGAAAAATCAACCAGTACTGTGCAAGGGTTTGAATGCTATTTGTGGCAATCTGTCACTTTGCATAGTGTTCCACCCTGATGTGAAAGCAGGATTTTCCTTTTTTTTTTTTTCTATCTGCAGAACATGCTTTTCCAGGCCTATTATGCATATAAACAATGGCGTATGTAATTACCTTTCTGGGATGGCAATTATTTCTCTGCATAACAACGGAAGTTAAGGCATTCAATCCTGCTGCTTCCCCCCCCCACCCCCCCACTGCCCAATAAAGGATATCCTAAATATCAAATGGAAAAAAAATCATTTGGGGATGAAATCAAGGCTCTTTTTGTCCGCCTGGTAAGGGACAGATACTATCACTGCAATCTCTAAATGTCAGCATGATCTTCTTTGTTTTGTTTGTTGGGTTTTTTTGGGTTTTTTTTCCCAAGCAGTAATTGTTTTACATGTTGTTTCAGATTGAATCATTTCAACCTTTGCTTACAAGCCAGTTTTGGCACCCCACCTCCTTACACTGAAAACTTTTGCACTTTTGCTAGGGCAGATTTCCTTGGCAATTCTGGGGGTAAGAAAATACCATACCTGTCATGTCAAAGCTGTTGAGGGTGTGAAATACTGACTTTCTTGTCTCTCTTCAAACTACAGGCTGTTATTCAGAGTGGTGGGCTGAAAGGGTGAGGGATGAAGGATAGTTTTTATTTCCTTTCCCCCATTGCGTGTCCATCTTGCTGTGTATGATTACGGTCCTCAGTGCTACTGAGAAACATCTATACCTTCAGCTGGACAGATCTGGATAGATCTGTCTATGGATAGATATGTCATTTTTTCACTGTATCTGACAATTTAACCTACCTCAAGGTTTCATCAATTGCTTTAAATCAAGGGCCTCATCCTACAAAACAATATAGTTAAGTTTGTGATTAGAGTTCAGGTCAGACTACCTTAGACCCCTTAACACTGAGCAAGGGTGGTTCCATTCCTCATCTTCCTCATCCTTCATGCAGAGACCCATGGATACTTTTTCCTTTCTCCAGTGAAAGCCATGTATGGTTAGATTTGACATAGGTGTCAGTGCCCCAGTGGCAGCCAGGAACTATACCTAATGTAATTCAGTCTCATTAGAACAGTCTCATCATTAAGCAAAATATCAGTACAGATAGTGTCTACCTATACATTCACAAAAACAGCCTAAACTACCTTTTGTGCCTGGAGAAGATGAGGCTATAATGCTGGTGCTGAAATGAAAGTCAAGCAGCAGCATGCATTTTTTCATTGTTGCAAATCAAATATACAAAATGCAAAATCTGTTTATCAGTAACAACATATGCATATTTTTAAAAGGTTGTCTTGCATCCTTTCTCAATGAAGCTTAAGCAAGGACTTAAATATAGTATACACTAAATTCTCAGGAATTAGCACCAAACTGAAGTGGATTTGTGTAAGTTCCTTTTGCACCTGACAATGCTGTCATCACTGTGCCTAACAAGGTACTCCTAATGCAAACTTGATTAAATGAAAGATGTTTTAATGAAAAATCCTACATTCCCTTCCACACCATATGCACTAGGAGACTCGCCGCATGAATGCCCTTTGTGTGTTATGAGCTGACACAAAAAACAAAGGGAGCAATAGAACCAAGAAGTAGCCTACATAAAACATAAACTTAACACCTGAGTAATGCCCACTTGCTTATCACATACATACAGGTCTTTTATTAACTGGCACACACTCTAGTTTTCTATTTATCTAGCAGAAAAGACACTGCACAAAAAATAGATGAACAGATTGAAAATTTCCTTTCTTTCACTTTTCTTCTCCAGTTCCTTTCTGAAGGGACAGTGGGCAGCAAACATACATAGCTACATGCATTCTCCAGCCCAGGGACAACACCAGCATATTAATTGAACCGAATGCTGTGAAGAGCTTTCCTATATTTATATCTGGTGATGATGCCAATAGAGGAGAATAAGAATTAGTAGAAGTTGTTCAGTTTTGTCTGTCTGGTAATGGATAAAAGAGAAACTAAAATCTCCTACAAAACAGAAATCACAAACAGCTCTGCTGGGGAATACAAGCACAGCTTTGTAACCTGTATTTCCTTTGTTTTCAATAAACATGAACACAAATCACAAGAGCCAAACCAGGGGAAATATTACTCCTGCTACTAGGATCTTTCCCTAACTCTCTTCCTTGCCAGTTTGAGTAGGTGGTTAGTGTTGATTCCAACATTTCTTTGACTGTTAATGAGCTCTCTCCACAAAAATCAACTTTCCTTTGTCTTGAAGTCAGTTCTGAGGGCCATGTTCACATCTGCATCTCTGCAAAGAATATCTTTATAAGGTTTGAGTTAAGATCCATCAATGGGAAGAAGAAAAATGTATATTGTAAGATGATGGCATTGCCCTAAGGCAGTGGTACCAGAAGCTGATGTTAGTTGGCACTATCTTCATTTGCAGCTTTCCTTTTCTATATCTCTTTTCCTAAGAGGATTTCAAAACACTTTGCTTGGATAAATCAGGAGTCCTTGCCTTTTTATGCAATGGAAAAGTATTGCTACACTTGTTTTAAGCTGAATATACTGAAATACAGAAAAAAATAAATGGCATTATCGAGAAAAAAACAAAAAAAAATTGTTGCTAAAGTTGAAAATAGAACAACAGATCCTGACTGCAGCTAAACACATCCCCTCCTTTTCTACTTCGTGCTGTTATGGGTAGAGAGTAATATCCAGAAGTCACTGAGTTATACTGTTCATATGCATTTAACAGACCAGTTTGCAGGATCAAGAAACAGCTTTGATGCTATCCTTCTCAGCTAAGGATGTAAAATATATTAATTTTTATCTGGCTTGCTTTTTACCAAGAACTTTGGTCAGAAAGCTCTAATAGATCTGAGAGGTTCAGGCTCTGAGACCTTTTTTAATAGGAAGCTGTGTTTTGGAGCTTTGTATGCAGTATATAACATTGTTCGTTTTCCTTTGTGATTATGTGATGACTTCATCTCCCCTAATCTGCCCCCTAAAACTGGCAGTAGGTCCAAGGTTTTTTAAGTAGTGGTGTTCTTTTCCCAGTTACATTAGTATTATGAAGTTCTGTCTGGTGAATAAAATAAATATTATTTCTCACTTGTTTTCACAGTCTCAGCTTCCAGAAAATGCCATAGATGACAGTAATACGGTCCTTCCATAAGACAGTAATACTGCCCTAATAAACACAGATACTTTGCTACTTTTATTTCATCTTAGAGTATGTCCAACTCAGCAGTCACTAAATTCAATCTTATCTGTTCAGATGGTGGGCTTTGACAAACTGCATAAACCTGTCCTTAAGTGGAGGACATGTTATAGTCACTACTTAGGGTGCTACAGCTTTCCTCAGTGTATAAATAGATGGGATAAAGTAGCACCAAGCGGGGACAGAGTAGATGAAAGAAAGGTTAGTTAAACACTGAGCTACTTTGTGCTTGAAAAAGAGTGATAGTATCAGGCCAACAGTTCAAAGGTTCAGTGCAAATACTCTTTATCTGTTTGGCTTTTCAATTGAAACAGTGGTCAATGGAAAGATACCACACATCCATGTAACACAAACTCAAATTTTACAGAAGAAAGCCACACACAAAAAGTGGCCTCTGTTTCCCTGATACACTGATAGTTAAAAATTTAAACCTTTGACCTCTGTAAGCATTATTTTTGGTTTCCTTTGCCTACTACTTCCAAGTGGTTTATGTCTACCCATGATGCTTTATGCCAGCTTTTTTATCAGCAATTACTTACACAGTAATTCAAATCCAATTTCAATATTGACTACTAGGTTGAAATCTCTGTGTCAAATTCTGGCGCTCTAGCATTTTCTTTTTCCATTAAGAACTTATGCAACATTAAGACTTAGGAAAAAGAAGGGAAAAAATATCTAGGGAGTGATGTTAGTGAGTCAATTATGCTTGTGTTGCATGGTTCTCTAAGGTCACATTAAACTTGTATTGCTCCTAGCACTTAAAAAGGAACATTTCTATGAAAAATTAAAGAAGGTGAAGAGTATCTGTAGTGCATAAGATAAAATTTATGTTTTTTCTTTCTGTCTGACAGCACATCACAGCTTTGTCCATCTGTACAGAGCATGTGTCCTTCCTTGAATGATTTCATCAGTGTTGCAATGCCAACATTAAATACCCTTCTGTGGGACCAGTCTTTACCTGGTTTTGCAGGAAAGCCCTTGCTGAATCCCAGTATCCAGCCAGCTGCAAGAATGGTGCTGGGAGGAACGGTTTTGGTGATACCGTACAGTGTTGCTTTCCATCAAGTGCAAGGCCAGCCCTGACCAGGTCAAGCTTAGAATAGGATGTGTGATCTTATGAGCCCACAGATGCAATTAGAGTTACATAAGCAATGAATTTGCCCTCTAGGATTCAACATCACTGTCAGTTTGGCCTTAACAGGACAGTGACGTGTCTCCAGTCGTTTCCCTGTGTTGTAATCTCCTAGACACAGAGAACAGATGTCTTGATCTTATTTGTACAGTGCTGAATACAGAGGGATACTGTGCTCTAGCTGCTGCATGGTGTCTGACTTCATATATTTAAAATAATGCATGAACACCCAATACTGAGCTTGCCAGTATTGCAGGAAACAACCACTGCCAATGGCCTACAGTCCATAATTAAAAACCTGTTTCATTGATGGCTTTAATTTCTACTTTGGGGAGTAGCCAGGGAAAATATTTCACTGCATCACCAGTTTGTCTGTCTGGTCTGTGCTGTAACTTCCTTTTGTAAAGCAGATACTCATGACCAGTGAGCTGGTGGGTGTATTTTTGTCTTCTGCTCTTGCAGTCATTTTGCCCTGCCCAGAGGTACTTTCAAAGAGAACAACCTTTTGCCTCTACTTTACACCCTTCCTGGTGAACACTCTCTAGTGTGGTCTGAGCAACTTCTCTGATATTTTCTTCTGATCACTCCTATTTTTGTTAAATGTGGGACTAAAAATGAAAACTGGAATGATGATGATCAATATATTGAAAGAATCTCATATTCTTCTGTTTAGCAACAACACTGAAGGTGAGAATGGTATGTCACGGTCTTGTGTGCAGCTGCTTGACAGGTGGTTAGGAAAAAAAGCTAACATACTAATCATTTGTAAGGAGAAATAAGTGATTCACGCTTGAATAAAACATTCTGAACATTCTGCTTTCCTTTCTACTTGGGTATTTATTAGGGATTTCCCAAGTTATTCTTGTGTCACTAATCTCATCTGAAGACACCAAATTCACTGTTCTGCATCTGGAATTATGTTGGTAATAGAGAAAAAAAAATCAAACTGATCTGACTTATGTGTATATGCACACGCAGTGTTCTGGCTGATGTTCTTAGGACATGTCTGCTTCTGCCCCGTTCCATCGGGAAAGAAGGGACGGTCCACACTGGATCAGGGTTAAAGCAGGAATGGACTTTATTTGAGGGGCGCATGGGACTTATATAGGGTCAGGATGGAGGGTTCTGGAACTGGGGAGGAGAAAAGGGCTAAGTTAGGACGGAGCATGACACAAAAGGGAAAAAAGGGGAGAAACCGCGGTGTAAAAGGGAAAACTGAGGGGTGGCTAGCCTTATAAGGTGCCGATGCACTGCACCCCCAGCCAGCCAATAAGAAACTGGGGATAAAACTGCCAATGAGAACAAGTGAACAATGCAAAAGTAATAATTACTATTCTAATACAACGAGGATATTGAAACACTGAAAGAACTTTTTAAACAGCAGTTTGGGGTCTGTTTTGCACCTGCCGAGTCCAAAGCCGATAAAACCTTTCCTTTATCATAGATTTCTTAGGTCCTGAGGTTTTTCCAGTGTTCTGATCTTTCCACTCAGCAAAGTCCTTTGCTGGTTCCTCCACATGCTTCCCCAGACTTTTAGACCACAATTCTGCTACTTGTGAGCCAAATGTTACTCTCACTTTTGGAAGTTCTTGACTGAAAGACTGTGTACCTCTGACATTTCTGAGAAACTTTCCATATTAAAACTTCCTGTGTTCTCAGAAAGCAGTATGTCTCTTCTCCTGTGAAAGTTCAGGTCCTCACGGTATCTTGTCATGCCAGGCATTAAGAAAAATACACCAATATTGTAAAACCCAAGCACTTAGGTCCTGAGGTTTTAAAGATGGTATAGCCTATTGATCTGAAGAGATCCTAGGTGTAGTACTGGCCAGATAAAGGTCCAGGAGATTTTATTTTTTTTTAATTGTTTGAGTAGAAAGTCTGATGAGGTGTATTGCATGCTAAGGTTTGTCATGTATAAAAACAGCAAATTTTTATATTAAAATTCTGAAGGAAGCAATCGTGACACTTACTAACTCATTTGTATGTCAGGAAAAGTCTCCAGTATCAGCCATCCTTTTTTTCCTTCCTGAGAATGGACTCAGTGTCTCCGCTGTCCCTGGATGTCACTTTCTGTTTACAAAGGTGAGCCTGAGGTCTCCTTCAGATTCTGAAGATGTGTCTAATTTTGCCAGTTGAGCAGACTGGATTCCTTGGCAGAGTTGGCTCTGCCATTCCCCACAAAGCTCCCAGCATTTCTGCCCTTTTGATCCATTACTTCTCAGGGGCAGGAGGCTCAGGATCTCACTAGCACCAGAAGCCATAAAGACAGGTCCTATAAGAGCGACAGCAAGGCAGAAAGGAGTACTTCACAGACGACAGAAAAGGTCATTTTTTAAGAAAATAACCATTCATAATTGGGCCTCTGTCACTTTAAATTTTAATGGTAGTAGTATTGGAACTTTAAATTACAGCTTTCAGTGGCTTCACACCGAATCTCTCAATAACTCTTTGTAATTCCCTTCCTAGGGCATGTGCACTGTGACATTGATATAGCTGTTCAAATCAAAATATATGTCTGCGTACACCATGCAGGGATCTTGCCTGTCTTCAATACTTGCAACTGGTCGAACATACAAGGAGGTATTGCATGCAAAAAATTGTACATTTATGGTGCTGATACAGCATCCAGCCCATGCACAGAGTGGACTGGTGTATACTTCTGTGTGTACAGTCTTTGGTGCAAGAGCAGGCATCCTTGCAAGAGGCAAGGTAACCTTTTAAGTGATTATTATTGCAGCAGTTGTTGAGGTTGTCATTGCACAGAGCTGCTGGAGCACCCAGAGAAAACAAATTAGCTTGCAGTTGGGATACGAATGGAGAGTGCACAAGCATTTTCCTTCAAGAAGAACAAAACTACATTCAGAGTGATCCAAAAGCAAGTGGGGTAAAAAATAAAAGTGGAGAAAGTTCCAAGTGTGTTACATTCTGATGTAAATTAAGTCCATATTATGGATTTTGTCATTGTTTTGCTCAGTTTTACTAATTAACTTGGCATTGTGGTATTTGTGCATACCTGGTGCACAGTCTCTTCATCTGCAGCTCCAGTTCTGAGCCTAGGGAAAAGCACAACACTGGCAAAGAAAATGTTCAGTTCTCTGTGACCTGAAAATACACTTTTAAACCCCAGAATGGAAGAAGGTCTCAAAAATAATTTCTGAAAAGCATGTTTTGTGAGTAACCAGCTTTGAAAACAGACAGGATTGCTCCTAAGGAAGAAGGTAAATTTTCTACTAGTTGTACATTGATGAGAGCTAGAAGTGGTTGAACCTGTAGTTTACAGTAAGGGGGAGAGCACTTTGTCCTTCCAGTAACCATGTCTGGATAACTGGAAATCTGCATATGGTAGCTGAGACTAGGCTCCTGCCTATTCCTGCTTCTAGCCTGGATGAAATGCATGAGGATGGAAGTCACCTAAACTACTTTGTTCATGCAATTCAGAGCTATTTCTGAATAATCCAAGCTTTCATTTTAAACAAAGTGTCTGGCACTTTATGGTTATGAAGAAATCTCCCTGAGCTATGAGTGAAACGTGGAGCCACTGAAAGCAACTCCACTGCAGATTGAGTGGGAAGTGGCAGTGCAGAGGAATGAATGCTTCATAGGGTAAACAGAAGTGCAAGAGATGGGAAATTGTTCGCATTTTATTAAATCAGACTTTTACAGTAGTTGTTGAAAGCAAAAAACACTGAATTATATTTAGATAATAGTTCCATAAATAATGTGTGTTTTCACAGCAGTCGGAAAGTCTGGAATTTATGTGCTAATTACAGACCCCAAATTATCTCTGCACAGATTTGCAATTAAAACTGAAATATTTTCATATAAAATGTGAGCCTTGTATTCATAGCAACAGCTAAGAGACATGCTGGTTACAGTTTGCTCAGTAAATATGAATATTTTATGTTTGAACACAATTGTTTCACTATTGTTGTGCTTACATTAGGTGTAATAAAAACTGGAAGAGTTTAAAGCTGAGTGTGACATTGCGGACTGTTTTTCCTTTTAGAAAAAAATATTCTGTATATAGTAGTGTATATGCTGCAACAATCTAGGGGAATGATGATTACTGAAAGACATAGAAAGAAAAATTTCTTCATATAGTTATCTTCTTAATAAATATTGTAAAAATATATACTTTTAAAACCCTGTAGTGACAGCGAAGTGCAGGAAGAATGCAAAATTAGGGAAAACATTGAATAATTCAGTAGCTTGTTATGTGATTAGATCTGATTGGTCCATACTAAGATTCTGCCCATAAAAATGGTTTCCCATGGTAGCATTGGTCTTAGGGTGGGGGGCTTATGATGTCCATAAAATGGGAGAACAAGGCTTACTGGAACTAATAATATCATGGCAGTGCAGAATGATTGATGATCTTTAAAAAGGCCTAGATTGGTTTCATCTTTCTTCAGATTTTATCACTCACTCTTTCTTAATCACGTGCAGTCACTAAGGCAAAGAGAGGTAACAAGTGTTTGATGTATGATACTTGAGCTACTTTTGTCAGAACTGCATTTATTTTAAACCGCTTTTTTATTTGATGCTCACAAGATGTAGATTTCTTTATTTTTTTCTTCACCTGATGAGAACAGACAGTCCTGGGGTTGGATCAAGAGGTAAGCCAAGCTTGTGTTAAAACAACAGTGCCAAAAATTGCAGTAAAAATTAA
>JAWWTY010000088.1:2464510-2492126 GCA_035222235.1 Margarornis squamiger
CTGACATCTTGGGAGAACCTTCTGTTCTTTATTATTTGCAGTATACGTACACCTTTCAGAATGCTGCTTAAGCTTCTTGGAATACATTATCTGTGTCAGTTCACTTTCTCCTTCACAATCTGCAGAGAGCCACTAAAGCTTCTTTTATGTCAGAAGACATTTTAGATGAATAGGGAAAAAACCCCACTTAATTTAATCAATTGGAGAAAAAAAGGGTCATTTCTACTTGTTTCTGAAAGCCTACATATCTCAAATATAACAAATCAAGCCAGATATTTTAATCATTTGTTGCAATGGTCCTTATCAGTAGCTTATTCATAAAGATTGCAGATGTGTGAACTGAAACATGTTTGTCAGGGTCCCAAAAGGAAGAGTATAAAAGAGTTGATCAAGTAACAAAGTATTGGAGTCATGCACATTTGTAAAACTTTCCATTATTCCCATTTGTTCTGATTGGAAGAATAAAAGAAATAAATCCACAGGACACTAGATTTCTGAGCCCTATCACTGATACACACACATATGTTTGTTTGTATAAATATAATTACAAGACCATATGCATACCTGTGCCATACACCTGTATGCTCGGGCATGGCTATATGTTTGTGACAGTTTTGTCTCCTATAGAGTGTAACAGTTTTCTGTTTTGACAATCTAAACACTGACTCGACACTGTTTAACAACATCAAGAACAGTTTTAGCAATTAATTTCTGCCCTTAATAGTACTGTCAAATTGTGCAACTCCCCTTGGAACGGGGAGCCATAACAGCAAAGGCTGTGATAGTGAAAGAACAAGATAATTCATTAGACAATTCTGCAGCAGCTAAAAGTGGTGAGGGATGTCAGACCATGTTCCTGTGCTTCAATACTAATGAGAGTCATTGCATATTCATAATCCTAAATACAGTCAGCTTCTGATAAAAACTTTTGTCATCGAAGCTTCACATCAAGAGTAAAGCATTGCACACCTTGTGTCGTGGTAGTTCCACCAAGCCAGAGTAAGAGCAAGATTGATTGTTTTCCAATGCAGCCTGACAGGGAACTAAGAGATACTGCCCCAAGGGTCCTGAAACTAAGCTTAGTTTGATTACAAGGCTCCAAGTAATCAAAGAAGCAAGAGAGGGAGGAAAGTGGGGGGAAGAATGTTGTTTTGTCTTGTTCATGGGTTTGAAGCTATTTGGTTTTTTTAACTATTTTTAAACATAAAAAAGGATCTAAAAATATAGTTTTCCTTATTGAGTGTTGAGAGCAATTATTTGTTAGGTTTTTAAAACAGTTCATATCAGCTTTTATCATGGAGAAAGAATGGCAGGCTCTAGCAAACTTTTTCTCATATTGTAGGAACAATGCTGCTTGTCTTAATAGATACAAATCTCTGAAACTGTATGAAGTTTCACATCACTATGAATAGCAAAAATTAGTGAGCTCAATCTGACACGTATTAAAATCAGCTCTACTAATTGTTGTGGTCCCCAGAATTGACTTCTTGGAGGTTCCTTTTAATTTTTTTTGTTGTCAGATTCTTCTTCTTCTCATCATTGTTGCCGTTTTTAATTATTAGTTTTGAGAAACTACCCATCCCTTTGCTGGCAGTCAAATCCTGCAGGTGCACAGCTCTGCTAGCCTTTAACCTGTCTGCTGGCACAGCTGTTAGCTTCCCTGAAGACAAAGAAGAGAAACGTATGTTTCAGCACCCACTTTGAAAAAGACTGGAACATTTTCTCACTCATAAAAATCTCTTTGGCTGGAATGCCAGCACATTTCCACATCTATCTGACAGGCAAACAGGCTATGAAATATACATAAGATTAAGTAAAACAGGACTTTAACACAAAGGTTGAAAAATCTCATTGCAGTGAAGAATTAGATTTATTTTTTTTTAATAATTATAAAACAGTGCATGTAGAAAAAAAATTACTGTCATAGATCAAGAGAAATCAAAGAGGATCAAGAATGGGAAGATTTCTCTAAACTGTTGAATATCTCAGTCATATGTATACAGTCTTTGAAAACAGAGAAATCTTGTAGTTATGATTGATTGAAGTAACTGATTATCCACAGATATTGTAAGTGTTGAAACATTAAATTGTCAGCCATATCAGTTTGATTGCACTAAAACATGAAAACATTGACTTTGTCTAGTTATAGAAATTTATTTTTCCCAGAATGACAATTGTTTAAGTAGAAACCAGGCAGCTTGCCAGCTCTCCCTGTCATACATTGAAGTTTGCAAATGCAACACATATTTTCAAAAGTTTGACAAGGCCCAGTGAATGGGTCATAGGTCTTAGGCAAATAATCTTGCAATAAGAAGATATCCATATACTGTTTCAATCTTCCTTAAGCCTGGTATAGACTAATAGTTACTCATTGCAAACCAATGAATGACATAAACAACAATTTGCATTCAAGGGGTACATATATTCAGAGCTCCTCAATTATGTAAAACATTTCTCTAAAAAAAACAGTAACCCCCCTTGGACTGAAGCTATAGGAACAAGTTTGATTAATATGTTTTACAAGCCTGAAGTAAATGCTCATCATATCTACCAGTAAGCTGACAGCTTTCAAAAAAGAACCTTTGTTCCTGGGATAAGTAAGTTGTGTGATCTTCTTTAAGATACCATACTCAAAACCTTAGAGGGAGAAGGTGTTACATTCAAGCAAATTCTACTCAGAATGTGAATGCTGTTAAGTCTGTTTTGTATTCCAGATCCTTGATATGCACAAATTATTTGACAATTTTGTGACTTTTTTTAAAAATTTGTTTTTCTTGCTGTTCAGAACACCTATGCTTTCCCATTAGACAGAAGGGTACTTGAGAAGCTTTTTACCTATGGCAGGAGAAAGTCACCATTAACCAGTGACCTGCATCACTTTTGTGCTTACCTGAGTTTTAAAAAGTAAGGCCTGGGCATAGATATTACCAGATATGTTAAAAATTACATTTGATGGACTGAAAAAGAAAGGAAGTAGATCAAAATTTGGAGGACCACAAAGGAATGATTTAGACCAATCCATGAGAAAGAAAGGGAATGATTCCATCTTTTCTGGGGTGTTAAATGTTTTCTCCTAACTTAAGTGCTAACACCTCTGCCACAAAGAATTAGGTCATGGCAGGTTTTGTCTTCAGCATTAATGAGCAAATACCTTAAATACATGCCAGCTGATGAAAATATAAAACTCTGCTTATCCATTACCATGGGAAAATATATACTTCCTGACATCTTCAGCCAGAAAGGTTATTGTACAGCATGAAACATTACATTTGATTACTTTTAGAAAGACAAATATTACACTCAGTTGTATAATTTCGAAGTTGGAAAAGAACATTCAGCTTATATAGTCAGATATTTATCTGTTTGTATGAGTTACTATAGTGAATAATAGCAATTAACTAATTCAACTGTTTTTAAAATACAAATAACTGACCAAATGGGGCAGGATTCCATTTCAGTTTCAAGACAGATAGAGGAATTAATCTTATTTCTATCCATCAATGTGCCCTTCTAATTTTGGTCTGGAGGTCTGTGAAGAGCAAAAGAGATGCTCTTTGTTGTTTGCCTACCCCCACTCAGCTAATCTTCTCTTCTACAGACTCTGGGTAAATCCAAGGTGAGTCAGTCTTAGTCTGAGGTCTTACATGCTTGCTCTGCAATCTGACACACTAGATAAAACTTATATCCAAAGTGTGTCACCTGTCCTTCCCAAAGTGAGGTGAACAAACAAACCTGAAGCTGTTCCTACATCAAACAAGTTATGATTACTATGACAATGTGACCCTAATTTCTGTATTATTTACAGGTTTAGAGCACACACACAAAAAAAAAAATCCACATCCTTATTTAATTGCTGGTTGAGTTATTGTTATTCTTTTAAATATGGCATTCTCTGAACACAAGCTAACTTAATGGTCCTCAAAAACAGATCTTTCATGAGTCTCCACTGGCACTACAACATCCTTGCAGGCTCTGTAGTATTCTCCCACAGGACAAATTTGTAGAGTCAAGCTTGGTTTCAGGAGCAGACTTGGCCACAGCTTGGGCACGAACAGACAGACACTTTGCTGTGTAGTGTGGGAACCTGCATGGAGCTGGCAGAGACAGTCAATGATCAGCAGATATCTCAGTTATTCCAACAACCTCCCACTGGCAATATCCATTTTAGAGTTCCTCGAAGCAATATATTGACAATAGCTAGTTCTTCCCTTCTCCATCCCAAGTCAAAATATATGGAAACAGCCAGAGAAACACAGCAGGAAAGATCATCCATCCTAAATATGTATTAGTACAATTTAAATTTACCTTCATGCTGGGGGGAGAGTATTGATGCACTAAAAATAATAAATAACACCTGGTTTAATCCAAGATGGGAGTTCATCCCTTCTTATACAGAAATTTATTTAAATTATTGGAAAGATATTGGAAAGTTCAGAGGTTTTTTATTCCTTTCTCACTTTAACCTGTTTTGCCCTAATTAAGCTCCTTTTTGCTGAACAGGCATTCTTTAGTCCTTTCACTTTATACTCCTCCAAGACCTGCAGTGTTGTCTTCTTTAGGAGAGGTCAACAGTTTCCCCAACACCAGAATGAGTTTGGATTTTCACACCATTTCTTAAACGAAACTCAAAACCCTGAAGTAAAAAGTATTAGGGCCTTTCAGTCTATGATAGCAGGTTGTTGTATGTTATTATTACTGTCTTAAAGAGACAAAGTATATTTCTGTCGATCCATGTGTACTTAATAAATTTCTAACTTCAGAATTCAGGAGGGAGATCATTCAGTCTTTGTAATTTGCTATGACTGAATAACTCAAAGTACTTCATTGTTTTCATGACATACATCTGCCTGTTAAGGACATATTTTTATTTCCTGTGAAAAGTGACGTTGGAATAGAATTTAGAAACAAAAATATATTAAAAGAATGGGAGAACTGATTTACTGGAAAAAAGGTTAAGTTCTGAGTATTGGTAAGTGTTCAGTGAGATGTAATAACAACCTATAAATATTTGAGGGCTTTTAACAGTAATCGTGGAGAAAGAAATTACTGGCTATGTCATTGAAATATTTATCTTGATGTATCTGTCTTATAGGAGAAAATGACAACAGTATTTCAGACACTGTGGTGTGATAACTGGTCTTTATTTTAAATATTTAATCACAACAACCAGAAAAACTGAAAAAGAAAATAGAAGGTTATGTCTGGAAATTTTATTTGAAAATGCAGTCAATTGAATTATGCTGCAACATCCCAGATTAATTTGCAGAATCCCCATTGGCTTCATAAAACTCCAGTGAAATGTATGGACAGAAATAGCACTCCTTTGACACGAGGATTAATGAAGTAGAGAAAGGAAGAAATAAAAGAACCAGGAAATTCAACATTCAACCCATCTGTCCCCTCTCTTTTAACACATGATAATGTCTACACTTGTATCATTTGCATGGTAATTAATTTAATAATATTATATCTGTTCTAAAGTTTTGATTTCCCATAGATTCTTTGCTCTTTCATTCTTAACTGCTCCTGCCTATCAGTGTCATCTATTTTTGTTACCTGATAGAGTATCAACTCCAAAATATCTTTGAGTTCTTGAGGTCCTGCCTTAAATTTTATACTTTTCTAAACTCTTATGAAAACAAATAAAGCTGAAGTAGGATTGTTTCCAACTGTTTTAAGGGAAACATGAAGGCATAGAAGTTATGTCCATCTTCCTCCATAGGAGTGACCTTCATTTGGGTATAAACTCGAAATTCTGTTGAAAGGTAGAGACAAATGAGATTAAGTAACCATAATTATATCTGAGAGGAGCCAAGTAGTAGTTTCTAGTCTATTGACTTTGTGTTTATTTCCTATTTCACTGTTTGCACTCATTTTGATGGCATATATCTGAGTGGGGTGCTTAACAAACCTGAAGGACAGGATGCCATCCAGAGAGACCTGAACAAGCTCAAGAAGTGGGTCCATGGGAAATCCATCTAGTTCAACAAGGCCAAGTGCAAGGTCCTGCACCTGAGTTGGGGCACCTCTCACTATCAATAAAGGTTGGGGAATATGTGGACTGAAAAACAGCCTTAGGAGAAGGACTTGTGGATACTGGTGGATAAAAGGCTGGATATGACCTAGCAAGGTGCACTCTCAGTCCAGAAAGCCCTCTGTGTCCTGAAAAGCATCCAAAGCATTGTGGCCAGCAGGCTGAGGGAAGGAATTCTGCCCCTCTATTCTTCTCTACTGAAACCCCACCTGGAGTCCTATGTCCAGCTCTGGGAGACCTTAGAGCCCCTAAGAGAGCTACTGAGGGACTTTTGACAAGAGTATGGAGTGATAGGTATGGACTTTAAGCTGAAAGGAAATAGATTCAGATTAGATACAAGGGAGAAAGGTTTTAAGATGAAGGTGGTGAGAACACTGGATCAGGTTACCCAGAGAAGTAGTAGTTGTCCACTCCATCCCTGGAAACATTCAAAGCCAGGTTGAACTGCACTCTGAGCAACCTGACCTTGTTGAAGATATCCCTGCTCATTTGCATGGGGATTGGACTAGATGAACTTTAGAGGTCCCTTCCTACACAAACTATTCTATAATTCTTTATTTTATTTTTTAGTTAAGGGAATATCTTGTGCTAGTATAATTTCCTCTACTTGTCATCACATGGTGATAACTAGCTGATGATGCAAGAGATCATGACTACTCAAGAGCATACTTCTCAATTAAACAAACATTTTCAAAATGCCACACTTTTGAATAATAGTGTTAAAGACTTCAGCTGCTCCAAGTAATTCACAGCATAAGTTGCAGATCAGATACATCCTCAAGCTTCCAGTGGTGGCAATTGGCTTACTGCAGGTACCACCAAACCTTCAGCAGTGTCTACACTGGTAGCATGTGTGTCACCAGGAAGTTTGGCTTCTTATAATGAAAAACGGTGTATGGATCTAGTCATCATTTCAGATTGATGTGTTTCAGTTGGCAACATCCTTTTATCCATCAGGTCTTCTTAATTTATGGCTGGGAAGGAGGAGACCTCCTGCCCATTTTGCTCTTTCTAGAGTCATGATCCTGGTCACCTAAATGTATACAAGAAGAGTTTCTATGGTCCTCATCTTTTTCTTGTGTGACTATTCAATCTACCCATTGTTTGGTCCTGTGTTATCTCATGGCAATAAGGCAAATTGACAGTTTCTTGTAGGAGAAGTTGCATGCTTAATAAAGATGGAAAAAATAAAATGGTCATTTCCAGCAATGGAAATGGTTGTCTAATTCCTATTGTGTCATGATTTTTTTTCTCCTTTTGAAAATGCAAATCAGCATCACTACATACAGAAGGTAACAAATATATTTTTTTGTTGTTTTGAACCAAAATCAAAATTAAATACTCATTTAATCTTTTTTTTTTTCTTTCTCTGAATCTTCAACAAGAAATTGATGTAACACTGAAACATGTAACAAATTTCAGTATTTTCTTACATGTATTACTTTCAGTTATTTTTCTACCCTAAATGTCACCAATATTTTTAATTACGTTATTTAAAAAATAAAACATCCAGACAGGATATCTTTTCCAGTTTTCAAAGCACAAAGCACAAAGATTAATTTGGGGGGGAGGGTGGGGAAGGAAAAAAAAAAAACACCTTAGTATGCAAGATGTTATATTGGGTTTAATTCCAGTAGGATACCTGCAGTTTCGGTATAAAGGTGAGGGAAAATTATTCTCTCCAATAAATATTTACTGATTCAGGTCTTTAGAATTCTGACATATTCTTTAAATATTTTTGCTATTGTCATCATACTAATCATGTGTGCAAATAAAACATGCTAAAAAAATTCACCAAGAGTAATTTTCAAAAATAAAAAAGGCTTCCATTTTAATGTATTTTGAATTCCAAACTCCATAACCTCCTCTAGAAAATTATACAAACTTTTTCATGATCCAAATCTGAGCCTCCTGTTTCCTTTTTCTCTGGTGTAATCTTTGGAGAAAGAGCCTCAGTGACAACTGATTAATATTTTCCTTGCTATCACTTTATACCTGCAACTAGTACAGTGGCATAGCAAATGGAGCAGCTAGGCACACAATACAGATTTCAAATGGAAAAGGAAATTAACCCTTTGCTAATAGATGGGTGGTTCATGTCATATTTTATATTTAGTTTGTATTTTTGTAAAGTAAGTATTTATATACATTGCTCATGCAATTTATTATATGTGTCTGTGTGAGTGAAATATATGAAGATTATTTATGGTCTGTGTGAAAAGGTTGTGAACAAATTCAATTTATGGAAGGGGATTGCTACTCCCTTGTGATCATGACAATATGTATTTCTAAAAAAACAGAGACAGATCTTAGCCTCTTTTCTACTTAGCAAAACTCATGATTCTTAAGATGCTGGCAGTGATTCTTTAAGTGACAGTATCTGTCCCTAAAACAGAGTAGGATATATTGCAGCATCAGTCAATAATGCAAAGTAATTTATACCTGCAGATCATAAGTTGTAACACCATGTGTGAAGAGACAACGCCCTGGAAATCTGCAAGTCTTTCCTTATCCTCTTGTTCTGCTACAAGGACTAGCCAATGTCTGGATGCAGTGTTCTATGATAAATACTTTGATGCCCATATTTTGAGAGCAAAAGAGTAGTATTTGGTTCAGTGAGCACTTTTCTCATTCTGGGCCAATCTCTGGAGTGCATCCTTGAGGCAGATAGAAGATTGTTGAGTAATACACAAAGTCAGTTGATGGCACAGCAGGACATTAGTTTATATTATGAATATAATCATCATAGGGCAGAAAAACAATAGTTTTCTTCCCAAATTATTTTCTTTTAACTCCTTTAGTATGCAAGGAAAATTACAGATTTCAGCAGACTACAAAACACTATTTTAGTAACTCTGATAATTGTCAATGTAAGAAAATATGAATATTACGAATATTTGCACTTGTTGTACTAGATGTCTGGAAATAATATCTTTATCCAATATATTTTTGCAGAATTTCTGGCCCATTCTAATAACTTTTTATTTGGGTCAAGTCATATTCTGCTATCCCTTGTGACAGATTAAATGTGCTAATAGTCTTTTCATATTGAAAGTTGCTTTCAAATTAATGCCAGCATGGTTTCTCTGTATTTTCATTACATATTTACATGTCTCCTGTAGGACATGTTAGCAGCCTCTTCATTTATTCCTGAAGATTTTGGTGATTTAATCTAATAAAAGATAGAGGAAAATTATCTATTTCAAAATTAGAGGTTAATTATTATATATTTATGATTTTAAGGTTTGGGTATAAAAACTGAGGCGCTTTAGTGTACTTTGATGTATTCATTTTTGCAGAAATTTTGAAATAAATTAGAATTATTCTGTTCATTTTATAATCAAGAGACATATGTTTTTAACTAGCCTATAACCTCACCTGTTACAAGGTAGTTTCAGATGATGCAATAAAGTATTAAGTTGGTCAAACATAATAAACCATAAGCAAAAATTTTAATTATATCAGATTAAATCTTGAAGATATTAAGTCATTTTTAGTCAGCATTTACATGTATAAACATTTGGGGAAGTGACTAGAATTTCTCCTAGCACTAATAAACTTAGTCTAAGGTTTTTTTCTTTGCTGTTAGACATTAAATGATCCCATCAAAAATTAATCTGAATACTTGCTTTATAACTGAAGTTTGAAGATATTTTCTCAAGCTAGTTATATTTTAGTGGTTTAATCTCATAGGTATTAAACATAATTTGACAATATAGATTATCAAACAGAATTAACTTTATTTGCTGAAAAATTCTAATTGCTTCTTTTTAATCAGTGTATGAGTTCACAAAGTGGGAAAATTAATTTCCTACATATGATCAAATCCTTATTTCTCCAATTCAGAGAAATTTACTTTCAATGTACTATTGCTTGGTGGAGGGATTAATATGCGTTAGACTGTAGCAAATATAGCATTCAGCAAAATTTTGTGTATTCTTGTTGTTACTAACAAGACAGTTAGTAACATTCAACATTGTACTTCATACTAAATCAGCTTACCATGATAAAGTTTATAAACTGTCTGTACTCAGTTTATCCTGTTTGTAAAACAAGGGGAAAAACCAATCCTTGGTTACTCTAAGTCAGTGCTTTCTACTTGTTTAGTTTGGGGTGTTGGGGTTTTTTTATAGTCATGTAATCACTTCAGTGGATGTTTAGGATTGTACCGAGGCAGCGGTGATGGAAGGGTTCGAGGAGTCGCAGCTGGTGGTGGTAGGTGACCCATGATTCCGACACATATAAAAGAGCAGAAAGTACAATGGCTCTGTAGACACTAATCTTTGTACTTTTCTCCAGGTGTTTATTGCACCAAACACTTTTATGGAGTTTTCCAAAAGCTCTGTATGCTTTTGCTAACCGGTTTTCTATCTCTTTGTCAATCTTACCATCTGGGGAAATGATGCTTCCCAGGTAGCTGAACTGCTGAACTGACTTAAACTCTGATTCACCTATGGTGATGTGGGGATGATGGAAGACTTCCTGAGGTGCAGGTTTATAGAGAACTTCTGTCTTCTTCAAGTTGACTTCCCATCCAAAAAGCTCAGCAGCCTTTGCAAAGCAGGATGTTAAGCGCTGCAGAGCTGCTTCTGTGTGAGCAATGAGGGCGGCATCATCAGCAAAAAGCAGCTCATAGACAAGGTGATTCATGGTCTTAGTGTGTGCTTTCAGTCGCCTTAGGTTGAATAGGCTTCCATCGGTAAAATATCAGATGTAGATGCCGTTTTCTTCATTGAGGTCTGCAGTGGCCCTTTGGAGCATCATCTCAGCTACTAGGTTCATAAAAGAGCAAATTAGGAGAAGCAGGAATTTATTTACTCTGAGGATTGTGCAAGAAATTATTGTTTAAGAAGTGGACAAGAGGGGAGATCTTCCATTGAATAGTCTCTGAAAAGAGAGGTGTGGGTCAATAACACATCAAAAAAGCTGCTAATCAGAAGGGCCCTAGGATAAGTCTGCAAAAGAAAACCTAAAATTAGCTGAGTATCAGTATCTATCACCATTCATTACAGTTATTCCAGAGCTTTGCATGGAGTGCTTTTTTCACAGAAAGTATTCAGTAATTTGTATTATGAATATAAGCTTGATTATAATTTAAACATTGTTTTCATGTCTTCTGGGGCTTCTTGGTGAAGTTTCTTTTTAGAATATGAGTAGTAGATAAAGTCCATTGTTGGTTATTTAACTCTAGTTTCTCCAACAAGAAAGTCCTCAGACTGCAGATGGATTGCAAAGGGGTTTTAGCAGTGTATTTGACATATTGAGAAAACTCCATATTTTTTTCTGCTATTATTTTCCATTCTAAGCTAGTCTCATGTCTCATGCCAATGTTTCTTGCAACAGTCACAAAAACAAAACAAACAAAAAACAAACCAAAAAAAACCAAACAAACAAAAAAAACCAAGTAAGGAATAGACTGATGAACTATGCTTTATAAATAAAACCATATGAAAAATTTTATTAAAATATATTTTATACTGAGTCCAGCTTGCTATTGTTCCTCCCATTCCACAGTCACTGCAATGTGGGTTTGACATTACCAAAGTTGAACTATGGTAATTTCTATGTAAACATGTTCATAATGAGCAATGGCCATGTCACCATGGCAGCTTATCCCACATTCCAACCCCAAACAGCTTGCAGCCCCACCCAGATATCTCTTGGACCTTAAAAATGTGAAACTCATGTTTCAGCTCTGGCCTCCTGGGGATGTTGGCTAGTCTGCAGATTCAAGCCCTTGTACTCTGCATGTTATCTCTTGGCTGTCAAAATTTGCAGGATGCATGTCCACCTAAATAAGTGAACTGCCACTGCAGGAAAATGGTGTATAAGATGGTGTATTACCATTCCTCTCAGACAAAGAGTTAAAAGTGTTTTCAAACAAACCTCACCTAGTTCTCAAGGTTCAGGCACACGTGGAGCTTTAAACTTACAACAAGGCATTTCTCCTGCCTCTTTTTCTACTTTCCTCTTAGTAAAATAAACTCCTTTTAGATAGCAGTTTTCAGAAAAATGAAATTCATTTTCTATAACAGTACTCCAGACTGATCTTTTTTTTGCTAAAAGCCCATCATTTTAAAATACCTCACATATATGTAGAAAAGACCATAAAGATGTATAGTCTCCTTGACTTAAAATGTGAGAAATGGCCTATATACCTATATATGTGTGTCTGTACATGATTTTCTCTAATTTAAAGGACTATACAAAATGCTTGTCATTATTTTGTTACAGAGTATAGAGTGGGAGAAAAAGTGCCTTATTAATACCTGCAGTACCACTGCCATCTGGAGAGCCTCAGCCCACACTGGAGAAATTTGGACTCAAATTTCTGGTGTGTGAACCCAGACCTCAAATTCAATCAGTCAAAGATATGGCTGTAGTTTTAGCCAGCATTTCACACCGATTTGACACTATTATAAAGGCCAACACAAGGTGCAGAGAAAATATGGAATTAGTCCCACAGGGCTTAATAAAAACGTAGGAAGGGGTAAAAAATTCATAGATCATTAGTGAACCTCTGAGATAAGTATATTTTAAATAACTTAAAAATTTTCTGGAAGGTGCCAGTATAAAACAAAAGTTCCAGTACAGCTAAGAGGAAAATATAAAACACAAATAGAATTCTATGGAGACCTTTAGAAACAAGTCAAAATTTGTCTTCTACAAACCCCCAAATGCACACTCACCTGTTCTTCCTGTATCTCATGAGGAAAGGGTGGTTCTGGGTTTCGGCTCCGGACGAAGAGCCTAGAAGCCTATTTCCATCCAGCACTTCTTCCAAAATTGCCATGTTGTCCTGCTTTCTCTAACATTTGCTACAAAATATTTCATATTTATTCTGTCTTACTCAAGATACAGAGGGACACCTACACTTGAAATGGTTGTGCCCAACACTGCATCTGGGTCTTCCAAAACAAGCCATTGCACTGTCCTTGTGTTACGTAGCTAAGGGTGTCTGTTTCATAGACACTATTCAAGGAACAGCAGCAGCATTGCAGGAGCTGACACTTCAAATTCAGTGTGAATGAAAAAACTCATGGGGCCAAAAGAATGGCCAGCCTTTCTTTTATTATTTTCTCTTTCATGATATGTGATATTTTGAAGACAGAGTGCTGCTGCTGTTACACATGAGTAGCCTGTGACAATGGGTGAGGAGGAGGCTTTTCCAAGCTTCACACAAGGAAATGCATTAAAAATGTAAACCATGCTAGCTGTGTGTGTGTGTGTGTTCAGGTGGCTTACTGAGATGTAGCTTATTGTAACACTACAAAATCTATTACATGCATCTGTGGTTGTTTAATATCATACAGCTTTCACTAAACATGTGTTGGCCAATGTTATCCTGTCCTTCCAGATTCATGTTGGTTTTTGTGCACTACAAACCTTAGCCTAGTTCCTTCTTTGTCCTACTTCTTGTCAAGAGTGAAAGAGCCTGGAAACTGCTTTATCCCACCTCAAGTAACAGGCTCTCCAAAGGCCCATGGATAAAGCTGGAGTAGTTTTGTGTTTGTCCATGCAAGGACCAAGCCACACACTCCAAAAAAGTTCACATTCAAAATGCTGTGCAATAAGAAAGAAAGGGACATTACAGACGCTGGATACGTTGTCTGAGACCATCCTCAGTGGCCCAATCTTCACTAGGAGCACCAGGTGGGAACACTGCAGCGCAAGAGAAATTTAAAACATTTGGGAAGTCCATTAGATGTAGCCTTCTTGCCTTGAGCCATTCATTCAAGTATGAGTTATGTGAGAAGAGGAGGGGAAGGGAGGGAGGGGAGGGGAGAAGAGGATATTTCAGTTGGAAGGGGCCTACAATACTTACCTAATCCATCTGCCTCACCACTTCAGATCTGACCAAAGTTAAAGCATGTTATTCAGGACGTTACCTAAACACACGTTAACACTGACAGGTTTGGGGCATTGACCATCTCTCTAGTTCCAGTGTTTGAAACAACCCTTTCAATCAAGAAATCCTTCCTAATGGCAAGCCTAAACCTTTCCTGACACAGGTTTACACCGTTCCCACATGTCCTGTTGCTGAATCCCAGGAAGAATAGTCCAGCACCTCCCTCTCCACTTCCCCTCCTCAGGAAGCTGTAGGTAGCAATGAGCTCATCTCTCAGACTCCTTTACTCCAAAGCAAACAAACCCAGGTTGCTCAGCTGCTCCTCAGAGGATGTGCCCTTCAGCCTTTTCACTAGCTTTTTTGCCCACCTTGGTGTATTCTGCCTAGAGAGCAGCACTTAAGACGCAATGCATAGGGCATATCTCAAACTAGTAGAACTATCCAAGCTGCGGACCAAGAAGGACCATACTGGAGCTTGCCATAGCTTGTTGGTAGCCCTATTTCTGTCTGTCCAAGGGTGTCTCCTTAAAAATGAAAATTGATTTACAGGACCACAACAGAGTTGTTCCAAAGGTCAATGATAAAGAGACAGTGTTGACATAATGATTAATAATAAATTATAAAATAAAATAAAGCTGATCTCTTTTGTGCTCCAAAACTAAGACAGTTGTTTGCAATAGATCCATGATACTAAGACATACATTTCCCAAAGGAACCCAAAGGCTGTACTCCTGTCTGCTGTTTGTGCCAAGCTGTAAAATGATCTGTCATGAAAAAGTGAGGAGCCACACAGTTCCCTAGTGATCTTCATGCAGGTGGGCACCATGTCCATCCTGGTGGCTGTTATTTAAACAAGTAAGTGATGAGGAGTGAGTACACTGTAGCTACAGATTAACCCTATGTGTCCCAAAGAGCAGGCCACATTCTGTACTCAGGAACTAAAAGACGGTGAGATGGACACAGAAGTTATTTTGGAATGCATAAGAAAAGCACTTTAATAAAATACACTGATTTAGGGAAATTAAATTCTGAAATTATACGAGTTTTTTTCTGGGAAATAGCTCTTTCCACATTAACCATTTGTAGTTATTGAAAAAACTTATATCCCACTGATAAGAAATGTGAGTAGTGTATTTTCTACCCACTCTCACACGGAGCAAGGCAAATATATATACTGTTATACATTTTTTGCATTGGAGATTAGATTTTTCAGTATTTACATCACCACCCAGAAATTATATTTACACAATACAAAAAATTTCATCAAACAATGGTAATAGCTGAGGTGGGAAAAATCTGGTTTTCCCTACTTTGTCCTAGTTTAGTGTTAGTTTAATGATATGTGACATTGCTATCAATGCAATGCAGTAAAAATGAAATGGTACCCGATATTCACAGGCACTATGAAAATTTTAAATGACAACAACAAGAACAAAAATTATACTTTCCCTTTCCTTTCCCGTGAATTTGCATTAACATAAGGATATGTGACTTTGCTATCCATGCACTGCAATAAAAATGAAACTGGTGACCAATGTGCTCAAACAGAGTCTTCAAATAAAATAAAATAAAATTGAAAAAAAAAAATTAAAAATTATATGCCTTTGCGTCATGTAAGGGATAGATGATGTGAGGAACAAATTTCACTTCACTGCCACATCACAAATAATATGCCAGCTGAAAACCTATATTTCTTTCTCATCACAAGGGAGAAAAAAGGTATTTTGGAACAATTTCTTTAAATTTCTCTTCATTTTTTAAACATTAAAAATATGGTTTAAAACACTTTCTTATATTAGAGTCATTGTGTTTATACATTTCCTAAATTAATGCTTTTTAGTAACATATTTGTGTCTAACATTACTTATATAAATAAAAATATACAGTCATTTTATGAGATAATAGGCAAACAGACATCTCCATGCAATATTTTCCTCATTAGATGTGCTCATGTTAGCATATTTTTATGACTTCACTGCAAAATACAATGTGCTGATTTGAAACCTTCTTAAATACAGCTTATTATGTGTGTTAACAAAACCAAATGCTCTAGTTATGCTTGGAGAATTGTTTGATAAAGGAGTACTTAACACCACTGTAGTGCGAGGCAATGTGACCTCAAAGAACATGCCCACAGACACAGTGGGAGCAAAAGCAGTGGTTCCCCCCTATGTTCAGTGAACTGTTGATGGTCCACAGGTCCCTTCTTCAAGATAAGACAGTCTGCTAACCATCCTTATTGACAGCTACTAAACCATATTGCAAATAATTAGGCATGTATCAGGTGCCTTAGCATTATTTTTTCAATGTGTAGTTTTCATCGTTAACTCAAAGACACATAGGTTACATGGAAAATAGCCAGTGGAACACAGACTTGTACAA
Organism: Margarornis squamiger; assembly: GCA_035222235.1. NCBI lineage: Eukaryota > Metazoa > Chordata > Aves > Passeriformes > Furnariidae > Margarornis > Margarornis squamiger. The sequence continues at coordinate 2,480,776 of JAWWTY010000088.1, forward strand.
AAGACCATGGGTTTTGAAAAAACTCTGGACTATGCTTCAAAACAACAACAGTAAATTAAAGGCATTGGTCTATAATACTCAGAGTAAGGAACTCTCCCAGTTTAATGGGAAGGGTCCATCTTTGGGTGTGGCAAATCAGTTGCTGTAATGGTTGAACGTGAGCACAAATGTCATGGCAAAAAGCCCTCCTTGGAACAGGAGGAAGGGACAAAGGGTTCAGCCACTGGTGACATCAGGCCAAGGAGTCAGTACATGAGTAGATGAGGGTATCTGTGGGTTTCACTTTCATCAGGATGCATTTGTCCAACCAAACACAAATCAAGGAATCAGAGGAGTTGATAATCTGGCCAGAAAAATGCACAAATGCACTGCTCGAGCACTTTCACATTAAGTTACAGAAGTATAGGCAACCGAAGTTAAGGAGACCAAAGACTCCTGGAAAAGTGATTTACACATTGGCCAGTCTGAACAGTTTGTTCTGCCCTGGATGTATTTGAAGAGTTTCTTTGCTGTGATTGTAAGGACAGAATGAATCTGACAAACCCTTAGTGCTTTCAGCTGGGTTTGATAGCATTGTTGCACCCTCTATGCCCATGCTCCAAAAGATGAATACATAATTCAGAAATTCTCTCTACTAAAATATTTCTTAAATCCAGCAACAAAAGAGTTCAATCAGAAAGTTACTCCCTTTTCAGGGATAGTTCTGCCATAACCATTTGGATAAAATGACTGGAAATCAGAGCTACAGTCATTTAAATAATCTGTTAAAAAGCTATTACATTTCTGTAATGTTAGTAATTTCTAAATGGCTCTTGGTTTGATTCATGAACAGTATGTGAACAGTACATGATTCACATGGGCAATTTTATTAAGCACTTATTCCAAAAAAAGTCAGGCTGGGTGAAATCAATTGTATATTGCAGCATTTTCATATTTTTTTAATAGCATGCTTTAAGGTTCAACTTCTAATGGACCAAAGTTGACAGAGAAGTTGGGGCTACCACAGAAGATCAAGGAACCAACAAAGGCTGAAAGATATTATATAGATAATTGTAAAGATCTTGCAGCAGTCCGAGTGTTTTTGAAGTTTTGTAATGACTTTTTGCTATCACAAACTGTCAGGTTAAATTGAAGTCAAAGCTTGTTACTAAATCATGAGATCTGTAAGTGTGTAAATATCAGTGCTTCTGCTAAACAATGAATCGCCTTAGTATTAAGTACAAAGAAAAGAATTCTTTGCACTGCTTTGAGAGCATGGTACATAATCAATTATGCTGAGAGGTGCACTGGTGTATTTGCAGGGAGGATCATTTAGCTTCAGGGGATCAAGATCTCCTGCTTCAAATTCCCTTTCTAACTGGTGTGGTGTGATGATTGGGTATATTACTTTCCCTTCATAGTTTCTCCATTGTCCCTGCTGGTATGTATGGACTAAATCAATAATTATCCACCTGACAGGGATGCTGTAAAGATTTAAAATTTCACCACAATCTGAAATTTTCATATGATTTAAATTGTTAAAATATTCTACAATTTTAAATTCATTATAAAAGATGATATGTGGGCATAAAGACAGTTACTTAAGGCTTTATAACCCTTGGGGTGAACATACCCATACTTCATACGCACAGCCACTGTAAGGATGATTTTAAAAGAATTATTGTTAATTGCCGTTTTGAAACAAACAATATACAGAACAACATGATCAAAATCCAAAACATTGTTTCTGCTGTGTTATAAAAGAAATCGAATTATGCAATTCAGTGCCAAAGTGACTTAGATTTGCTGACAGGATTCTAAATTATGGTAGACATTTAAACTGATAAGCAGAGATTTAATATCGACCACAATGGGATTAATGAATAAATATCAGGGTCTTATGTTACCTATTTACAACTACTTTTAAAAGTTGAACTACAACTGTTATTTATTATGGGGTACCCTTCACACAGGAGACTAGGCAGTGACTTGACATGTCTACACAGCCTCTTGTTTGAGCTGAAGAACTCCTGAGGCACAATATTTCAGTTTTGCAGATCACCTAGTTAAAGTTCATCTACTTTTCAAAGTTTTGTGGAAACCTTAACGTAGATTTTAACACACAGCGCTCTTACAACTCTACTACCCACCATTCCTCCTTGGGGGAAAAAAGGGTGTGGGTAAGATGCTATGGAAAGTATACCTCTAGGACACATTAAGTTTTAATGAACTCCAGTTGTACTTCATTTGCGGAAATGATTCCTCTTTTTTTGTTGAGTTAGGCCTATAATCAGGCTCCTAATATATTCAACAAACCATAAGGATACATGAAATATTTTACTCAATAATCCTTTTTAAATCCACAGTTCTGTTATTAAGTATTCCTTTCACTAATCTCTGTAATCTTGTGATGATAGAGATCAATAAAAGAATGACTAAAGCCTGTATGATAAAACTAAGCCTAGATTTTGCAATCATTCCTTTTATAATTTTTGCAATCTTTTTTGTTATATTTTTCCCAGCTGTTCTTATTCCTGAATGGATGTGACCAACATTACAGATGCTGCACATGACAGTGCTCAGAAAACACAGAGAAGCTCTTTACACCAGTACATCAGCCAAGAGCAGAGATCTGTCAGGAAACTCAATATATATTCAGAAAATACATGTGAAAGTCAAGACAGGGAGTATATGCTGTTTGACAACTGAGATTACATTAGCTCACTGATGTTCACAGCCACTGGATTACCAATCAGTGTTAAATCTTCACATGCAATGAAAGTTAACAATTCTGTGTTTATATTGTCCAAAAAAAAATAGTCGAGTGCGTTTTCTCCTTCTGATTGCAGTTCATTTAAGGGAAGAACATTACTACATGCTTTGAAAATGTTTTATCTGTCTTTGACTGATAGAACACACAAAATGTTTGAATAAGCCCATTTTTAAGCAGATATATTAAATAATAGTTTAAATATGAACATCCATGTCATAAATTTTGTAGTCTTTTTAATATAGGATAAATCTATGTATTTCAAATAGCCTTTCTGCAAAGCCATCTCTCTTTTTTTGTTTTTCCAAACAGTCATAAAGAAAACTCTGATTTGCACTGCATGAACAATGCCAGCACCAGCCTTGTAATGTTATCCATATGGACTTCTAATAATAGATAAGTTTTTAGAGATTTTTATTGTATTTTTTACAGACATTTAAAGTCTTGATAAGGAAAGGTTGATTTCGTTGGCCGCACAGTTAAATGAAAGCAGACCCCAATTAAAAGAATTCTGTTCTGAATTAACTAGTTTAACATGTGCTAATTGACAGTTCCTGTGAAATGGTTCTAATTAAATCCAATATGTCTTTTTCAATTAAAAGGAAATTAAGAATATACTAATATACATTAACAACTTAATCTGCCTTCAATATCCCATGCATCAGCTGCTTTTTTCCTAATGTTATTGGAGAACCATCTGACATACATTTTCTCTTGTTTTGTTATGATATCTCATTATTACTCAACAAGAATACAGGCAGTGGTGGATATCCTCTAGAACAAGAAGAGAACTTGCTTCTATTCCGTGCATGCAATTCTTACCATTTGCCTGCTAAAAGCTTGTCATGATTTAGGTTTGAGTACTACCCAATTCAGCACCCCCACTGAGACTCTCCCAAACCACATGCTGCTCACTCACTCCCCACTTCCCATCCCCCTTCCTGCACCAGAAGGATGGAGTTGAGAACTGGAGACACGACAGATAAAGAAATCGTGTTGTTTACTGAAAATAGCAATGAAATAAGGAGAGAACAGTAACAGCAACAATATTAATAACAAAAGAATGCAAAAGAGAGGATGATTCACAAGCAAAAATACTCACCGTGAATGCCAAGACAATGAGCAATGCTGGACAATGGCACCACTTTTTTTGACCAGAAACCAAGCCCTTCTTCTCAAAAGCCAGATAGTCCCTTTCCACAGCCATGACATGAAGTGGTATAGAATAGCCTCCAGGTACTGGCCAAAATTAGAACAAAGGTAATACTTCTGTCTTTTCCACACAGAAGGAAAAAAGACCTTTCTCATGACCAGAGATCTCATTATTTGCATGCTGGGGCAAGTACTGGCAAGTAGTGAATTAATTCAAATATTTAATACAAGTCTTACAAGTAACAGTTCACTTCTTGGCTATTCTTTCAGTATTTGGCCCAAGAAAAGGCAGGAATTTTACTTCTGAGTGACATATCTTATGCTGTGTTTCAGAAATGAATGCAGGGCAAAGTTTCCTGATGGGAGTGGTTTTAGTTGTATATACAAGAACAAAATAAAAAACATGCCTCCTTGGTAGAGCAGTGTTGAAAACAATCCTATTGTTGTTGCTGGAAATGTGATGTGGCTGTTTATAGCCACAAAACAAAGTATTCAAATGTGCAAGGCTCTACTGCTACTGACTTCAGTAACCAGAAAAAGCACCACTAAAAGTATCAGGCCTCATGCCAATAAGAATATTGTCTTGAATGACGTGAACTGTGCAGATGATTAACACCTTCTCGTGTGAATTTTGCTATTGATTTTTCATAATTTTTATTTTCTTATTTGGCAAAAAGTAATGAATCAACTCAACTGATACATTCAGGAGAGAGAAGACTCACCAAGGTGACAGAGTAATTGACTTAAAAGGGGATTATATAGCTGTTTTTAAATGAATAAATAAATAAATAAAAAGCCTCATATAGACTGTTAAAGACACAATCTCACTTCTGTTATAAATTTTGTATTTCATGGAACAGAACTACAGCTATAAATATTCACTACACTGAATGTATCATGAAGAGAATATATTATTTAGCCAGATTTTACCAAAACTAGACTGTGCTCCAGCATTTATAACATTTTTATTTTTTTCAAGAAACTCTTTTAAATTATAACAAAAGCATTTATGTTTTCACAAATACTAAAATTCAGCAAATATTAATGTACTTTAACCTGTGTTATTGTGAGACAAAACTAAGTGACAGAAAATAGATTTCTGTAGCTCCAGAAACTGCACTAAGGAGTGCAGCTAAGCTTCAGAAACTGTATAAAATTCTCTGGGAAAATTTGAGTGTTATGATGAAGAGTTACTTTCCACTTTTGTTTGAAGATGTTGTCTTTCCTGGTATTTGTTGAAATTTATAGTAATTTTAAGACATATCTCATACCCAAAATATTTTGTACTATTGAAATAAAAAATGCCACATTGTACATTATTGTCTGGTTTGGATTAGCAAAAGAATACAGCCAGATTTTTGTACTGTGTGACAACATCTTATATAGGCAGCTACTTATTTTATTGCAAAAGCAAATGTCAATAAAAGGCTTAAAACCCAAAACATCTACTAGACCTCTCACAGTGCCTCATCTTAAGGGTAAGAACCGCTTTCTTGATCAACCTTTTTAAAAGTGTAAAGACCACTTACAGAAAGTTTTAGACTGGTGTAAAACAACTTGATTCTCAGAATAGATGAAGATTTTTTGATAGTTGTTATGAGTTTATTACCCAACTCCCCTCATTTATGCTGCTGGTGGGTCCCTGCAACTCTAAAGGTAGATTTTGAAGGGAAAAATAACTCATAAAACCAGGAATAAAGAAAAGGAGTAGCTCAGACACCAGCCTTGAAAAGTGGCTGTTTGATTTTGCCAAATGGAGCTAAACACCCAACTAGCCTTGAGGATTCAAAATAAATGGCTTGATGTTTTATTTCAATTCTATTTGACAAAACCAGGTACTAAGATAATTAGGCCCTAGAGACACTCATATCCTGAGGAAAAATATTCATGTATTTACAACAAATACTGAAGTAATATCTTGAATTTTTCATTTACTTATTAAATGCAGAAAACCCCCACAACAGCAAAGTGGACTGGACTTTTTGATGCCACATCTTTGTGTCCATTGTAATCTTTTAGTATTTTGTTACCTAAGCTGGGGATACATTCATTTATGTGTGTATCTAGGACTATATGTGACTCATAGACACCACTTTTCTCAGCATCAGATTTTTTAACCATTGCTGCAGTATGGTGCTGTATAGATACAACACTGAAGTCAGACACGAAATGTGTCTCTAAATTAGCAAATAAACAAATATCTGAGGCAGCAGGAACTCTGACTGCTTTCATTTGTTAAAATTCCATGGTATTTTGCACAACTGGAATGCTAATCCCAGAGCCTAAACTGAGAGCACAGGCCCTTAAAATGTGCTTAAAACAGAGTAAGACTACTTTCAAGGTTCAGTTTACAGTCCTAGGTGACTGCTGATCCACAGTATTCTGCCTGTATAAAATACTGCTTCTTTTTCCACTGGCAGTATTATTCTTTCTTCTCTCACCTTCTTTCACTGTAGCTTTGCTGTAAACTGCTATGAACCTACTTCATATATTCCCTATTTCTGCTGCATTTCATGAACAAGTGAGAAGATGAGGATGATGGCATGTGAAGCACTAGGGAAATTGTTTTCCTTTTACTGCCCTTGTTAATCCTGTTTCAGTATTTCAACTCAGTCTAAAAGTGGGAAGAAAGGGGGAAAGAAGGAGTCACATAATGTAAAAAACCTGTTGACTTGAATCTGAAAACACTTATGAATAAGTTCCACTTGACTCATAAAGGTAGTCATATTGATTTTTAAAATGGTACTGTTTGCTGGGAAACATAAGTGTAGTGCCTTTTCAGAACATCTAAGAATATTCTTCTCACAATGCAAGCATTTGCATTTGGTAAGGTTGGTGCTGGTATCAGTGGAGTACTCCTAACTCATACAAGTAATCTCAGAAGTCAGTAGTGCAGAGACGAAGAGAAATTCTTTGTCCAAGTAAAGATCATGCTTTATATAAATGCTTTATTTTTTTTATTATTACTGCTATTATTATTATTATTATTATTATTATTATCATTATCATTATCATTATTATTATTATATAAACAATAACAATACTCTCAGGGAGGAAAAAATCACTACACAAATTAGAGTAGTAAAGTTCTGAATTACCATCCTTTGGGTGAAGGTCCATTTGGTTTACAGTGGAGTCTGAGAGCCCTGAAAGTCAAAAACACAGAAAGACACAAAACAAAACCAACTTCCAGTTCCTAATGACCTTCCACAATGCAGCTATTTTTGACTTTGTGTAAGTAATTAGGGAAGCACTCTTTCTGTTTACATCCAGCCTAGCTAGATAGAGCTGTGTTCTTGATGCAAGCTAAGCACATCCTATCCAAAACAAAATTTGTCTTGGCAACAGGTTTGCTTGACAAACCAGGAGGTCGGTGGTGCTGGTGGCCCATGTAAAAACCTCTGGTTAGCAAATTTTTTTCTCTCATGTATCTCTCCTTACTATTTTTCCTTCTTTCCTGCCCTTCCACAGCACTTACTGTATGTAGTCACATTTTTCTAGCTGTGAACGTTGTGAAAGTTAAACATCCTCTTAAGTACATCCATTCTGGAATATTTGGTTTTGCTCTTAGAACAGATAAACATATTTTCAACATGGATTTTCTAATGAGTTGAAAAACAAAATCATGTGTGGTGTTTCTAATATCTTGTTGGCTTTGCTATTGAGAACTTTCGGCCCAGGCAGCCTCCATTTACGTACCATGTCCTACACATTTTGTATTATTGTTAATTGAATCTTCAATTCCAATGTTGCTGATCCTGACCTCTATTTGTTTCACACACATTTTGTACTCAGTGGCATTAATTTTTCTGGCACTGTTAATATTTTCATGCAAATAATTATTTTGTTAAAGTCATCCCCTTCACTGACTGCAGAAACGACTTATGATTAATAATGTGTCTGCATCTGTGTCATACAGACAAATAGGTTATTACAAAAGATTATCATGGCTAAGGAAGTGCACCAATCTAAGCTCCTGTAGTCAACTATTCAAATTTACATTTGAGGGTAATCTTTGTGGTCTTCACCTTTGCTCCCAGATGTCTTTTTAAAGTGAAATCATGAAGTTAATTAGAAATATATACATTTTTTTGAACCATAACAGAAGCATCATCCAAAATAACTAGCTGTTGGCAGTTAAAACATGGCATGGATCAACTTTCTAAGAACGTTTCCTTCCACTATGACAGAGAAATCTAATTAGAATTGTGCCTTGATCAAAATTTTGATGGCTGTGTTCAGATTATTCTGAGTGAACAGCCAGAGAAAAGTGCTGAATACATGCATGTATGAGACTGTTACTGAATGGGAGATGACCATAAATGGTAACAGGTAAGGAAGCTGTACCTGTTTTGAATACCTTCTGTAGGTCCTTATATATCCAGCAAGGAGAAATCCTATTGGGATTCTCCTCAAAGCATTCTGCAGCTCCTGGTCGTTATCAGAATTGCCATCCAAAATCTGGAGATAGATTGGATTCATACCACCTGAAATGAAATTTTATTCAACCTTTGCACATTTGTAGGCAGCAACATGACTTTTCATAAACCAAGGAGACACAGAAATAATTCAATTATGCATGGATTCATTCTGAGGCTATAAAGTCCTGCTCTAACTCAAACAACCAGCTGTAGGTACATAGCACCCCAGTGTTGATTTATGACCTCAAAGACTCTGAAGCCCCAAGGCAAAGCTTTTCTTCTGGATCTTCCACCATTTTTACTTACAGTCAGGGAATATATATTTAAAAACTGAAACTGTAGATGCATAAGGACTTCATGATAGCATACTAACAACTGGTAACTAACAAAGCTTACAGTGGTCTTCATGCCATGAAAAATAACAATTAGATTAAGCCATTAAATATCTACTCATGTACAATATAACAGGACACTTTTATTCATGTCAAGCCTCTGTCTTTCTCCATGCACACCTGACTGCACACTGATGCAGGGTTCATGTAGGTGCCTCAATCTCTCTGTGTGCCATATGTAAAAGGACTGAGATGTCTGATATATCTGTAAAAAGAGAACATGCTGAAGTGTTGCAGAGGCAATGAATGTGCCAAGCAGAGTCCAGTAAAAGTATATGAAAAGTACCCTGTAGAGAGTACCCATATTTTTGATCACAGGTAATATTAAAACAGATAACAGTGAAATCAGACTGGCACTATAAAGGTCTCTAAAATATGTAGGTACCTTTGTTCCACTATCACAGAAATAGCAACCCTGTCAAATGTTATGTTAAATTTTTGGGTGGCTGATTAAGCTTTCATACCTGTGTTACTCACAAGTGAATTTGGAAACTCCAATGTAAGACAGCAAAGACAATGGAAAACAGGCATGCAATAATCCAATATGTGGAATGATTGTCCTGAAAGGATCACCTTTTCTGTAGGTATTGTCATTTTGCTGCTGTAGTCCACTTCAAATATACTAAATACTGCCACTCTCTAATATTTGTGTGATGTTTGTCTTTCTTAAAACTGTGACAATACTTTAAGAGTATTAAACAGTTTTGGTGGAGGAACACCACACATCTTTGAAGTAAAAATTACTATAACCTCAAAGGCCAGACTAAATGTTGCAGTGGAACTTTGTCATGTTCTTGTTTGGGTAGTTGTGTTAAATATTATGGTTTTGATCCATGAAATGTCTTCCCAAGCCAAAAACAGCCCACTGGCATCAGTTAAATATGTGATTGTCTTTGCACAGTTCACATTCAAGACTAGAGACTTGAAGTGGTGTTAGAACAAGGCCAGGTGATGCTCGTATGTGAGACCTCTTACTCAGTCAAGTTGAAATCAATTATTCACAAATTATAACAAGGAATTTTCAGTCTGATCTTTCACCTTCCACAAAGTTTGTGTATCGGTTTATTGAAAATTAGATGCAATTTTATATTTGAACCATATAGAATCAGCATAAGTTATGTAGAATCCCACATGCCTGTTACGTAGTCAGAATGTTTTTCATGTGCAGAAAGCAAATATAAAGACAGATCTGATATATTTATATATGTATGTGTTCAATGAGCAGATCAAATTTACTGAAAATAACTTACTGGAAAAAACTCTCTAGCTGTGACATTTTACAGCAGGTTTCAGAACACAGGACAATTTTTTGTCCTCTTCTATCAATAATCTAAAGGTTTATGAAATTCATTTCATTCCTTTCCCTGTTTTTCAGTATACACAAAATGGCAGTTTGCTGGGATGATGGGGAAGCATTATCCTGTGGTTTCTAAAAAGCCAAGTGATATACTACAACACAAAAGCATATAGATTAGTTACTTTTGTGAGTATACAGGGAGATTAATGTGTTCAGGGATCCCTTTTTCTCCTGCAGAGGAAGAGAGGTCCAGGAGAGTTGGTAGATGCTCAAGGTTCAGTTCCTTCAGGTTCAAGAATGATGTAACCTAATGAGAAAGAAGGTGGGGCAAGGGAAAAAGAAACTTCTGTGGATGACTAGAGAACTCTTGTCATTGCTCAAATATAAGGAAAAATTTTACATGAGATGAAAGCAAGGTCAGGCCATTTGGACTGAACATAGAGAGGCAGTAAGGATAAGTAGAAATGAGACTAGAAAGGCCAAGGTCCATCTAGAACTAAATCTGGCCAAGGATGTCAAAAATAACAGAAAAGGCTTTTCAAATAACAAAAATGACAAAAGGAAAACACATTATAATGTTGACCCATTAATAAATTGAGGGGGGACTCTGGTAAAGGAGAACATAGGGAAGGCACAGTTATTCACCAATAAGATGAGCCCTTGGGGTTCTCTGATGAAGGAGACCAAGATATGTGAATTTCAGGAGGAAGATTTTCCCTTAGGTGTTGGAGAACACCTAAACAAACTTGACATCTGCAAATCCATGGACCATGATGGGTTGCACCCATGAGTGCTGAGAAGGCAGGTGGCCATCATAACTAGACTGCTCATGATCACATTTGACAGGTCATGAAGATAAAATTGGTGCCTGAGGACTGGAAGAAAACAAATGTCACTCCGGTCTTCAGAAAGGGCAACAAAGAGGACTCAGAGCGCTACAGGCCAGTTAGTCTCACCTCAATCCCTGGAATGGTGTTGGAGCATCTCATTCTGGAGGCCATTTCTACCCACATGTAGGACAAGACAGTGATTAGGATCAGTCAGCGTGGGTTCACTAAAGGTTAATAATGTTTGACTAGCCTGATTACCTTCTATGATGAAAAAAACAACCTGGAAGGGAGAGCAGTGGATATTGTCTACCTTGACTTCAGTAAGGCTTTTGACATTGTCTCTCATGAAATCCTCATAGGCAAATTCAATAAGTGTGGGTTGGATGAGTGGACAGCGGGATGGATGGAAAATTAACTGAGTGGCAGATTCCAGAGGGTTGTGATCAGTGATACAGAGTCTAGTTGGAGGCCTGTCACCAGTGGTGACACCCAGTGCTCTATACTGGTCCC